>VZRH01006724.1:36844-69381 GCA_013397555.1 Urocynchramus pylzowi | reverse complement strand
ACTGGGTTTTTGTTGCCCCTTTTTTTTTTTTTTTTTTTTTTCCATTATTATGGTGCTAGATCACAGCTGAGAAGGGCTCATGCAAACTCTAGAGGTAGTGAATTTTGGAGAAGAAAGTGGCATACTGGTGGGGATAAGTTCCACACAAATGAGATGCAAAATATGAAGTGGGGCTGCAGGAGAGATGATAGAAAATAGTCATACCCAAACAAAGGAAGTGAGATGTTGAGGGCTTCATTCAATCCTCAAATTCCTATGCCAAAAATGCTGAAATGTGTTTGGGGCACAACTGTATCACAAATGCATAAATCATTAAACAATGTTCTCAATGAACAAGGTGAAGTTCACAGCATTAGGGAGCTACTACACAATTGCCAGATGAAGAAGGACTTGAAAAATGCAAGTCTTTCCTAAATGAGATCAGCTGAACCAGAATTCCAGCACAGATTGCTCTTCTTACATTGCACTTGAACAGAAATGTGCTGGGAATTCTGTCAGATTTGCATCATCCTGGGTACAGACTGGATAATTCACATTAAACATTACTTGCATGATCTTCTGAGAGAGGCATGGAAAACACAAAAGAAGAGCAAGAAGAGCAAGAGGAAGAGGAAGGACAAGAAAACAAGAACAAGAACAAGAACAAGAACAAGAACAATAACAAGAACAAGAACAAGAACAAGAACAAGAACAAGAACAAGAACAAGGCAGGCCTTTGAACTGAGTCAGGCTAGCGGGAAAAAACCAGTTCCAAACACTTAACAGAGCCTCATATCTCTTCCTTTACTGTTTTTGATTTGTTTGTGTTCTCTGACTTTTGATCCAAGTGCAAAGTCTTGGCATTCCTTATTGCTTGTTGTAAAGCTAAGAGTCCACATCATCAGTTTGGATTTGATCATAATTATTACTGCCACATTTCCTATTTTTCTCAAGGTACAAAACTACTCAATCACTGACCTCTAACTAATTTCCCTTATTTCTGTGAAGTTCTATGTAAAGATATTCCTAAGCATTTCAGCATTGTGACAACTGCAGTGTGAGGAAAATGAAAATAAAATATTGGGAGTAGGCAATTTACTATTAAAGACAGCAAACAAACTCAGAGTATTTTTTTTTCCACATGCATATTCAAAACACCATTCCAACTTGGCAAATGAGCTCTGCTTGTCCTTCGCAGGCCAAGGAAGAGAAGAAGTTGTGCCCTTGCCTTGCATCACCCAGAACACTGTCATCACTGAACTGAGGCACTGAATGCTCCAGGGATTCAGTCATTTCCGCTGCCAACATCAAAAAGGATTGCTTTTCGATGCACTGTATGGGCCAAATCCATTAATTCCTGCAGTCCTTCAAAGTGCTAAGGACTGGCAGGAGCCAGAAGGAGGACATTGGAAGGGTACTTACCAGTGCTATGAGGCAGAGCAAAATTTCTTTCATGACTCTGGCTGGACAGCTTGACAAATTTACTGCTGTGCTGATGGCTGGATTTAGGGTCAGGAAGGAGAGTGTTTTTCTTGCATTAGATCAGAAAATATTACCTATGTATTGCCTTCCTCTTCTAAATTGAATGTTGGCTATTTGTGAACATCTGAGGGTGCTGCCTGGTTTTTCTGGTGGCATCTCACACTGCCCTGCTATTTCTACAGGGCAAATAACATATTGGTCTTTCTAGCAAAACATGCTTTGTTTGTCAGACTCAGGATAGGATAACTGGCATAAGAATAGTGTCCCATGACAGCTGAAATTATAGATTTGGGTAGTTTCATAGTTCTTTTTGGCCTCTGTGAAAATGTGTCAAAGTCACTCTTCATGCAAAATAACTTACAATAAAAATAAGCCATGACTTTGAAGTTTTGCTCTTGCTTTCCCTAATTCTGCTCTCCCATGGCAGTGAGCAGAATGACACTGCTGAGATCTGGTTTTAGTAAGTGATGAGTAAAAATGTTGTAGTGCAGTGCACTGTTCTACACCCACCCTCTCCTACCTCCATAAAAGTGGTTTTGCCACTCCTGATCTATGCAGGTAACTTAACAACCCTGGCACCACACATGCTACAGAATTATTCCCTAATGGGAAATTGTATGGGATGGTGGTAATTATCTCATCAATTTAATAAACATTAACTGGATTCCTGCTGTTATGATTTAGAAACTTTTCTATGTTCCTACTGCCCTTCCTGTTATCATATCTTCAGTGCAGCCCTTTAAATATGAAGTAACCTGCTGAAATGCATATTGTGATACAGATTTGAAAAAAATGGCACTGCTATGACTTTCATTTTTGTGTATCAGGATACAGTACCTCCAATCTGTAAAAAACTTTAAGTCAGCAAATATGAAATAAATTCAAATAAGAGCAAATTATAGGTCAGAAAATATCAGAAATTTGCCTACAAACAGAGAAAATCATCAAATCTAAAATGCATATTTGTCCCTGATCCCAGATCCACATGTATACTTGCAAAAGAAAAACAAATCATAAGGTAATATACAGATTATAAGAAATTTAACTTATCACAGCTCAGGCTATTTAGCATAATTTATTTTTATTTCATGTTTATTCTGTGAAATCACTTGATTTTATCTTATGACTGCTGTCATAAAAACAGGTTTTCCTGATGAATAACATTTGGAACAAAGCCAAAACCTGATCTAGCCCTTGTTTTTCTAGGATTAAGCAAAGAAGGCGTAAGCTCCCAGTACTTTGTAACACTAAATGAAAAATCCCCATTTATCACTGGTAATCACTTTGAAAAGTGACCACCTGAATGAAATAAATAGCCTGTGTGATTGCAGATACAGCATCATTATGCAAGAACAGGAGAATGAGAGGAGCAGATGCCTTCAATCTTACATAAGCAATCAAGACACTGAACATGTCAGAGATGCCAAAGGAAGAGATGGGACTGCCTCATCTAAAACCTCCAAGCTGCATCTAGGGGCCTTCGATGATTAAATATCTTCCCCTGGAGGGAGGGAGCTCGTTCTGTCCAGATGCTTTTATCTGACTTCCTTTTCAAACTAACATAGCCTAACAAATGAAACAAAGGAGATAGTGGGAAGAGGAAGCACTGCACAGTTCTGCATTATAGAGGATGCTGGCCACTGAATTGGTGTGTGGAAAGAATTTCTTTGACCATATAAAAGCTCTGGCATTAGAAAGCTGAAGCATTTGGGTAGAAGAAAAGAAACCAAAGAGAAAGAAGCAGGAATAGATGTGAAAAGAGGATAGTATGACTTCAGCAAAAAATTTGGCAGAGGTGAATGGAAGGAGGAATAATTTTGAAGTTGACATGTGGTAAAGTTTAGTCAAAGTGAATTGGCACAGCATATTTCATTAGAGGAAATCTGAACTGGGAATTTATCTCTCTCTGTGCATTACTGACTTTTCAGGTTTCTCTCCCCCCATAAATATCCATTTATATTTTCACACTTCACCTGCATTGTCCTCACAATGAATTTCCCCATGCCATGACCTTCACAGAACTGCAGATGCTTATTTCTCAATAAAAATCGTGTGTGCTATCATCTGCAGATTTGCCTGCCATATTATTTATGTCATTTCTCAATGTGTTCAATGAGATATTAAGTAAGTCCAAGCAGAAAGGTGACCCACATAGCAGTTGACATGTACCACCTGCCTTCAGGATAGATATTTATCATTAATCATTGTTGCTTGTTTTCCACGAAGCAACTGTTTTTCAGCATGCATGTCAATATTACTGTCAGTGGCAATATGGTTCTATAAAAAAATTTCATGAGATGGTGCACACATGAGATGGTAAAACCCCATATATTATCATGGGGTTTATATTATCCCCTGGCTTCTGTTTGTCAACAAGTGGTGTCATTCCATTGAGGAAGCAATCCATTCTGTCAAGAAAGATATACTACTTTATTTCTTGTTTTCCTTTGTCAGTGGAACGAAGGTCCAAGCAAGACCTTCAGAGATAAAACAGCAATGCTGCAGGAAGAGCCCCGATCTCCTCACTCCTAGCTGAGCTTCCTCACCAGTGGGCTGCTGCAGCCTAACCCTCTGTGCTTGCTGTCCTCCTGATCCATTAGTCCTGACCTGACAGATTGCCTGCTTTTGACAGGACCTTGTTCCCTTCTTTTATCCACACAAGCTCCTTCCACCAAGGCAATAACTTAATGTCTAGGGAAGCCTGGCTGCTGGGTAGACCTCTGTGTTTGATACTCCTGAGGCTGAGGGGGAGCCTCTATCTTCCAAGGTAACTGCCTAAATCTTAAACTCAGATTTTGGAGTCTGCAGTTTCAGATTGAAAGCAAATCTAAATGATCACAGAAAAGCTGCATTACAAGCAAATTGCATTTCTCAATCTTACAGAAATCTGTATTGTGCTTTTTTATCAATAGTTAGTTTTCTTCAAGTGTATTCTTTATAATCAGTGACCATTTTTGTTGCAGGCATTTGAAAAAATTCTGGCAGTATAATATGTACTTCTATTTCTCTGGGTAGGACAAATGGAAAAGTTCATTAGTACTATGAGAATAATGCATTTTTTATTTCTATTCCATCTTTATTTTCAGAGTAATCAGTACTATAGCAGGAAGACAATGATTTTCTACTGCAATTGGACAGAAAGAAAGACTCCCCTGTTGCCCTTGAGAGGAGAACATATACCTTTTATATCACTCTTCATTCACTATAAACTAAAATTCTATAGAGGTCAGCTTGCCCATAGGTGACATTTCTCCTCAAGTTATTTGAGCTTTTCACTTAAGTCTACTTAATTATTTATCTGTATAATCAACTCTGCACAATCTCCCCAGAAGAAATAAATGGCACAGTTTAGATATGCAAAGGATGCTTAGTTTCTGAGAAAGAACAAAGCCTTTGCAAACTCCTCCTGGGAGAGCATAACATTGGAGAAAGATCAAAGGAGAAAACTCAATCCAATATTATTAGATGGATTAAGATTTATGTGTAATCTTGCAGTGATTTTGCTCAAGTTTCAGCACCAGAAAGGTTTTGTGAGCATTCCCAAGAGAAAAAGAAAGCAACCAGCAGGACTTGTTCACAATATATTCCAATATGATCTGCCAGAAATGACCAGATCTGCTATTTGGAACTTTCTGTGTACTTCTCTGCACCCTTATCCTCCCAGTGTGAGAATGAAGTCTCATGCTCATTTGGGGAGGCAGAATTGCAGTCTTTAAGATGGGCTACCTTAAATTTTTTTCTAGGGATTTTTATTATGTGCTTTTTCCTTCAAATCCCTATGATGTTCCCATAGGGATTTGAAGGAATAGTTTTTGTGAAAAATTTGGTTTGGTAGAGTTATCTGAGCATGTTCCCTCCTAACAGTTCTGCTTTCTTGGTGGTCTTTAATGGACTCAGTCACATTTCATGTTTTTAGATGTGGGAGGGAGATTGCTGTTGCTGTGACATAATTCCTTCGCATCACTACTCTTTTGTCAGCCCTTTTAGGGGACAAAAAGTGTGTGCCACACTCCAAGCCTTCCCTACCTGTGTGCTGCCTGCAACTTGAAACTTGTGCATTTCTTGATGTAACTCAACTGCTGCAGGTGAAGAATGTCTGCTTAATGAAATTGTTTTTCCACTATTTTACTACAAAATTAATGTCTACTGTTGTATAGGGCAGTAATTGCTATATCACAGCCCTGTCATAATCTCTTCATTTTTGCTCTGGTGAATGTTTACAAGAATGATAAAAATATTGTAAGTTGTGACAAGGGACACATTTATTTACTTCAAGCATATGTAAAATGTTTATTTTTACTGTTGTGTCCCAGTTTGACACAAGGTTTTACATTACACATTGAATGATAAATGTGTCCCTGGTTGTTTTAGTCTATATGTGTGAGGTTAATATCTGCAAAGCAAAGTGACAATAAAGGAGCAAAGCAGGGCCCCAGGGACATAAAGAAATATTGATTCAAAATGTAGAGCCTCTTCCTAAAAAATATGTTCGTGGGACATAAAAGACTACATAACAAAAATAAAAGTAATAGACGAGCTTTTGGATGGACATCTGTGTCAGAGATTATTTTCTTTGTTTCTGGGAGATTATAGCAAAAGCATGTAATGTCTGCCATAAGGCATTATCACATTTAATAACATTTCACAAGCTATTGTTTCTGCACAAAGAAGTGCTTTTCTAGGACCGCAGGGTATTTGGATATTTCTCAGAAAACTCTGAGATATTGTACTCACTGAGAAGTGTATGCCATGTCTGGGTTTGAACAATTTGATATTCTTCACACAAAAGAACCACTGAATGTGGTGAGGAAGTGCTATAGGATGGTAATGTCGCTATGTGTTTAAAATTTCCATTTAGGGTCATCACAGTTCATCTTCACAACTTTGAGCTAACTGGACAATATAAACTAGGAAAAGCTGTTGAGTCTTATGTCAAATAAAACATGCTGTGCTGTCCTGGAAAAGCTACAAACTGAAATACATTTCAAGCTGGGATACTCACAAAGTGTGATAGAGATTTACAGGGAAAGAGTTAAGCAGTTCAGAAATTAGAAAAAAATAAAATTAATTTTGTTTGCAAAGTCATTCTAATGAAGTAATTAGCCTGTCAGTCTCTCTTGTTTTCTTCTTGAAATATAATTCTCAGATGAGTGCATTAAAACATTGCTTCTGTTAGAACTACACAATTTAATGCTAAAGTTACTCAGATAATGGCAAGTGGATTTGACCTTGAAGAACTTATTACTTCAATCTTCTTTTTATCACACATGTAATGGGCCTGCTTAATTTCAGCTTAGCAAATCACTGCACAAATATATAGTAGGTTTTCACCTAAACAGAAATGTTTAGAATTTTTGAAAATGGGGCAGCATTTTCTTGATTAGACTTAATGACAAAATATACAGAGTCATGTATGCCAGCTGAATTCCAACTCTGAATCTACAGAAGTGTAGAGCAGTGTTTCATCTATTTAATCTGCAAAACATTACATTGATGTCACATTAAAGCTATATAAGCAACAATCCTGAAAAGTCATAGGGTGGACAAAAGGCAAAGAAACTCATCTCTTTTCTTCTTGCATTTTCCCAGATTCTTCCATTTATTGCTATTCTTTTCTGTAGAAAGTAGTTAAATGTCTTCTGATTTTTTTTTTTACCCATAAATTGGAGGATATAGACATTTTGTGGTGCTTACTCATGTTGACTATGCCATCAAGCTTGACTATGGAGGTCCAAGCCTCTCTGCATTCCCCTGAAACAGAAGGTATTCCCATCTGTAAGTATTCAAAAATTGTGAGTAAGCTGATTAAAAATTCACAAGACTGGCCTAAAACAATAATGTAAGCCCACTGCATTTTAGATTGTTTTTAATTTGCAATTTTCAATTCTTTCTGGAATACTCAAGGAATTGTTTTCAAGCTGTTGGAACCATGGAGGTCTGAAAGGAGAGGGAAGGGAAGGGAAGGGAAGGGAAGGGAAGGGAAGGGAAGGAGCATTGAGTCAGAAGACTAGAGATACACGGAATCACCACAGCTGGTGGTGGTGATTCAGTCCATATGTGCGTTATAAGGCTTGATGGGGTGAAGAGGCCTCTCTGAAGATTTGCAGACAGATCCACAACAAGATCCAAAATGCCAATTCTTGGAGACAGAATTAAATTTTGACCTTCAGTCATGCTGCAGCATAAAAGAAAGAAACATCAGAAAATATCACATGAAAAGACAAAAAGGATACACCCAGGAATCAGAGAGATGGTGACATGTATGAGACTGAAAAAAATGCAAATCTAGGAACTTATGGAATGACCTGCATTTCCTTACAAGATGCTCACAGCCACCAGAAGGTGATGCTATTCCTCTTGTTCTTCATGAGAGAAGAATGATGTGACAAAAGTCCCAGTGACAAGGCAGAAACTTGAAATGAAGAAATGGATGCAAAGATTGCTAGCTGACTAACAGCAGACTGTGTGTGCTGGCTTTAGACTTGGGTCCTATGCTCCTAAGTGCTATTGGTAAATATCTTCAGAAGGACAGATGACATACTAAGAATTAAAACTCTGAGGAAAAAAAAAAAAAACCACAACAAAAGGAAACAAAACCAAACACAAACAAACAAAACCATGTCAAAACATCAAGAATTAGAGACCTTCTTCAGGTGACATTTGCATTGCAGCTAGCATCTCATAAGCACTCTGCTGTACACAGAAAGACAAAACAGTACTTCTAAGGACAGTTTATTAAAGACAGCATTTCCAGCTGAAAGGAAATGATCAAGAGGATGAATTGTGCTCTACAAGTACCTCTTGTCTGCATTGACAGGAGATCATTAACTCAGGTAGTGTAGATGTCCATATGTACCTTTGAGCTTCCTTTCCACTTAGAAGAGGAGCCAGGTTCTTAACTAAGAATTTCCAAGACAGACTTAATTCAGTACTGTTATGATTTTATGAGAATCACACAGCCCTGTTTTCTATTTAGTGAAAATTACTGTCTCTTACAATTTGGTAGCAAGATAGATGTGTCATTGTCTATGCAAAACTCTCCATCTTCCCCATCTGTAATAGAAGAACTAGGAAACTAATGGGATGTTCAAACATGGTTTACTTTGAGAAGTTATCAATGAATCATTTATTTTGTCAAGATGATTTCCTGTGAAAATTTTTCACATATATACAATATTTTAATGAGACCAGGCATACAAAATTAATTTATTATTTTTGGTATTGGTACCTAGAAAAGATTTTGTTATTTAAATTTTACTTGCATCATTAAGTTTTCTCTGAAATAAACAGATGGCCTTAACATAATCTTCATTTGTTGTAGGCTTGTAAAATGAGAAGTGAAAAGCATTTGTTTTTTACACCAGATTCAACAAGTTAAATTGCTAGAAAAAAAGCTCTTCAGAACATACAGCATAAGTGATGACTGGTACTGTTTAGTTCAAATTTCTTCTAGTTGAATTACTTCAAATCTTATCATCTGAGATGATATGATTCAAACAGTATTCTCAAAAGGAACACAGCATCCGTTTCTTCCCCCTGGAAAGCATGGTGCCAAATTGCTCAGGCTTCCCAAAGCTAGGGTGGGTTACTGTTTCTTTGAGTGGATGTAAGGGTGGCAGGAACTGACCCCTGGCTGCTGGACCTACAGAGGGGACACCTGAGGACATTTAAACCTCATAGCTGCACCTGGTTGGTGCCCTCCAAACTGACCATTCCTTTTTCTGCTCTGTGTCTTACAGTAGCTGTTGGGTAGCCTGATTCTTGTTTTGCAAGTGGATGCATCTGACTCAGAGAAAAACCTTTCAATTAGTCAGCAGCCATGCAAGGCTTCTCTGGAGTAGTCTGGTTTTCTTATTTTTGTCTTTTTTGGTCTGGCTGCTTCTCAGCCTTTGAGATTACCTTTATTTCAATTATTGCTGTCTTTAACTTATTGGGAGTTGTCCAGTCCAATTCTTTGTTGAACATGTGAATATGATAAATTTTATACATACAATCATTAAATAAAATGACAGCTGGAATTCTTAGCACAGAACTGCATTTTGAAAGAAAGAGAAACTGTAAAAAGTATATTTTCCCTTTCCTATACTTTTTCCTGGGACTCTTCTCATTGGCAGGCATGCAAATTCTTTACATCCTGCCACAAAATGTTGGTATTTTCCACTATCCACTCCTGTTTTCCATCATAGTGGGTGTGCTCCAAGGGGGCTATAATATATTTTTGACTGCTTCAATTGATATTGATGCATTAATACATTTGTCAATGTTATTTCTGAGATGTGGGGTGTGTCTTCTGCTCTATTCACACCCTCCAACAAATCCAAATCTGCACCAAATCTGCACCAAATCTGTCCCTCTCATGACCCTCCCAAAACCAGCCTTCTGGAACCTAATGGCAAAGGACAGTTACCTGATATGGAGACAGAAGGCAGGGTTTCTTTTTTTTAGTTTTACTATTTGAACGCATTGGATAAGCTTTAGGAACTGGGGATGCTAATCCAAAGTAGTGATCTGAACATTTTCATGCACTGTTTTTGTTGACTGACTGAAAGAAATTTAAAATTGACTGAAATCCCTTGACAGCAAGGAGGTGCTTCATATGAATAACAACTGATGTGTCTTCTGTATACTCAAACAGCCCTGACTGAGAAACAGGGAAATGCATTTGCCAGAAGAAAACAATCCTTGTTTTTCATGTCAAAATTGCTGGTATATTTACCTTTAGCTTTTTACTAGATTTGTATATCTAGGAAAACATGTGTTGTATATTCTGAGAGAAAAATAAGACAATTATTGAAGCAAACACAACTTAGTGGTTAGGTAGCATCAGCATAAACAATAACTGGGAGAAAGCAGGATGGGGAGAAGCTCAGGAGCATTGAGGTGGTGTAGAAAGAACTGGGATTTTCTGTTCATATACACAGCAGACACTATTTAAGATATTTAGTGTGATACTTGGTGTGAAAGACATACAAAGCAGCACCTTGAAATTTGCAGGCCTCAGAGATTTTCTTCAAGAAATGAATCAATATATTCAAAGTGGTAAAAAAAAAAGTGTTGGTAATAATTTTTTGTCCTTATTTATTAGCAGCTTCTGCTTTCTGAATTGTAACACTAGGAAGAAAAATGTAATTTTGGTGGAAAATGCATTTGAGGATTAATTTTTACATCGTTTATTGCTATTTTAGAAGTTGTCTGAGTGCCATATAAAATATTAAATTATTAACATTAAATCAGGACATTTTAACACACATCATCATTATCACACTCTTTATGTCTTTTCTTTAGAATATCTATAGCCTAAGAGCAACAAGAAGGCTACATTCTCTGAAGACCAGAGAAGTTAATCTCCCAAAGAAAAGAAAAAACAACTCTGTTTCATGAATAGTGGTAAGCAGAAAACAAGTGAATTTGATCTGCTTTCTTAGGAGCTGTCTGGAAATTTTATTTTTTTACATAAGTTACAGGAAACTATTACTTATGTAAAGTTATACTACACAGAGCAGATCCTACCTTCTCCTTTCTTAAACAAAAGTCTGTAATCAAGTGGCCAGACAATCAAGGCTATTGTTTGGTATTGAATTCCAGAGGGAGGAATAGGAACTTTAATGAATGCAGTGGTTCCACATTATAGGGTGTGCTGTGACTTCTTTCGTCAGTGTATCAATCCTCATCTCTGTTTTTCTCCCCACTGGAAGTTGAGGCTGGTCCTCTCTTTCTGCTCCTCCTTCCCTCTGCCTGAGGTTGGCCTACATGGTGCTGAGTCATTTGTTTATGCATCTGTGCTCTAAAACAATTCCTTGAAATTACCTGGTTTCAAAGGAAAAAGAAAATGCCATCATCCCACTTTTCACAAGGAAAAGTCAAAAAGTGTGCTTTTCTTGGCTCTCTCATATGATTTTTCTTCTTCCTTTCTCATGCCTATAACCAAAAAAGACATTCTAAATGCTAAAAGATATTGGCTTTTAAGTGAGTTTCTTGAAGCAAATTGACCAAGGCATATACCACAAATATTGAATAACACTGGATGGCAATTCATTTGGACATTTGCACATAAATACATTAAGGGAGAACACATAATTTCCAAGAGAACTTGAGGCATAAAATATAGGGAAAATACTTGTCTCAATAAAGAAATTGCTTATCCAACTCTAGTAGTAACACATTTAAAAGATTAATTTCCTCTTCTGAAAGCTCCTCTGCAATGGTAGATCTGTCCTTTTTCTCTCCTGTGAAATATGGAAATGTGCCTGCAACTATTTGTGAAAATAAACAGCCTTCTTTGCCAAGGAAACCATAAGCTGAAACTGTCCTGGTTTTATATCTGTACAGATTACAATCCATACCCTCCAGAAATATATTATTTGTTATCTTAAAGACATGTGAAGCAACGCATTGTTCAAATGCATTGTTTAAACAGGACTTTTATTTGTTATGGCACTTTATGGCTTCTTGAGGGACTTGTCTGCAAATTGCTACTGGCAAACCTTAAAAGATGGAAGGGAAAAATGTGTTATTTCTTGAGTGCTGACTGTGTGTCAAAAACATACCGTTCCCCAGGAGAGAGGCTTGGTTTATATTAGGTGATGTAATACAAGCACACACATTTCCTGTAGAACAGCAAAAGGCTGTTCAACAAGGTGTCAAAATATAGGGTGTATGGTAGATAGTCAATTTATAGTGGATAATCTCTAGAAAGCGAGGTGGAAAAATATATATTAAAGAGGGATTTGAAGCAGCAAAGGCATAAGGGGAAAAGCAGATATATGGAGATGAGTAGAAGAAAAAGTCTCCACTGAGAGAACATTTTCCACTTACCTGAAAGTTTCTTATTATTGAACTGTTCTTTAACAAGCAAAACCATTTTAGATTCTTTCAACACTTGTAGTAGCTTGTGAGAGCTTGAGCTTCTGTACTCCATGATTTACACATCTGTTACACTACTGAGCAAAGGGGCACATATTAAAAATTCATTGATTTGCATTAATCTGAATTTATTTGCATAAAATAAAGGAAGAGGCTGCAGGTATACTGGCTTTGATCCACTCAGACTTCAAGTTTTGCAATGTTTTCAGGATTTCTGACTCTCCTTGACATACACACTGTCTCATTAATACCTTGACCTTTACTCTTACCTTTATGTAGTCAAGGAACAGTGGGGGAAAGAAGATGCAGTTAGAAAAAATTAATCTGTGGTAAAGCAGTGGTTCATCAGATGTGAGAAAAAATGAAATATTTCCTGCATGTGAGAGATTTTAGTATTATTATTTACTTATGTTCTATATATACCAATTGTCCCCTCCTTTATTCTCTCACCAATATTGCTCCTCTAAAATGCATGGAATTTTATTTCAGTCTTTCTATCACAATTACAGATTTTTGCTGCCCACACACAGCACACAGCTGCTTTCTCTAACTCAGAAAAATCTCCCCAAAGTTTTCTGAGCACACCGGTACATTTATCAATCTTTTTTTCGCTGTCCTTCTTAAAGTTGATGGTTTCATGAGGACTCTGTGGGCAGAGTTCTGGAGTACTCAGCCAAGGGTCAGGACTGAATTTCTAGGGACAGAAGTAAAAAGGAAGCCAGCTGCCCATCAATGGTTCATTTTGATATTGTTTCCAGAAGAAGGTAGAATGTTTGCCAGTCCAGGGTATCTCAGCTGGTCCATATGGATGCAAGACATAGGAAGTGCATTTTCTGTTAGGAAAACCTGCAGGCAGAGAAGGTTTGAAATGCACTTTTTTAAGTGTATGTGGTTTTAATGCTATTTCTTCTGTGGTATCATCCATGTCGTATCATGGATGAATTTATCACATTCTTTATGTGATAAATTAATTCCTTATTAAAATCTATACACAAGGTATTGCAGGCCAGAATTTTAAGGACCTTGTTTGTTTCCCAAATTTAGCTTGTAAGACACATGAAAACAAAATAAATTTACAATTTCAGGTGCTACTTTGCACTGTACAGAGTAGCTACAAATTTTTTACATTAAAAATAAACAACTAAGAAGGGCTAAATCTGCCTTATAATCTGATTAGATTTGAGGATTATGAAAGACAAGATGAAAAAGAACAGTGCTTTTCCCTGCACTGTTTTTTGCACAAACAGTGTCTAAATCTCCTTGAGCTTTGTAGATTTTACATTTAGGTTGAGCATTTATTTGAGTCAATAAGATGAGAATCAGATGCTGCTATGATAGGTTAGGGGTTCCAACCACATCCCAGATGCGAGAGCTGTGATGAGCTTTGGTGCCTTTCATGCCACAATATGGGAAATATTAAACTATTAGAAAGCATTTGTAAGAGGGCTGCAAAGAAGCCACTAGGTGAAGGACCTAGAGGAGAAGCCATATGAGGAGTGGCTGAGGTGACTTGGTCTGTTCAGCCTGGAGAAGAGGAGACTGACATTACCTTGTTGTAATCTGCAGCTTCCTCATGAGGGGAAACAGAGGGGCAGGCACTGATCTCTGCTCTGTGGTGACAGTGACAGACCTGAGGGAATGGCCTGAAGCTGAGTCTCTGGAGGTTTGGGTTGGTTATTGGGGAAAGGTTCTTCACCCAGAGGGTGGTTGGGCACTGGAACAGGCTCCCCAGGGAAGTGGTCACAGCACCAGCACAACAGAGTTCAAGTATTTGAACAACACTCTCAGTCACATGGTGTGACTCTTGGTGATTTCCTGTGCAGGGCCAGGAGCTGGACTTTGATGATCCTTGTGTGTCCCTCCCAGCCGAGGAGATTCCGCGATTCTATGGTTCGTTTGGTTATGTGACATGAATTGTGTCATGCTGGACAGTTCTCGTGGCTGGAAGGGAAGGAGTTGTATCCAGCTCTCCTCCTGCATTGGCACCATGGTAAAGCCATGACTGTGTTGAATTCACCAGTAATATTGCACAGGGACAAAGCCAAGGAAACAACCATTTGTTGCACAATACTGCAGCCGCAGAGAGTAAGGCCATGCTCTCTACTGCTTATCTACTGGGGGAATTCAGGGAATTTCTTCCACCCCACTGCCTTCACAGAGTCTAATGAGCCCAGGAGACCTTCAGCATGTCACCCAGCTGGGCCCTGCAGGGATTGTTACCATTAACCACTGAGCAGTGGTACCAGGATGAGCCTGGTGTTACCTGCAGGTAGAGACGAGAAGAAGCTGGGACGGGGAAGGAACAGTCGTCACTCTTCTACAACTCTGCCTGAGTGTCAAACTCTGCAGAGCTTCCCTGTAACAGTGGTCTGGGTGATTCTTATTTTCCCTGGTGTTTCCCTGGTATCAGAGCCAATGTCCAGTGTTTTTCATGTGATGGCCAAGTGTGCAGGAACCTGGACAAAGGCATCAAGTGACACCAGGGATGAGGGTACTGTATGCCAGTCAGATCACTAGCTGACTGGTGTACTTGGTTCAGCCTTTCCTTGCCTGTTTTCATTCATGATAGCGGCCAAGTTAAGGAAAAGGGCTGGGTTGGATGAAGAATATTTTCTTGTGAGGTTTTGAAATGTCTTTCCAGCACATAAAGTTTGTGACTTGTAATATAACTTCAATATAAGTATGCAAGAGAGTTTTGGAGGGTTGTTGTTGGTTTGGTTGGTTGGTTAGTTGTTTTTAATAAAACAGCCTATTCAGAGTAATTATTAACTCCTCTAATTTCTGAGAAAACCAGGTTCAAGCAACAACTCTTCCAAGGCAAAAGCAGTATCTCAGAAATATATTCTTTCCTAGGAGTGCTAGCCTAGCAAATCTGGGAAATTTATATCCCTTTTTCACCTGGAAAAATAGTGCAATGTGGGTAAACTACCTGAATTGGCCAGATGGTTTTAGATAAGAGGGAAGAAAACAGAAGATTCACAAACATCCCATGACTACATATCATCTCCTTTTTTTTCCACAGTCTCACAAATAGAGAATTAATGTGGGATGTGGGAGGGTTCCCATTGAATTCTGTCCTTTTTTGGGGAGGATTTCACCCACATTAGGACTCCAATCAAATTTATTGTAGGATATTCTGAACTAGAAATATGTTCTTAATAAGGATATTTCCTTTTTTATAAACAATTAAGCATGACAGGAAGAATTAGAACAGAGGTTTTTCACCCTCTGATAGTGTCTGCATGTCTTGCTCTCCATCCTGTTATCTAAACCATGATATCCTTAATTTGCTATTCTTCTTTCTTCCCTGCTTCCTCTTCATAATAGTTCTTGGACTGGTGGACAACAGGAGCACTGCTACTTCTGGCCAGAAATATCTTCTCTGGAAGAGGACAGTTTTGTAAAACTCGTTTTAGAGTGTCCCTAGGGGAACATAAGGAGATTTTTCATTTGTAACTAAGAAGCTCACACTTAGTAGATACTTCTATCTACTCTTTTTAGTTATCTGTTGAAAACAACACATAGAGTGTAAACAGTGTCCGTGTGTGCCCACGTGAAATACAGCAGGATTGACATCTTAAAGATGCAATTTTATTAGCTGAAATATCTGGAGTACTTGTTCACAAACTGGACTACCATTGAGTGTCTAGATAATCACACTCTTGAGCACATCGATCACTTATGTATAGAGTAAGCACCACCATCACATTGTTAAGACTTCCATTATTCTGAGTGAAATGGAAACACAATGTCTGTATGCCCTTTCTCCTTTACATTTTTAAGGACACTTACGATGCTGTGAGCCCATTCCAGCAGGGACAAAATAGCCCTATTAAGATTTCTGGGTCAGCTCCAACTCGTGCATAATCTATACTCTGATTTTACTTAAAATGGTTTTGATTTTGCACAGATTAACTAAGAGCCAGGTGAAGAGTTAATTAAATGAGTTTGCTTTGATAAAGTTTCACTTTTTCAGTTTCATGGAGCATAGTCCTAAAAGTATTTTTCTCCCTCTGCACTTTGCTTTATTTATCTAAAGTTCCTAAACCAAGGAAAACAAACTTTACATTGGTTTCTAATCAATATTTTCTCTGCATCCCTGCAAACAACAGCACAGGGTGACAATGTCATATTCAAGATAAATGGGCTTTGGAAATGCACTTTTCCTGTATAATTGAAAACAGAGCTACACATTAAAAAAGCATTTACTTTTTGATGTTCTCTTGTACAGGGAAAATTGTCTGGCAGAATGAGTCTAGGTTTGTGCTTCAGAGGGGCAAGAACCTTTCTGATCTCTCCCTGCATATGGTCCCCTTCCATCATGCTCTCTAGAAGAATAACATTGCATTTTTCCAGTTCTCCCAAAACAGAAAGTCCATCGCTTCTTCTTTTCATTTATTTTTTTTAATGTGATCAAAACCCATTATTTTAAAAATAATCTTTTACAAAAGGTTAGAAAAATATTTCCAGAAATTATTTTTGATATTTTTTTCTATTTCAAACCTTCATGACAGCAAAGAGGCTTAAAGAATGTTTTCCATTCCTCTTTTTTACTATTTAAGTATTCATCTTTTAGAACTGTTGCATTATTCATCTGGACCACCTGACTTTAAAGTTGTTTTATACTTTAACACTATCTATGTTTTACAGTAATAATAATGTAATGATTTCTTGGAAAGAAGTATTTTGCTCAAGTCACTGATTTGTATTATAGCTTATCTTGCCAAATAGGTCAAATATATTTTGAATTCAAGTCTCTGCATGTTTAATGTTGAAATACTGTGCAAGTATTAGTTTTACAGCCAAAAGTACTGGTCTAAGTATAACAGTTAAAATTAGCTTTTTCTGCTCCTTACAGGATTTGCCCAGACAAAATAATAATTTCTCAAGATTCTCTATTAATTTTATAATTTTTTTTCAGGACAGTATGAACAACAAAATGTAATCTGCCTTGTAGGGTGGCTGTATGACCTGTATTCTAATCATGTCATGTCGTTTCCTGTTCCCTAAACACATCCTTTGAACAGGTGAAGGCTGCAGACTGCACACCGGAGGATGGGTTTCTTTCAAGGAGAGTGTTGGCAACTGCACAGAAAGGAGATGTTGTTACACAAACATGTTCAACCTTTTCCTTTCATTCATTGTATAAACTTTACCTCCAACACTCAGCTTACATCTCTTATCATGCCAGACCACAGCAAAGGGAGAAGGTGGTAGCTGAAAATCAAATCAGATAAAGAAAGAAGCAATTGCTTGGGTTAAAGAATCAGAGCTTCTGATTCTATGCCTGCTGCCTTGGCTGAGCATCTTTTTCTCCGTTCATTGTTCAGTTCAGAATCCTTTTAATCTCATACAATTTCTTCAAGTCCCCATAATGGCAATAGCAAGAAAAATTTTTGCAAAGAGTTTTGTTTGAGGTTACCTTTGATGACTGCTCGGATACCTGGTGCTTAACATGTTATATTATGGATGGTGAGCACATCCTTAAAGTCCACAATTATTAAAAATTAGTTTCTAGTCTTTGTCTTTAATAAATCAATAATTAGAGTCCTTTATGGATTTTAGTAAGTAGATAAGCTGTAAGCATTTCTGTTAAAAAAATCTATAACTGGAGTATTCCAAATCTCCATATCCATTTTAAAATTATCTGATAGTTCTTCCAGACATTACAGCCTACAGAGTCAGTTCAGAACATTGCAATTTTGTCACTTCATGTTGAGTAAGAAATTCCATTTTAATCACCTGCTTCACAAGAATCACTGAAGAGGTTTATCAGGAATAAATTAGCATATTCTTAGGACCTCAGATTTGAAATGAACATAAATCCTTGAACTGATCCTTGACTAGTGAAAAAGCATTTATTGCATGAGAAAAGGTGATATTTAACAAATATCACCTGCCATTTCTTCTTGTCTTTGCAGTTCTTCATGGAAGATGATTTTGAAGTGGGCCAAGGAAACAGCAATGGCAACTAAACCATGAGCTTGTAGGTGCACCTACTCTAATCAAACAGTAGAGAAAAGGTAATTTAACCAAACCCCACTGGTTTTGCCAACATAGCTGTAGTGGGTCTAAAATAAGGGCTTTTAAGGCTTATGTGCCTTGTAGTGTCATGAAGTTTCTAAGGCTCTTAAAGAAACAAACAAATTTTCATTTCTGCAGTTGTTAAGGAATACTTCTTCAAATTCTTTTTGTTACCATACTATCTTCTTTATTTACATTCTCCAGATCCTATTGTATGAGCTCTCCCTTTCTGTAAGACCTCAGGTTGTATGTAACAAGAAGTCTATGCTCATCATCATTCAGTTTTATTTTGGTCTTGTATGGCCCATTTTCAGTATAGAGCTTGGTTTTGAAATTTAAATAGTACTTCAAATTCAACCACTGTGCCACACTTTGATTTAGCAGTTAATGTCCTACAGAGAATGTCACTCCCCTATTAGAGCTCGAGTAATTTTAAGTTGTTCCCTCAGATCCATTAACATTGCACAAGGCAGAAATGCAATTTGATTGACAAGAAGATGTTTTAGCTGGAAAAGTCCTGAATGTAAACTTGACAAATGAGCAAACATGGCACAGAGATCACAGGAGGAAAACAGCTAGGGAATGGCATGAGACTTTTTGCAAAATTGCTTTTATGGTAAAGTCACATTTCAAGCTGAATGATTAGCACTTACTCAGCAGATCATCATGCACTGACCTTGGTAGTATCACCAGGGTGAGATTTGCATACATACTCACATGCATGAATAATTCTCAAATTTTCCATTACATTAGGCACAAACAGTTTTGGGCTTTTTTCCTCTATCATGCATGAATGTCTTCTCCATATTCCTCTTGAAATGTAGAAAGTGGGTTCACTCTTAGAAAAATGTAGCACACTGGTTCACTTTCTCCTGAAAAGCCCTCTTTCATATTAAACTTGTTTTTTTGTAAAGTAATTGTGATTTCTCCTTTTTCTGTAGTCATTAAGTAATGGCAAAATACTGATCATCCATGCTTGGGATGGGGTACCACCTGCTTTCAGGACACTGTCACTGAATGATACTATGCAATAGCTTAATCTATCCTATCATGTTATCAGGTATTACCTATTGATGCCAATAGTTTTCCCAGAGCAGTAGTGGAGAACCGTCAGAATTCTTTCTGCAAAAATAAGGTGGGAGATAAGGAAGAAGCTTTCTTCTGCTCAGACTTGTCACTTAGCAACACATGGGGATACCATATTCTATAACAAGGGGAATATTCTATACACAGAACTCCATGTTCTTCTAATGCCTTCTCTAAATTTCTTTTTCAAGGTAACTTAGCTCTTTAACATAGACACATACTTGCTACTGGAGCTGCACAGAAGATGGAAGTCCTGTGTCTTCAAGGGTTTTTTAAATTTTAAGATATAGATTTACTTCAGATCTAAATGAAAAATAATCATCAGAAAATTATTTATGTAGGAAAAAAAATCATTATATTACAGGTTTTTTTTATTTTTCATTTTATAATAGCATTCCTAACCTACAAAATATCAATCTACAGATACATTTTCATGGGATTTTGGTTTATCAGGTAGCTGGCTCAGAACACAGAGCATGCAATAGAGAAATTTCAAAAGAGTTTTGCAGGTAGATTTAAATAATAGAGGAACTGCTGTGAGTATGGCTAATAAAATCCTTCAACTGTAGCTAGCCTTCCGGTACAGCAGAAACCTAAGAAATATTTTGAATATTTGGAACTGTTTTTTTGCAACACTGAAAACAGCAGTATCTGAGAAAATAGCTTATTTCATTTATTTGTATTAGAAGCTACAGCATTTCTTAAGGTAAAATCTGTTTTTAAGCAGTAAATTCACTATAGTCATCTTTAGAAGTAGGTTGTAGTTTTCAGCATATTTTGTATGTCCACACAGCAAAAGTATTTTTCCTGCATCTTTTCAATTTGCTGAGTGTGTGATTCTGAATCTTCCCTCCTGCCTTTGTAATTTTTGTAGGTCATACTTGAACCTACATCTGTAATGTTTGCACAGCACGAACAGTGCTTACTGTACCTTGACTTAACACATTCACTTCTACCATTGTCAATTCAATTGGACAAGAAATGGTTATAGCTTTTTGGAAGGTCACATATGATTCAAGGAGGAATTTCTTACCTATGTGAGAGATGTGTTTTTTCTATAATTTGGGTTCATATAATTTCATCTGATGCTGTAGGATTCAGATATGCCAGCGACATACCTCAGTGAAGCTACATGCTATCCTGTTCACACCACCTACTCTATATTTATAGCTGAAACCTTTAGTTTATGAAAAACATTTATAATACTCTCATGCAGTCATATAGTTATCATCTGCTAAGAGAAAGGAAGCAATCTAGGCAAACTCTTTCAAGTAAGCTGTATTCTCATGCTTCAAGAAAAGAGAAACCTTGTCATTCCAGTGGTTGCTTTTAAACTGTTGACTCCAAGGATAAAATGTATTCAAGGCTTTTTTAAAGAAAGTGTGTGGGAGGGATCAAGAGAAGGAGGTCATTCTCCTTGCCAAGTTATGGGCATGAGAGAGATCTACAGTCTCAGCACAGTACACCTCTGTGTGGATGCAATATTCCTGTCCCATGGAGATGGCATCACGGCCACCACCTGTAGCAGCACAGATCAAAGCTAGTGAATGTGTCCTTGAGTGCTTCATTTTATTTTCTTGATAGAACATCTCATCAGCATTGCCTGTGGTCTGGGAGAAACATAGTGATAGCACCAAGAGGTTTGTTGGCAGAAAAAGTAAGGATAAAAGATAAAAAAAAAACCCCAAATCAAACAAAACCAAAAGAAACTAAGGGAGGTATTCAAGCCAGCAGCTGGAGTAACGGGGTCATGTTCTGATTTGCCTTTCAGAGATTAAAGTCTAGTCTTTATAACTCAGAGTTTTGTATCTACCTTGAAGACCAGTGGGTTTCATTGCCTTTTAAGCTGGACACCTGTACAAACTCTGAAGTGTTCTCAGATTAGTGTTGTCACCATTGCTATGAACTGTACTGCATTCAGCCTGTGGATATGTTGCTCCATGTTTACAAAGAAAAGGGTGGGGTCCAGAAGTCAATTTTAAATATGTAGGATACAGTGATCTCTATATAATTGCATATTAAGCTGTTTTCTGTTGCATAAAAGATTCAAAAAACCATGAGGATACATGACTCCAGATCATTAAATATATATTTTTTTTAAAATAAAATGTGCAAAAATTCCCCACCTGGGCTAAATGCGTTTTAGATGAAATAGATGTATCAAAGTGAGGAAGTCCTGATTGACCTCAGGGCCATAAAGGAGCTAGACAATGTAATAATTAAATCACTAGGAATTGTGTTTAAGACTTGTGAAAAACTGAATACCAAACATATTATTTATCCTTGAAAGGGAGAGTATGGAGGACATGGTAAATTATAGCTCACGGCACTTAAATTTAATCCCTGCAACAAATCATTAGGCAATCAGTTTAAGTATCTAACAAGTATGTCAGTGATAAAAAAAATAGTTCATCCAGAGTAAATCAAACCAAATAAGCTTTGGAAAAGGTGGTAAATGTAAGATACTTTGACTTCTGCAATTATGATTCTCAGATATGATTCTTCTGTGATTATGTGATTCTCAGAAACATACTGAGAAAGTGAGGTGAAGATGAAATCTTCATGAGGTTGGTGGTGTGCAATTGGCCAGAAAACATATACTTATCACCAATGTTTCAAGGCATCTTGAAATCTCTAGGAGGACTCTGGAGCTCAGTTATATTTGATATTTTCTATAGTAACAGAAAATGGTATAAATGTTTAATTTATGCTCTTTACAGTTGATACCATGTGGGTATAAAGGAGGGCTAGCAAACCCTTTAGATCGAGATCAGAATGAGAACAAAAAGTTAGCTTTTGAAATAGACCTGAAGTCATGAAATCAGAAAAGTTACAAAGGCAAAATAATTGTTAACAAAAAAGGTATGAGATGTATACAGGTTCATAAAAGCAAGTACTATTTTTGCCTCTACTTTTTTGGTATTGTCTGTGTAAACAAAATGAGGCAGCTAACTTGTTCTCTTCTTACTACTTGTCCAAATTACTTGGAGCACTACACCATGCTGCCAAACTAGGAGAATAACTAAAAACAACAAGTAGAATGCTGGGGCATATAAAAAAAAAACCCTGAAAAAACACACAGTCACTGTATGTAACTTTGATCTGCACAGAATGGGGCAGTTGTGGCAGATATGGTAAGTATGAGGAGCTTTGCTGGTCACTGTTGGATCACTGGGTATTTTAGCCTTAATACTTGGGGCCATACTGGGGACACTATTATCTTGAGCTCAGCACCTTGGAGGAGATGCTCAGTTTAAGGGAGGCCAAGTTTCATTCTGATTGCTATGGGCTAGATCACAAGTGTGCACAGTATAGTGAACAGAGTCAACATCCAGGGTGGGTTGAAAAAGGGTGAGACCAGTGCATTGTGGTAGTCATTATATCATAACATCACCTGAATGATTCGTTATTCTTGGTTGTCAAAGAAGCCATTTTCTATTCAAAGGAGTGAGCAAAAAAGAATATAAAATCCAATTCCAAAAGTCAGGCCCTTATATTTTCCTAAAGTGCCTATTCCCAATAAATCTGTTGTAAATAAGTTTTAATTGGGGTGAAGAAATTGAATAAATCTATGGCTGCCGGGATTTAAATATTTCAAATTAACAATGAAGACACTGGACTGCTCTCTTAGATAGTATTTTAGTGTGCAGAATTTGAGGAAAGCAAAACATTTTTTGTGAGTCTTGATGTGATTCTCATCTTCCCTTTGGCTCTGGTTCTTCAAAATCTCCCAAGCCAGGGTTTTGGGGGCTTTTTAATAGGAAATATGAGCAAAATTTTGATCAGTGATGATGAATCATTCTCTGTTACCCTAGACACACAAAAATTACAAGTGACAGATGGGATTGAAATTGTTGAATTTTCATCTATCTGCAAATTATTTAGCAGAAACATACTTATTCTTCCCTTCCCCATCCCTACTGTCAGCTTATGACCTTCCCAATCTGACCCACCTGCTCAGGTTCTACTTGTCTCTTCTTGGGTGACTTTACAGCATGGAGAGAAAAGAGGTGCCTCCACACTCAGTGAAGAGGTGTGAGTGGTACATCAGGTCTCACCTCTCAGCTGGTTTGGAAGCAACTTTACTTGCAGTTTGCTTCTGTTTCTAATATGTTGGAGCTCTCTTCTACAGCCTACCTATTGAACAGCAACAAGGATATACCCACTTCTAACATAATACATCTGCATTTGGCTCCTCTAAGAGAAGCCCCAGTCTGTGCTCACCATTGCAGTCACGAATGAGAGAGACAATTCCAGTCACAAAAAATATCATTACTTTGTTTCTGCAGCATATCAAAGATCTCAGCAAGAGCTGCCTCTAGAGGAACTAGGCACATGTGTTTTGCTCATATCTCATCAAATTCTAAGCAGGAAATGTAAGGTTTACATTCCCAGTAGAAATATTAATACTGCTATGTTATATTTACTACATTATTCACTATGAAAATTTAACAAAATAAAACACAGTATGTTAGAAACAACAGTTTAGAAGAAAAATAAGCACAGAGAACACTTCATAGCTAATGGTTTTCAGTATTATTCCTGGTATTCAATGCAGGTTTTTATTAGGGATTCTCAAGAATTTTTGCTGTGTATGTTTCAATGAGACATTTTTGTTCTTATGCAAGCACTCAAAGTGCCAGCAGCTTGTGTCAGTTTTTCTAAGCTGTACATGGGAACTGAGAAGTGATGCTGCAAAACTGTGGAGCTCTCCATATAATTTCACAATGATGACCACAGTAAAAACAATAAAGTGTGCAAAGGTGATGCCCTGATGATACCTCTGTGGGAAACAACATGGAGATAAATAATAGTAATACACTTCAGGAGAAAAAAATAGACACCTTCAAGTATAGGAATCATGAAAATAGAACAAAATATATCAGCTCAAGGAATAAGCATTATGTTCATACATACCCAAAACTTTGGGCTATAGATTGAGAATTCAGTTTGTGGAGTTAAAAAAAAGTACATTAATAATCACAAGACCAAAGCATCCATTTGACACTGAAAACAAAGATTGCAGGATGCATCAGTTGGGACATTTGTATTGGAGATACAAAAATAGTCACATCAGAGTGGTACTACATCCTTAGGAATATCATGTGAAATTTTAGTCATTCTGTTCAGGAAGAAAAAAGTTCAGACTGGGAAAGCTGTATGAGAGAACTGTCAAAATTATCAAGGAAACTGAGCTTTTTTCATATAAGGACTAAAATAGTCTGATTCATGTGGTTTTCAGAAAAAAAAAAAAAAGAAGTTAAAAAAAAAAAGAAAAGAAAAAAGAAAACAGGGCAAAAAACCCATTCTTTTAAATGTATAACATGCTGGCATGGGAAAGAATTACATAAGCTCTGCAATAATTTAAAACAAATGGCATTGATTTGCCCTGGGAATCAATAAAGTAGAAGCCTGAAATTACAAGAGTATAGGTATCAAAAAAAAGAAACTTTAAATAGAAAGTGAATACTTCTGGAAACCGAAATCCTAGCATTTCAGCAATGTGTAATAACAGCTGTTCTGGAAAAGATCACGCATTTCAGTGTATTTCAGTAAGAGTATTCAACATTATGACAAAAGGTAGTGATTGTAGTTGGACATAACTTCTGTAGTCCTTAAAATCATGAGATGGTAAGCCAGTACTAATGCAACAGGAAGAAGCAGTTTCCTTAACATTTGCTTCCTGTATCCCCATCCAGAATTCAATTTCAGCCATTTTCTTACCGAAAATTTTTCTGTGGATAGGATCCTTTAAAGAAAAATCCTGTAAGAGAAATACAGAATTTTAATATATATGAGCCCAAGAATAGCAGAGTTTTAGCTCAAAAGACTGCATGCCACAAAGTTTTTGACATCAGTGTTGAAAAGGATATATTTTTTAGAAGAAAATATCCTTAAAAGTCCCTCATAAACAATCTAGATACACTATTCCAAAACAGTTTATATGTATCAGAACTTAAATTTAAGGGCTCTTATACCAAGTTATCCTAGCATAATTTCACTGACTTCATCAAGATACATCTCAAACGATTTGATGTCTCAGAATTAAGCCTATCCCAGGCTTAACTTTGAAAGAAACTGGCTGAGCTTGTGCAGAGAAATATCAATGTAGTAAGTTATGCAGGGAGTGATCTTCTGTGGCTGCAATTTAGGTTTTACATCTGTTTCTCCACAAGTGTATGAATTGATATTTTCTAATTTTCAAAGCTCCATATAACTTATGACTCTACATTATAATGGGGTTGGTGCTTTTGATTTTTTTGTTGTAGTAGATCATTTACATTTTGACATCTTGTTTTAAAAACCCCCAGTTTTTTACAACATTGGGAAATATTTGAAAATATGTCTGTCCAGCTGCATTTACTTCAAAATTCCCTTTTGCATCTCAAATTGATCGTCTGTGTAACTTCCATAATACAAATGAAAGCACAAAAATACTACAATTTGCTAAGTATCAATTTCAATGTAAAAAGAACAATTTCAATGGAAAAAATCAAAGAAAACAAGGCTTATGAAATTTTTACTATAGCCTAAGAACCAAATCTTAGAAAGGAAAGCCAGTTCCTTTCTAAAAACAAAAGAGATTTGAAAAAATATGCATGAAGATAAGAGAGGAATTGTACCTGCGAGTTAAGGAAGCATTTTTTTCATCAGTGCTACTTAATAACAGTATTTAATTGAAATTCCATCAATACTGTTTTTAAAAAGAGGCCAAATTCTCCATATAAAGATATATTTACCTGTTACCACTGTTACCCCAGCCTGACATGTAGTATCCACGTTCTCTGGATATGATTCTTTCCCCAGGAGTTTTCTCCTGGGAAGTTGAAAAGACAGTAAGAGACCCTAGAGAGAAAAGGAAAACAATTCTCATCTCATTTACTTCTCCTGTGTTTGTGCACAAGTGGAATGCATCATGGAAGATGGTTCACCTGATTGGATTCTGGTGTGAATTGTTTTGACTCATTGGCCAATTGATACAAATCTGTGTTGGGACTCTGGAAAGAGTCACATGCTTTTCATTAATATCTTTTAACATTTCAGTAAGTATCTTTTCTGTATTCTTTAGTTTAGTATAGTATTCTTTAATATGATATAGTAATATCAAATAATAAATTAACCTTCTGAGACCATAGAGTCAGACTCATCATTCCTCCCTAACCTAACAGCACCCACAAATACAACACTGACACACAGTCCTGCTCCCTGCAAAGGTCTGTGCTGTGTTACACACCCATGTTCTCACCTCCCCAAGAGGTCAGTGGCTGATGAGTCTGCTCAGAAATGCCCTTCCCAGAATTAGGCCCAGACCTGCACTTCCCTGTGTTATTGAGTCATCTCAAAACATTGGCTTCAACAGGAGCTGAAAATTTTATATGATGTGTTCAGCACAGTCTAATATGCAAATCCTGGATGGAAAAACTGTGACAAAAATTAAAATAAACTTCACTGAAGGAAAAAAATGATGTTTTGAGGACATAGGTATGCTCAGCTCCTGAGGTTCTGGGACCATTTACAGCAACATGTAACATACAACAATTAATTTGCTTTGTTTTGATGGCTATATGCCCAGAGCATAAATTCTGAAAATTATTAATGAAAAAAGGGAAGTGTTTGACTAGTAGTGTGTCAGATTCAAGAGGAATTTGAGCATACATTCTCTGAGCATATTCTGAATCCCTTGTTATTTCATTATCTAAAATTGCAATGGTCATATTTCTTGCCTAGACCCATTCAGGCTCTCTGCACAAACTGAATTTCCTCCATTAAGCAGATTGAGGATGTTCCTACTATATTGTTAGTGTCATTGTCAGCAAGGATTTGTGTTTAAGAGAATGTGGACAAATGTACTCAGATTCATATGTGGTGGTATTGTCCAGAAACTGGCTGTCACTGGTAGAAAAATACATAATTTCATTTTAAATAAGTTGCCTATTATTCTCTACTTTAGCTTTATTAAGAGGCAATAATTACTCTGCTAGCCTAGCTCAGTATGTATTATTTCATCTTTTGTTATTAACTACTGGAATTACTATCCCTGCAGTTTGGAAAGGGCTCAATATACTTTCATTTGACAGATGGCTTACCCAAATCTGGGTAAGTCTTAGCCATGAGGAAAAAAGCCTCCAAAATATTAGCCCCAGAAACAATTCATAGTACAGATATCTGAATATATTATTATTTTTAGTATTGTACTGCAGCTAGCAATAGAAGAGAAAGTCAAAGTTTTCGTAATATTCCTCTCTTTACACTCCCAAATGACATGGATCCCCTAGGATGCAAAGACATTGCCTGAGAGTGTGGTTCTACTTTTCCAAATTAGATGCATCCTTGCATATTGTTTGGGAGATGCAGATTTCAATTTTCTTCCAAGCAAGTGGACTTCAAATAAGACCTCTCATTCAGAAAGTCTGACCTTATTCTGAAATTCTCAATGCCAGTGTAGCCTTATGCTCCTTCAGGCAGCTCTTTAGGACTCAGACCTCTATCATTTTCTTCATCAGGCTAACGTTTACAAGAAGAAGCAAATTGCTTTAGTTAAAATGCAGGATAGGTAGAATACATGGATGAATTTTTCAGCACAAATTTGAAATAGAAAACAGAAGGATCAAGACACTTTGAAGCTGAAAACAATGGCTTTAACTCATTCTACTGAAATTATAGAGGAGAAGGGAGAAGCTGTGAAGCAGTAGAAGAAAGCAGTGTGTTGTCAAAAGTGAGGTTAAGAGATTAGCATTTTCTATATGTGTGGGTAATTATGGCTGAAAGAAAATTGAGGTGTTAGATGAAGATCTGGGATTTTTATAACCAGTAGCTGGAATTATTCCAGAGAGTCAGAGCCAAGCCATCTTGCTCAAAATAAGTAGCCTTCCTCAGAAAGTGTCACACTGACTTGATTTTACCAGATTGAAAACCACGATGTTTATCATTGTGAGTAAGAATTCAAGATTTGGCCTTAGCTTGGGCAAGGCAGTCATTTTGGTCATTTCACCACTTCTACACTGACACATACTGCACTCTAAGTCTAGGTCATAAGTCTGCTAAGCCACTGCTAAAAATTGTCTCCATGCTCTTGCTTTAGACTGGCCATTTGTACCTACACACAAGAAGCATTGGTGAAACGTAACTGTGGATTTAGGGAACTTTGTCATCCTTCCTCTATCTTTTATTTGCTTTCCTACTCCTGTTCCTCTCATTTTCCTCAGGCAGGAAGAGCTGAGAGGGAAGAAATGGAAAGGGGCAGAGGCTATTCCTCCTGATGCAAAGGTTCTCTCATGAGGACCTTCCTTCCTAGTCTGTCATGGTGTCCATTTCAGTCCCAGCAGCTCTGGTTTTATTGCTGGTGGAAGAGATGCTTGCAAAAGTATTGTTCATTCACTTCTGCCTTCCTCCACATGCAATCAAATTACAAATTACAAAAAAGTTACAAATTCTCAGGAATGTCTTCTATTTGACAATTATCACCTTAAACAAATTCCTCATTCCAGACTTCATTTTCCTTTCCCACTTTTTTCATGTGACAATTTCCATTGTGTTCAATGAGACTTTTGATGAAGAAAATGTTTTAATTTGAAAAGGAAGGAACATATATGTTATTGATCTCTGATCATTGCTGTGGAATTTGTTTTCAAATGTAGCATAGAAATTTCTTTCAAAAGTATTTGCTATTTTGGACAAAAATATTCTAATTAGTAAAATGGTTTTCTTTTTGTAAAAAATGCTCCGTGCCAGCTATGCATGAGAACAAGAAAATATTACAACTCTTGTGGTAAGATGAGATAAATATGATTTGCTGGATGTTGAATGATTTGAAACATACCATAACATTGACTGATTAGGGAAAAAACAATAAAATAAATGGTGAAACTTTTTCTTAACTATTTAGCTTTTCAAAAGGCTAAACCACTGTGACACTATGCAAATAAAGTATGGCTAGCCTGAAGCTGAGAAATACAGCTAATTACGTGCTTTTCTAAGACAAGCCATGCTAATTTGTTCTAATGTTTACATTTCCATTTTAATGAGTTTTCCTAGCTTCCACAAAGTTGGTAGTTTTGTTCAAAGATCTAACAAAAAAGCATTTATGGTGAAGTTTGGCTTGTAACAAAGGTAGCTGTCTATGACCCTGTGATTTTAACTGCAGCTTTTGTACAGGGTGTCTTTAGTAAGGATGATACCTGGAGACATAAGGAGCACTTCATAGAGCAGCTCAGGGACATCTGCAGAATAGGACACTGATGACTGAAGTCTCCCTCCTGCACTGAAGGGTGTGTGCTCACGTGAGTGTCTGGATACCCGAAAAGGAGGAAGCCTTTATTAAACAGGCAGATCAACTACCCTTTCTACATATTTGTAGGTTTGTGTTGGCTACTCTTCCTTGCTCCTCAATGATTACATGATTAAAAATATGCTTTACCTTGGGAGTTACTAAATTGAAATTCAAGTGCAGGAACACGCGTCATGAAGATATAAACTCTCAGGCATGTCTGTATTACAAAGATTTCTGTGCCTGACTTAGTCTTGTACATCAACTGATTAACCAAATAATATCTACTACTTTGTACTAATGAAAACCTAACCAAATAATATGCAAGTTGAATCTTCTTTGAAATTCAGTCAACCACTAGATGCCAGGTCTGAGGGTAAAGAAAACTCACACCGGAATGGTAGCACAGAAGAATGAGAATCAGACAGGCTGGGCTAGTTGAGAACAATACACTGATACCAAGAAATAGTTTCTTTGAGAGAAAGAAATGCCTTTGAGGGATGCTGATTTCTAACTGTAGGTAATGCATTTTATAAAATATAAAATTGATAAGCTGCAAAAAGTAACAATAAAGGAGGGCTAAGGGACTAACATGACTGCCAAAGAAAAATCAGTACTTTATTTCACTGACAGCTTTTCTTTCAGATCTTTTGATTAGCTTGGACACATCTTTTATTACTTTATGCATCACCTGTTATCCCCTGGAAAAAGGAAAGTGTCACTCCTAAAGTTAAGAAGTGAAGCCAACTAATGTAATATATTTTTTCTTCCATAAAAAAGATGGTAATGAAAGCAGAAACCCAACCATTTCTCTTGGTGATTATTGCCATTCCAGAATATGGTAAGTGAATTAAATATTTTATTATGCATATTTAGCATTTAAACTGATCTTCTTCATCAGGAGGTAGAGAACCTTTATGTATCTAAAGCTGTACACTTGAGTAATTATCTAATAGCCATAAACAAGGGTTCAACCAAGTGGTAATTATCTGTACAACAAATTATTTTTAGGAGACTGAATGTTCCCTATACTAGGCAGCTAAATGTCTTCAATTATGCTCATGATAAGTTTTGATGAAAATAAAGCTTTATGAAATTTTTTTTGCACATCTAACTTTGACTAACATTATTAGCATGACTTTTGAATTCATCATTCATTTTTCTGGCATTCAGAAGTGTTCCCTATCATATGCTTGCTATTCCCCATGTTTATACTTGTACACACACACACATTATTTGGGTCCCTTAACTGTCCATCTCTTTGCAGTGAAGAGGCAAAATACAGGGTCAAAGCAAGTTATATGAGAAAAAAGGTATTCAATCCTTCATTTTCCTTCTGAGTCCCTGACAATGCTACTGAGAGCAAACCCCTCATGGACAGGAGACCCTGTAAAAATAAAGAGCAAAAGAAATAATTCATCAGTGCATACAGGTCTCTTTGATTTAGTCTACACCAGTGGAAGCATTGAGGTTCACATCAAAGTTCAAAAGCAACTGTTCTGGGGACCCTGCAAAGTCAGGCATAATGATATGTTTGCAAATTACTATCTTGAACAGGTTACAGATTGCATAAAAATAATAATAATGTAGAGTCGCGTATTGTCCCTCTATTACACACACCTGTCAATAATAATCATAAATAGCTGTAGTAAGTGACATTTTTATGAATTTTAAAAAACAAATATTTTAAAAGAACCCTAGGGAGCTGGCCTGCCTACCAGGCCACCTTTAAGGACAATCTCTGGATAATAGACAATGCAAACTACTTGATTCTTTCTTTAATGTTAATTAAAGGATCAAAGTTACAATTCATGTGCTAAAAAACCACTTAATTTCTCTTTGGAAACACCACTTAATTTTCTCTTTAAATACTCAATTTATGGATTGATTTCTAAAAGCTATAAAATCCCCCAGTATAAATGTTACACCTTGGAATTTAGTCTACATATAGATGTTCTTTTTTGGGTTGGTGTCATTCTGCTGGAATGAGAGGTATCAAATGGGCAACTAGATTATTGTTAACTGTTTACTACAGCTCCCAGACCAGACACTACCATCTCCTCTGATTCACATGCATTTGATTGTGTGAGTGCTCCCTACACCACTCTGTCTAAAATAAAACAGAATAAATGTAGTGCTTTATAGATGAGCCTTTTGCACTTTGGAAAGATGCACTGAGTTCATTCTCTGGCCCAGGAGAAAAGCATTAAGGCATGATGTGATAAGAATAGACACCTTTTCATTCAAAAGAGAGTGTCTTTATCCAGAGTGCCTCCAGAATTATCCCTGTCCCAGTTACTGCTCCCTGAACCCTAAGTGAGTGCTCTCCATGGTGGTCTGATGTCTGCCTAAAACCGCGGCAGAGAGAATGCTAGCAATAAATCATTACAGACAGCCCCAGGACAGTGCTTACTGACCTGAGTTCTGGCCCTACTTCATTTACTAATCCCACAAAACAAGGTAGCTGAAGCTGAGAGCCACTTCCAGTGCCAGGACTACTTTCAGGGCAAGTGGGGTGGGTGGAGCAGGAAGTTCCTCCTGTATTAGGGAACACTCCTTTCTCTCATCTGGAATCAAATCCCCAGATCTTCACCTCTTCTCATTTTCCCTTTACTGCCAAGAATGCAAATGATGGCTGCTTGCTGCTGCCTCAGACAGCTCAAACAGACAAACTGCTGTACCTAAAAATGTCATTCCCACTGAAGATCAGTCCACATAGATGTTAGTAAGATTTTATATAAAGATATCTCTTTGTTTTGAACTAAATTATTTGAAGATTTATGAAAAAGTACTTTGCTGCACTTAAAAAAAAAAAAAAAAAAAAAAAAAAAAAAAA
>VZRH01006724.1:0-36816 GCA_013397555.1 Urocynchramus pylzowi | reverse complement strand
AAAAAAAAAAAGAAGAAAAGACAGAAAAAGATAACCAGCAACAAGGGGGGGAAAAGAAATATTATGTTTTCACAATCAAGTGTACAAAATAAGGAAAATGTCTGAAATAAAGCTGCCTGTGATTTTATTTTTTATGTTTAATTATAAGAATACTAAGAAATATTTCTAATTTCATTACTTACAGTGTTCCAGGAGACATAAGAACAAGCATATAATAATGTTCCTTCAACAGACAAATCACCTCATTTCAATAGTAATGCAAAGCATTAGTACAGCAGCTTAAATGACAAATGGATATTAACTGTGTGCAGGAAGATTTCATGTTGTCCTCAATTTTGGCACAACAATTTCACGCTTGATTTGGACGCCTGAAACTTGGTTTTGGAAGTAGCTAAATGTCTTACCTTTTAGAGAAGTTGCTATGTGTGAATTTTATGCCTGTTCATTCCTACTTTCAAAATGCAGGAATTAAACCCTGAAGTCATCTTCAGGGAAAATGCATAAATGATAATGTCATTATCACAGAGTCATAGAATCATAGAAATCACAGAAATCATAGAAATCACAGAATCACAGAATCATAATGGTTGGAAGGGATCTGAAAGAGCATGTTTTCCCAATACCTCCCACTGTGGGCAGGGAGATCTTCCACTAGACCAGGTTCAGGCTCTCAAAGTCCCATCTAAGCTGGCCTTGAACACTTGCAAGAATGGAACATACACAACTTCTCCAAGCAACCACTTCCAGTGCCTCACCACCCTCACATTAAAGAATATTTTCCTAACATCTAACCTAAACCTATTCTCTTTCAGTTTGTACCCATTCCCCCATGTCCTGTCACTACATGCCCTTATAAATAGTCTCCCCCAATTTTTTTATTGTAGGCTCATTTCAGGTGCTGGAAGGCTACAATTATGTCATCATGAAGGCTGAACAATCCAAATACTCTTAGCATTTTGTCATAGGAGAGCAGCTCCTATTAGACTCTTCTAACAAACACAAATTATTAAAGTGGATAAAAATTTTTGTTACTTCAGATTTTGATAGAAGGAAGAGATAAATATTGTTATCCACTTAAGGCTTCAATGGGGTCAGGCCCTACATGAATCACAAAGAAGGACCACTCATCTTCATGACCTCCAGTCAAGGTTTAGTCATTGCTGTGCTTTGTGCACTAACTGTCTTTTGCTCCAGGTGCAACTGGGAAAAGAGATTATGGCAGGACCCATGCTTTTCTCAGTTCCAGCCACCTTCACAAGGCGTATGCTTTGAACAAAAGTATGCTGAATTCTGCAGTATGCTGAATTCACTTAAAAATTTTTGAAACATTGTCTTGCATTGCCAGTTGGTATATTTTCTAAAGGGATATTTTGTTACCTAGCTTTGTACTCTACTTTTGTTTAATTTAATTTTTTTGTTGAAAAACAAAGATTTCTCTTTATTTTCTCCATCTGTCTGAGTGATTCTGGCTTATAAATTGAAAGTCCTGCCAGTCATAAATTACTTCACTTTCTCCAGCAAGGTGCTACAGAACACTCTCTGACAAAAAGGTAAATTATTTACATTATTCTAATTCCATCTGTCTTTATATGTGGGCTAAAACAACATTATGTTTAATTAATAAACTTCTTAAAGAAGGCCATCAGACCATTAAAGAACATAAAATATTTATAAGGGAAAAAAATACAATTATTGTTTTTCAGCATAAACATTTCCAACTGTCAGGCTTTGTGTTTGAAAAGACATCACTCAGGAAGAGCAAATTTGGCAGTAAAACAAGACCAACACTTCCTTCACAGATTCCAGGTTTTTCCAGTCTGGTGTTGGTACCAAAACCCAGTTAAAACAGAACTCCTTAACCCCAATGCAGTATTAAGAAGGAGGCATTCTTTATTCAGCTGGATGCACGTGGGGGTGTCTCCTCCAAAACATTGTGTGTACTGAGTAGAGAAAAAGCTCTTGTTTAAATACTGTATTTTACATCCATGTTCATAGGTTTTTTCAAAGGAAACACACATTTAATAATCATTTCCCCAAAGTCACTGGCATGTGCTCCTTCCCATCAGCACATGTGTTCTTCTGTCTCGGGGGTCTCTTTGGTGGTCCCTGGTGATCGGTGACCCCAAAGTCATAGCTGACTGCTAGGTGAGCTGGGCTGGTTACTCCAGTTCTTCTTCTTGGTTAATGTTTAACATGGTGGTACAAACTAAGCCTCCTGTAGTTCCACAGGCTAGAGGGTTTTGAAGAATCAGCATTGTGTTAACTCCCTAGGTGTGCAAAGAGATTCACCTGCAGCCCCTGGAGGGCCGGACACTACTGCAAACAGACATGTTCTGAAGAAAGTTGAAGTGCATTGGAAACCCATGCTGGAGCAGGCTCCTGCCAGCATCTGCAGCCTGTGGAGAGAAGCCCACACAGAACCAGGTTTTCTGGACAGAGCTGTGACATGTGGGGGAATCACAATAAAGCAATTTGTTCCCAAAGAACTGTATACCACGGAAAAGCCCTGTTCTGGACAAGGAAGGAATGGAAGAGAGAAGTGTTATGGTCTGACCACAACGCTGGTTCCACATCACTCTGTGCTTACTCTGTTATTAATTGGCAATAAATTAAAATAATCTTCTCTGACCTGAGGGGTTTTTGCCCATAAGGTTAACTGGTGGGTGATGTTCATGTCCTTGTCTCAATCAGTGACCTTTCCATCTTCTTTCTGTGTTCTGGAAAGGACAAGTAGTGAGATAGCATCTGGGTGGCAGCCAGACAAGGTTAACCTACCACACTTGTCCTAATGGAATCATCTTTTTCTTTGTAATGTCCCTAGGATGAGTGGAAGCACTTTCTAAAGCTTAAGGTTTTCAATTATCCATGAAAATATGTGCAGAAGTTTCTTAACAGATCTTTAATTGATCAACAGAAAATTTCCCTGCTGGCTTATCGCAAAACTTTTAGTCATTCTTGAAATCTGGACTGATGTGTTGTCACAAAAACTGTTTTGTTTCCATAAATGAGAGGGGGACATTATGATCAGGAGGAGTAACAGGTCAGCAATGACACCAGGAGTCAAGACTCCATATATTGAAGTGTTTGCAGTGGTACGTGATAAAATTTGACAGTATTGCTCCTGGCTCAGAGGCAAAAATCAGTTGCCAAATACAGCAGAGTTTTTTAATATTATTATTTGTTCTGTTTGATAGCCAGAAATCTGCCTCTTTTTTTTTAACTGCTGAACTGCTTTTCCATTAATTGAATGGATATGCTCTCACTGCTGTAGTGTCTCCCAGCCATTTCCTGAGCTAAAAACAGTATGGAAAATATTGCTTACTGTGGCAGAACCATAGCCAGATATTTTTATTTAAAAGCTTGAATTTATGAGTTGCTTTTCATGATGCTATTTTAGATACAATCTTCAATTTCCCTAGTCCAATGTATGGATGCATTCCTTAGGGGTTATCCTTGGCTTCTAAGGTTTGTGACTGTTCTTCTATGCTAGTGCAAAGGGAATGGTTAACAATGCTTTCTAACTGAGCTACAGCAGTGAGTTTTGACTGCTGCCAGGACCCACTGTGAGACTGTACACAGGTAGGGACTGGTGTGAGCACTGTAAGGCTTTTCTGGTGCTTAAAGCTGTGAGGGCTCCATGCCTGCAGCAGACACAGAAATGTTTTCCCCAGGCATGGTAGAAATTGATAATATGGAAAACTCCTGGGAGTAGATTTCAGGAATGGTTTTAAATGGTCCTTTGTGACAAATCTTGGACCTTCAAGATCACAAATGTCTTTTCCAACCTAGTTAATTTTGTGATTCTGTGAAGTCAATTCTGAAACTCTGTGCATGACATATTAATATAAGGAAATGATCACATTAGTGTATGCAACTCTGTCCAAAAAAATCCATTGTGTTTGTGAGGAATGTGTCCATGATCCCACTCAGTTATATTAGAGAACATTATACAACTAACAACCCCATATTTTTTACCAAAAAGCTGTAGTGTTCATCATGAACAGACAAGACCTCATTTGCAAGGTGCCTCAATCATTATAGACAGTGTAGTAATGCTTTCCAGGTGGCAATTTGGCACCTAACAGCTCAAATAAATTCCCCTTGCTAATTTAACTTTCTAAAACCTCCCCAACACTAACAGGCCTGATTTATTCATTGCTCCTATTACAGAGGAAAAGCAAAAAAACTTGGTAAACTCTGCTTTCATTGGGACATAAGCACAGCTTTTTAGATGCTGACAGTTCAGATGAAAACCTTACAGGAGGTCAGGAACCCTTCCCAGTCTTGTGGACAGAGTGGTCAGGATAAACTCTGATTTCAGGGCAGATATGACAGTCTGTTCCCAAAGGCTGGGTTTGTTAATAACTCCTGCTCTTCCATAATGCTCCAGAGAGCTTTCCTATCACTTCAGTTGTGAAGGAACCATAAGGCATGCACAAACTAAATGTCATCTTAATTGCTCTGGAAAAAAGAAATTTGTAAAAAATGCTGTTGTGTTTCTCTCTCTTCATCCACTAAATATAATTAAACAAGCCCCCACCCTGCCACACCTGCAGTTAATAGATTTTGATACAGTTTCTCACTTGCATCAGTCAAGCTGCTGTATCTTATTTTACCATCTGTTAAAGCAAAAAACTAAGTACCTGCAATTCCACAAAACAACATCAATATTGTAACCATTGACAGAAAAAAATTGAGGCCTTGATATTAAAACCAATACAAGAAAACATTAAGGTGGGTTTTTGTGGGGTTTGGTGTTTTTTTTTTGTTTTTTTTTGGTTGAGTTTTTTTTTTTCCTAATATGTTAAGTAGCTTGGCTTAACTCACTTTTAATATAAGAACTAAACCTCAGCAAATTGTGCTTTAAAGTTTGATATAGCCACTATGATCTGGAAAATAGCTTGTTATCAAAATGAAATCTTTTTTAACAAAAAGAAATTATGAAAACAGCAGAGGCAGCTTTTTCTAATTCAAATGAGAATTGCCAGAAAGAGGACACAAATAAAGAAAGAAAGAAAGGGATCTGATAACATAGTTTGAAAGGTCATGATGGGATGAAACAATAGAAAAACAGTTACTCGCAAGAAACTGCTGTGAGGAAAGATACCAGAGAGCAAAATTGGTTGTGAAGTTCCAAACACTCACTACTTAAATAGGACATGAAGGTGAGCATACAGCCTATTCTGTTCAAATTCTGGTATATCTCATTTAATAAAACACATAAGAAAACTTTTTTGAATATGAAAGGGTTAAGAAATTTTTTTCTTTTTCTTTAAAATAAATTCCTGGGTGTAGAAGTCCATAAATTGTTTTCACACATGCAATGTGATAGGTTTGAAAATAAAAACACTTTCTCAAGAAATGTTAAAAAATATTTAGGCAGTTAACACAGTAAGATAATACCATTAAAAGACACTCTGCTATTCACAAGGATTTACTCCTCTCTTAAAAAATAAGGTATCTTGTATTAAATTATCATACCTTAAACTATGCTAAATTATACCATTCTTCATAATTTTCCTTGATTTCACTAATGTCTAAAGGTGGTGTAGGATAGTCAAGGCCTGGTGGAAAGGGGGAAATATTATTTAGGTAAAAAAACCCTTATATTTGTAATTTCTCAGCATAAAATCTAATAGCACTGTCTAGTTATCATCTTCAACTGCACAAAACCCATAATAACTGGCAAATGTGATGTCAAGCAAAAAATCAATATCAGTGAAAATAACATTTTACCTATTTCTCCTCTCATCTCTTTACTTGCGTTCTTTGGTTAGTACTACTGTTGCTGAATACAGACTAATATTCAGAGAATATTATTAAGAGAAACCCCTCTTAATGTCATGTAAAAATCTTTTATTGTCATAGGACATTGATTTTTTTTTTTAACTCTGTAGCTCAAACAAGTGAAGGTATGTGCCAGGTTCATTTTTTTAACTTTTATTGTGACACCAGACCCATACTGGTTGACTACTGTCAAATTTACTTTGACAGTTATTTTGGATGTTGTAGGACTGTGGATATACAGACTCATACTGGATATAAGGTTTACTGTGGTGAATTCAAACTAGTGCTCTGAAATTATGTATGTAGTTCATAAAACCTGAATTTTAAAATTTTATGTGAGAAGATATACACAGTATCTCCTGTGACACAGCACTACTGAAGTTTTCAGGATCAAAACTGTTTAAACACTGAAAGTATGAAAAGAGAGTAGAGAGTACTTACTGGTTACAGGATGAGGAAAAATTAAACAAATTCCAGGTATCTTTATACATTTAAGAGATATTAATACCTTTTGCAACACCTTCTAGATGAGTTGCACCATTTATAAGGAGAAGAATTATATGGAAGTCATTGGACTGCAGGTGCATGCAAGACTTTGTAGGACAAGGCTTTCTTTATGCTTCTTTATGGTTTCTGTCAGGTTTTATTCCTGTCTGACAAGCAGCCCACACAGCTGTTTGCTCATTTCCTGCCCCTCTCCAGCAGCAATGGCATCAGGGAGAGAACCAGAAGGGTAAAATTGAGAAAACTCATGGGTTGAGATTAAGACAGTTTAATAGCTAAAGCAAAAGCTGTGCACATAAGCAAAGCAAAACAAGGCATTCATTTCACTCACCCCTCCCCATGGTCAGGCAGGTGTTCAGCCATTCCCAGGAAAGAAGGGCTCCATCACATACAATGGTGCTTTGGGAAGACAAATGCCATCACTGCAAACATTTCCCTTTCTTTTCCTTTGCACAGCTTTACATCCCAAACATGACACCATAAGGTCTAGAATGTCCCTTTGGTTACTTGGGGTCAGCTCTCCCAGCTGTGTCCCCTCCCAACTCCTTGTGCTCCCCCAGCTCCCTCACTGGTGGGGTAGGGTGAGAGGCTGGAAAGGCCTTGGCTCTGTGTAACTAAAAGGCCTGCTCAGCAGCAACTAAAAAATTTCTGTCTCCCCAACATGGTTTCCAGCATAAATCCAAAACACAGCTTCATAGCAGCTACTATGAGAAAAATTACCTCTACCCCAGCCAAAACCAACACAAATCGGGAGCAACTTTTTTCTATGTGACTGTGCTCTCTCTTTAATATTTGGAAAAAAAAAAAAATCCCACAAGTTCAATTAATTGTTAGAAACATGCACTAAATTTTACAAGAATGGATTATCTGTAGTTGCCAAATGTTGAAAAAAATGCACAATGAAACAATTCTACATTTCTAGCTAATGCTTTTATCCATTTATGCTTAATTACTGATCCATGGCAAGAGAAGAAATTATTTCATTTCTGTGAGTCTTCTTTTGACTTTGGCAATATTCCCTAGAGGATTCTATCCAAGATTTTCTCCTGTAAAGCCATGCAGATTCTCCTATCCAAGATTTTTCTCTGGTGAACCAATGCAGTTTCCTGCATTTTTTGTTAGTGTATGCACAGCAGATATGTGAAATAAGACATGTAACAGAAGTAAATTCAGGAATAAAATTTAAAATATCCACAAAACTTGGGAGCAGGAAATGGCATTTTGGGCTAAACTACAGCCTTGTGTCAGACAAGGAAAAATCTAGCTATACTAGAAAATGAATGAATCTTAGAAGCAAAATCACTAATTTTGCTCCTTCTTTGTGAAAGAAAGTCTGTGCTGCCAACCTAAGAAAATAAGCAAGAACACTAGAATCACAATTGATTTAGAGAGGGCTGGAAGTATAATGATAAAGACAATGTTCAAATTTCCTGTTCCTTTTGTACTTCATCTCATTCAATAGTAGAGCAATAGATAGTAGCTGTTGCTTGCTCAGATATTTCAAGATTCAAAGAGGGAGATGTTATAGTTCCTCTATGGCTATGACCAAGTATAGCACTATTCCAATTATTTTTAGAAGAAAACCTACAAACATATATCATGCTGATTCCATTTTTTTTTAATAGATAGATTGAAAAGAGATTCATCAGTGAAGTTGGGAATTTAAATAAAAAGTGAGAATTTTGACTGTAGTTTGAATTTCCTTAAGTTTTTTCTTCTGGTCAGAAGTTGATTGTTATATATAGGAGAATATAGAAAAAGTCCTTCCATGAACTAAGAGTCATAAAGCAGCAAAAGAAATAGGTTTCAAAAATCTTTACTGAATGATTATGCAAGCAGTAACAACAGAAAGATTTTTACCTCCATTAGAAAAACCTGCCTCATATCTTGCAAAATAACCTTAAGTCTTCACACTCATGGGTGTAAAGTCTTAGGGGAAATATTACATATATATTATATATAATACCTATAGAGCTTCCCCTATAGGGACACTGTCCTTAAAACTTCAGAAATGACTGGCTAACAAATTCAGATCCAATGGCAAATGTTAAGATTTCCACCCATCTGCTTCCACATGAAACTGCTCTTTTTCTCCATTGTCTTCACATAAACATGAATAACTTAGCAAATGCCTCTGTAGAGGAATGTAGACAACTGTCTTCCTGCAGGGGCTCTCTGTGGACCAGGGGCATTCTTGCATACTTCTGTACCTGTGAATTTAGACCCTGTTGAAAAGGAAATATGTTGACTTGTGCTCAGTGCTACACCAAAATGAACTAAGTCCCCAGTGGATCAGGTCACAAATGGAAAAATATGTTTACACAAAAACCTTTATGAACAAACATAAAGGTATGTAATTCTTCTCCAGAAGGCAACAGTTAAAGGGGTTTTGTGTTCTAGCATGCTGATTGGCAAAAATGTGTTGAGACTATTAAAGACAGTTCTGAAGCAACTTAGGAGCTTCCCATCTTCTACTTTAGCTTTCACAAGATGTTGCAGTTACCCTCATGGCTATTGTAAATGCTCCTGGGACTTTTGGTCCCAGAGGTATGGTGGTACAGCACATTGAGGCTTTTATTAAATTTGGTACTATTCATCCAAAGAGAAAAAATGACTCCTCCTTTGACTGACCACAGCCTCTTTCCTGGAGGAACTTTTTCTGTCAGACTTCTCCATTATGGAATCAATCAGCAATTCAGTGCCTTTTTATACTTCAGTTTTAACGAGGTCTCCTCCACCTTTCTTTATGCTTTGTCATGCTCTCCTGTGGTATTCTGTGCTGAAAGCAAGCACTCTTGTTTGTAATGCATAAGAAATTGTGTATTCCTGTTAAAAATCAGAAATGAGTGGTGAGGACAATGAAAGGGATCTGCTGAAACAAAAATATTCCATCATATTAATAGCTGCTCAGGATCTGGCTGCTGAGATTACAGGATAAAATTCCCATTTCTCAGATGAAGCTGTGTAGTAAGAGAAGTTAGGCAGATTTCTAAGGTGGTTGATTTCCACTTAAAAAATGCATATAATTAAAATAACACCACTATTTATCAGCAATTAGCACTATTAACTCAGGAGTGATTGTTGTATGTATTTCAAGGACTTTGTTTCATTTGCTTGAAATTCAAAGATATCTCATAGCTCCTTGATAGGATGTTTTAAAAAAGATAGAAAAACTAGCAAAAATGTTCCATTTTCATGAGGATCTACCCTTCAGAAATATATGAATGACAGACCCCAATTTGTAATTTGATGGAAGTATTTGCTTTTGTCTTCTCCTTCCTTTTTATCTTGGACTTGGTTGTACCTCATCAATCATGCTGCCTGTCCCACCTTATTCTCCTTCCAATGCTTGAGGAACCTGGCTGTGTCTGAGATCAAGAGAAAGTAAAGTCAGGAGGGTTCTTCATTTTTTTCCCTGTATTAGCACTAAAAACTTTTAGCCTCTATGAAAAGAGCTGAATTTTTTTATCTGTGAAAGTTAAAAGGGAACATACTGGGGCGGGGAAAAAAAAAAAAAAAGAAGCTCTATAAAGACTTCAGTATCAGTTCTAAGTTTATATTGTGGGCACTGATTTCCCCCTAACTGTCAGGCTTTCAAATTTCTTTTAAAATAATTTTTTCCACAGCTTTGTATTCTTTTTTAAATTTGGAGAATTTTTAACTCACCAACTCAGTTCAAAGATCAAGTATTTTATTTTATTAGCAAGTTTATTCTAGAAAAATTATGTTTTATTTTCAGGAAGGACTTTAACATTTTTCTGCAGCAAGTTTAGTAGTGTCACATGCAAAATGGATACTGTGTAATATTGAGGAGGAAAGGTGATCTCTAGCAAGTGGTGCTAGATCCATCTGCCAAGGAACAGCCACCCCGAAGTTCTTGCTTTCATGTGGCTTCCTCTGGGAAGGGACATTCTTATACACAGCCCTTCTCTACTTGCAGGCACATATGTTATTCTAAATGGTGCCATATAGTCACTTGGAAATGAGTCTTCTGGCACGGGGTTAGATGGAAGAAGAAAAAAGTACTCTCTCTTTTTATTCACTCCCCCTGTTCCTAGTTTCCCCGCTTCCCCATTTCCATGTTTGTGTGCTTCTCCATCCTACACACAAAGGAACTGTGATGACTTATGCTGGGCTACAGAACATTTGTGCACATATCTAACTTTTTAATGGTATCTTCCTTTTTGTTCAAGAAATCAAGTGTTGGCTGTGTGTATTTCTTACAAAAAGGAAGTGTTTGCAACTGGACTGCAATGCGATTCCCTTCCCAGCTAACACACCAAGGGAGCGTGATGCCTCTTGCACAGTCTCTGGAAATTGGTGAAAATACATCATGAAATGTTTGATTTAAACACAATTTAAAGCATTTGTAGTTGATGTGACCTAACAAATCTGCAGGTGCCAGCACAAAGTATGTAGGTAGGCTGTCAGAAGTAGCTAGCTCCTGCAATTAAAGAGCAGGTAGTCTCATTAATCAAATGAAGAAACATTAATCTTTATAAAATAATTTTTTAACTTACATATAATTTACTTAAAATCTTCTTGTATGTTTATGCCATGAGTGGACTTTGCATGGTACGTTGGCTCCATGAGTGGCTGCAAAGATATTTTTTGTTCTTTTAAGAGGTATCAAATAAAGAAATTGGTAGAAAACTGCTGGCAAGATTTTGGACAGAGGATGAAGGAAGCAGCACCCAGGGTTCTTGTGCTACAGACTTTCTGTGGATATGTGGAGCGTGGGAGGAGGAGCAGAGTTAAAGCTTTCAGATCCTGGATGTTCAGGTCCACCACACAGGTAGTAACTCCTTCCCTGCTGGAGCTTTGTGACCCTGATGCATGCATTTCTGTGTGTGCCCAAGGGGCACTAATTTAAGACATCCAACTAATTTGTAGTTGCTGTTTCTAAATAGAAGACAAAACTGGTTTATATAGAACCATATCCTTTCACCCTTACACTGAGTTTGCAATACCTTGGGGACCACTGGCAATGTAAGTAGTTGATTAATGCGAACAGTGTGGTGGAATTTGGCTCTAGGTGATGGTGCTAAAATGTGATTTCTACTAAGTAGAACTACATTAGGTGCAATCTAGTACCATGATGAAGACCCAAAGGATGTGGGAAGCCTTTCATGATTCCAAACATAAGGGCTCAGCTGCTCAGTGTAGGCAGGAGCATGGTATGTGCAGAGGCTGCTAAGCTATGCAGTCATCATAAAGGAAGAAGTCCATAATGGAAGTTGTGAAAAATCCAAAAAATTGATTTTTTTTGCACACATTAGAAGATGCAAAAGCACATGTTGTATTTGCAGAACATTCTTCTTAAACACTGCGGGAGCTCCACTTATAAAATATTTAAGTCACTGTGTTTATTCCTGAGAAGATAGGAAATAAAAGATCCTTTTCTAATCCTAAAATGTTCTTTGGAAAACTAGGCTAGGAAGAAGTATCAGAGAAAGAGAAAACAGGATAATTTAATTATACCTTCAAACAGATACAGTCTGAGATATAGCACATGCATGCAAGGAAAGAAACTGGGATATATTCAGAATTAAGACAAAATTCTGAAACAAATAGGAGGAAAAAGGTGTGATGAGGGATACAAATGTTGCATTAAAGATTGCTGCTGAGACTGCAGTGTAAACCACTGCTGCTAGTGTAAACCACTGCTGCTAGTGTAAACCACTAGCAAGCATGCTAATGGAATAATGGAAATATTTGCCTCTTTTATAACATCTTTATTTTGCTCCAATTTTGACAGTCTTTGTGGTTGTGAAGTACCACCATCTAGATCATCCATTTGCTTCTGAAAAGCAAATTTCCACACAGTGAAGATGAAGAGAGCAGACCATTGTTGTTGCACCGTGAGTCAACATGGTAAATTTAAAACGTAATAAATTTACAGGACACTAATTTGTCATCAGTAGGTAGTTCTGTGTACTTTTTTTTCTTTTTAAGATCATGTGAAATAGCTTAATCAACCTCAGAAACAGAATCTGAGCTTAGGCTGAATCAAGCTTAAAGAATAAGGTAAAATAGAATGTAAAGTAAAAAAATCCTTGCCTGCAGAAAATAAACCTAACAAAAATACCACATAAGACCTATGTTCTCGTGAAAAAATAAAAAAAAAAATAAGAGAAACCTGGAAGGTAAAAAGTAAACTGATATGATTAAACAGTAAGTCATATGAGGTTGCTCTAGCTAAAATATCTCTAGTGAATATAATTGGCAGCAGCTTAAATTACTGCAAGCTATTATAAATTACGATGACTGAAATTATTATAAATAGCCAGAGATATAAACCAAACAGATTGTTTTCCTTAATGAAACTCAAGAGTTTGGAAAATAGTCAGTGAATTGGCTCGATAACCAAGAATTTAAAGTTGCAGATAAGGAAATTAGGTACTGCTGGGAAGTTAAACTGTTTTCATTACCTTTCAGGACAGTACCTGAAAGTGTAGGTATCTGGAACCTGGCTTCTTCTGAAAGTGAAGACAAGGACAATGAAGCAGGGATTTAAAATCCTACTTGATATTCACATAGATTGCATGAATATTTACTATTAAACTATTTTATGTGGAGAAGAATAAAAAGCTTAAGCTTGAAATTAAGTGGCAATCACTATCATGATCAGGATCTCCTACAGAGCTTTGTGCTTTTCAACTGCAGCTGTTTTTTTGTCATCACTGGAAACAGGACATCAGACTTGATAGCTAATGTGTCACAAAGAAATGCTGAGGGAGAAGGAAAAAAAAATGACCCCAAAACCAAACATAGAGTAGTTTACCAAACAATTTCCTGGTGTCAAAAATATATTTTGTGATCGAAATTTCATACTTTAGCACTAAATCCATGACCTCTAAGTCACAATATACCATCTCCCCTGAAAAAAAGTCAAACAACTGTTCTGGGAAAACTGGATAGTATTAAATACCTTACCTGTACAACATGGGATTTTTGGATTTGTTTTGTGGTCCTTTTTGTGGGGTTTTTTTCTGCTTTTAGTAAGAATAATTAGTGGAACACAAGTGTATAATGTAGAAAATCAAAAGAAAGTTCAGTGTGTGGAAGAAACTTAGTAATTGTCACAGATGGGTTTGCCTCAAAGAGACAACATTGTTACTTACATGACATTCTCTATATAGAGTCTCCTCAAGTCATCTGTCCAAGCAAAAATAACTAATTTTTTTTTTTTCCTTTTTTTGGATTACATCAATATGATGCAGCTGCTGCCTCAGCTGGAGAAAGAATCATTCTCCTCAAGTAAGAAATAATTAAGTAAGGGTGAGTGCCAAAAGAAGAATCACTTTGAAATTGAAAGCTCTGAATATAGACAACCCTGAATGTCAGATTATTTTTGGTATTTGAAGAAATACTAAAAGTGTGGTTTTTGTATTCTGTGTTTGAACCTGTTTAAAACAACCTCTAATGACACAAATGCTGTATTCTTAATTAACATTTTAATATAACAATGAGAAAGGTTTTGGGTGAAAAAATGCAAGGTTAAAGGGAAAGTTTTTCTTAAGTTAAATTTTATATTGCAAAATTGTGACATTTTGTAAGTAAAAATTGACTTAATTTCTCACTTTTTGTGAAAATAATCAGGAATCACTATGAAGACAAAGGAAATTGCTTTATTGCCTTAAAGGTCTATATTTTTCTCAAGTAACACTGTTTTCTGAAATTAAAAAAAAAAAGAGATGAAAGACTTGGGTAGTAGTTTGCTGTTTCAGACTTTAGTGACCTACAGGATTTCTTCCCTCTTGAATGCAGCTACAACTCATAAATAAAAAAAAGAAAAAAAGTATCATAATCCTCTATCACTTGACGTGAAGGAATTCTCCCATTATTAGTTTGAAGAAAAGTGGTGCTATCATAAGAACTGAGATGTTATTTCCCTCTCCAAAACACAAACCTACCCACACACTTAACAACGCAGACAATTGATGAAATCCACTATCTTTTGAGAAACTGCACCAGTTTCAAGTCTCCAAGCAAACCATCAGAGGTTCACAGCCAGTGAAGTGACTCAAAGTGGCCATCAGCTTTTGTAATTAACCGGTTTTCACAAAGACAAAATAGAGAGGGAAAAAATGATATTAAAAATTATGCATGAAGAATGGATAATTTTTTACTTTACATTGGTTTTGGTGTTATACAAGCATACAGGAAAACTGGTCGTAGTCATAATGTGACTCTTGTAATTTTGGTCTGGAAATAGGTTAAAGTAATGAGGTTTTTTGTGAAAATGCTGAATACTTGTAATAAATGAATTGGTCACATACACGCCTAATGCTGTTAAAGCTGTGGAAAAGCATTTGTTTTTCCTCTTTCCAAATTTAAGTCAAAGAGCACAACTTTTTCTAATGCATTCATTTTCTGAAACAGTCCTTTACTACCCAAATATAGTGAATCTATTGACAGCTTTCTTGCTATTTGTAGTGAATATTCAGTTGATTTCTCTTATGTTCAAAATCAGTCATTCTTACACTTTTTAGAAATCTGGTGCCCAATCATTAAAAGACAGGGCATTCAAAGCTCCAGTGAGACCAATTGACTGTTTAATATAGAAGTCATTCATATAAAAATAAAAGGATGCCAAAATAACTAATGACAAACAAAAAGGGTTTATGTAACTTTTATTTAACTCTGCCAAACAACCATGATATAAAAAATTCGGATGCCAAAAAGTCCCTCAGAAATTATAGCAGATATTGACAAGATATTTTCCTTTAATATCAGAGTTGTTAAAAGAAGAATTTCTCTAAATCTGAGTAGATCATTAAAACTGGATGAAAACTAGCTACACGCAAAAATAAAAGCAGTTTGGCAATGCATCATCATAGCTCATATACAATCTTGACAGAGACATCTGAGTTTTCCTTAATAGTAGTTAAATGTTTCTAATAAATTTATGGGACAAAATCAATGTAGTAAATGACAATTTGTCTAGACTTTCTAGACTGGTAAAATTTTTTAATGCATGTCTGTTTTAACATAGTGATCTGGATGAATTGATGAGGTGATCTCCATTGAAAAAAATGTTAATTAACAGAAGTAAGTAGAGCTCCATATGTTGAAGAACAGTAACTGTTGACAGGGGAATTTGATAACAGTACTGAGATCTTAGTTGCACTGATAGGTATCCTAGGGGAAATTGTCAGTATATTGTTATAATAAGGAAAGAAAGTGTTAAAAACTTAATTAATTATGTTTATCTGAAAAACATTTTTATAGTATGGAAAATAGGAAAAAAAGAAAAGATCAATGCATGTAATATTCTCAAAAAAGGTTTAAGAGGTGATCTGCTAGTGATCTACAAGTAACAACAGTATGGGAAGTGACTCAATATCTCTGCTTACCAATAAATGTGGCGTGAAAATCTGATGAAATCTGTCTGTCACATGGTTTAATATTTCAGTGTAATTTACCAAATAGAACATCTCTAGGGATGTACTACATTTTACCTCTCTAAAAGATTTTACATTGAGACTGGATAAATATCCCATGGATGTGCTAAAATTTAAACTGATACTTTATGTTGAATGCAGGAATTGCTGGGAGAGTTTCTTCAGTCTGTGTTATTTAGGGAGTCAGGCTATTAAAGATCATAATGTTCCCTTTAATTTCAAAATCTATTAAACTTATTTGATTGAGTCTTTTACTCCCCTGTTATACCTTTTACAGGGAGCTAAAATGGTGGGAAAAAGCACATACTACATCTAACCTTGGAATGGAAAAGCAGAATCAGTCGATTCAGAAAGCCTTGTGATAGTTAACAGAATATTTAATTGAAAATAGCCCTTGAGAATTTTACTGTGGAAGAGCACACAAGCTTGAAACTGCCTACGTCTTCTTATTAAAGGCTTTTTACTGATGAGATTGCCAATTAAATGAACAATTATTTGTGCTAATTAAAATATGATATAGTAATATATTTTCTACTCATTCAAGATATATTAAAGTGAGCTTATGGAGGAACTAGCCTACCAAATCATATCTGAACAAGTTCTGTCTTTTGGCTAAAAGCATGGGAAAGAACTAGCTGCCCTATATATACTTCCCATATAGCCTTTGCCTATGAAGAATTTCTGTTCTGAGAAAATGTTTGAAATGAAACTCCTAAATTAGATATAAAAGTAACAAGCTATAAATATGCAACCTTGGCAACAAATTGGAAGAGTCTCGGGGTAGGATTTGTCTGACCATATTTTAGGAGTGAATTTTAGGCTTAAATTATTGGATCACAGACTATCTCACTTGTCTACATTGATTCCATAGAATCCATCACCTGTATTAGGTACAGTTGGATAGCTGTCCTGGAAGCCTGGACATCACTCCTATTTAGACACCAAAATATGAAAAAGAAATGGTACATAAGCAACGAGTGCTTTGGAAGGCTGACAGGAAAGCAAGGAAGAGCACCACATTGAACCTCTGGTGTAGAATCAGCTTAAAAGACAGTGCAAGGTCCCACACCCAACCCATCCCACTCACTCCATGCCACAGAGCACAGCAACCTGCTAATCCCTGAAGCATTGTCTTCAGCCAGAGGGCTCCCTGTAGTGCAAGTACAGGAGTAAATACAGCCAAGTCACCCCAATCTCCCTTCATATGATCCAATATCTGAGGCTGAGGCTTGCAGAGAATAAAATGGAATGAGAACACAAACCACTGTGCAGCAGCTACATCTGCAGGGTGCATGGGAAGGTCAGGAAAGGCAGCAGAAATGAGGCAGGCTGCATCTCTGTAAATTGTGCCAGGTACAGTGGCATTGGCCACTAATGCAGCACTCTCCACCTGAGAAAGCCTGAAGGAATTACTGAGTTTCAGTATGTGTATGTCCTCCTCTTGGTTCTTGGGTGGAGCATGGAAATGCACTTTGTCTAACTTTCTTGAAAATCTCAGTACAGAAATAACTGTACCTAAAGCATATGCCACACTGAAATCTCAGCTGCCCATTTCTAGGGAATTTCCCTCCCTTGAAACAATCTACCCACTGCTTTTAAAAAAAAAGGGACTCTAATATATACCTTGCTCGGAGCAAACAAGGCTATCTTTAATTTGTACAGCCACAGTAAAATCCTCCTGCCTCTTCCTGACAGTTTGACATGTGGGAAAATTAAGCTGGCTGACCCAAAACCTAGAGATATGCAAAATTATGTTTTAAAAAAAAAAAAGATTGGTCATAAGATGCACAAAGTAACTTGAAACCAATGCAGCAGGGAGAAATAAAGGGCAGACAGCAACTTAACATTAACAGCTGTGTTTCTCTGGATCAGCCCAGTTTCCAATAATTGATTTTTGACTCAACAGCTAAGAAATTCAGGGCATTTCTGGAAATTAGGTTTGCTTCAAACCCAGTTGCTGAGTCCTATATTAATGTTTTGAGTTATTCCAACCACTTGAATTGAATGTCAAGTTTGAGAAGAAGATCTTTGTTCAATTCTTTACGTCAGTACTTTAGCTAAGGCTTCTGATTGGCTTTTTAGTTAAGTGCAACGTACCACAATTCAAAAAAAAAAAAAATCTAATACAGTTGACCAGTCTGTCGCTGTAACTGGTAAACATGAAGCAGCTGTTGAATCTTTGGAATAATTGTGACATCTGAGAAGCTGGGTAATCACTGGAACAATTTTCTCAGTATTTAACCTAATCTGTGTGTATTCAACAGTCTGGCCCTTCACAGGGTAAATACAGCAGCCATGCAGATGGGAAAAGAGAGAAGGAATGACTGTCTAGCCATGCTGTTATTATATAGCAAGGAGTAGGATGAATAAGTTGTCCTTAAAATTATCAGATTCAGACTGAGCTCTTTGGTTCTGTTTTACTGCCTTTCTGAAACATTGCATGTTATTAATTTTAATATGTTGTAGAAATGCCCAAACGAATGGATCAGAAATTATTCCTCTCACAAATGGAAATGATTAATGTGCATTTTCAATTGGTACTTGATGGATTTTTGATCCGTGATGATACTTCTAGTTGAAGTCCTTGTCCCAGTGAAATCAAGTGAACAGGCAATTTGTCACTGATTTGGAAGTACCAAACTTTCCTGGTGGTGCTTTGTTTTCATTGGTTTGGGCCTCATTTATCTAGCCATAGTACTTGGGCAGAGAGATAGTATATCACATATTCATGGCTGGAAAGCTCTATAAATGTGATGATAGCTGTACTATTATAAATAGCATTCACTGACTAAATAATGTATGGGATGTCTAACTCCTGCAAGCTTCTTTAAAGCTCTGAGTATGTAAGCAATGTTTTTGTAAGCCCTTTAAGGTATCTGAAAGATTAGATAAAAATGTCTTACTAATTCTGAAAGACAAAGTTCATGCATGACTCAGATGAGCATTTCATTTCCTTTGGTGCCCCCATGCCCTTCTCTCTATACCAACTGAGGTTGCCCTTTCATAGAGAGAACAAAGAGCAGGATACATACAATTAAAATAAACAAACAGTTTTCTTTAAAGTACCCTTATTAGGCCGCTGTTCTTTTACATTTATTTGTTTAAAGGTGAATTTATTTGCTGCTTTTCCCATATTACTAATTCTTTACGTCTTGGATCTCCCCACTGAGGTAAGAAACAAAACTTTAAAACCATGAACATCTAGATGAGAGACTGATTAAATAATTTCAAACCTTGAATCCTTATTTTCTTTACTGATCTGCTGTGAGCTATGTGTAGGATACCCCATGAGAACCATATCTGTCATAAGCAGGACAGGTTGAGGCAGATGAGCAGTGACCAAGCCTCGGCCAAGCCCTGTGAAGATGCTCTCAGGCTGGGCTGCATGGTCTCTTTCAGATGCTCTCACTATTCAATGTTACTGCTGCCCAGAAAATTCAGCTACTGCTCTGAAATTCTATCTCTTGTTTCTGTGACTGAATTAAACTGAACTTGTACAAAGAGAGACACTGGAAGAGATCTTCATTTTAGAAGCCTTGCATGTCCTTGTCTAGTATAGTGGACTGTGAAATTTAAGTCCTGATTGCAAGTTAGGATTGGAGTAGAGACTTTGACTTTGGCATCACTTGTCACCACTTTAGGCTTTTTAGCTACACTGGGATATCTTTCTCACCTTCACACCCCATTTGAGAAGATTAAACAATATTTCTGTATACATGAAGCAGTATTTTCTGAAAAAAAAATTGTTGGAAAATCATCTGACTTACTATATTCTTTGCTGTAGGGAAATTCTGAAAGATTAGAGGAGGGAAAACACCTGGGGATGGAGGCTAGGAACAGAGCCAAAAGAGATTGAAATGGAGCTTTAGTCTGTTACAGTTTAAGGCTTGTAAAAAATAAAAATAATTAAAAGAATTCCACCAAAACAACCAAGTTTATCCATTTATTTATCAATTGTCTTCCTGAGATGCTTTTACCCCTCACTTTCAGTGAGAAAATGTATGTAAGGTCTTCAGGCCTTTGTATGAAATGCTACTGCAGATACCCTTTAGTTGTTCTTAGTTGTGTGGACTATAGTCACACATTAAAAGTGGACTGAATGTGTTCCTTGTTGCCCAAATAACATGGTGCTGAATATTAGGGCAAGGTATCATTTAATGTAAGACATTGCATTTCCTGAAACACTATCTGTTTCACATCTCACTCCAGAACAATTGGCAGGATCAATAATGGGCACAGCTGTTTCCACAAGGAGTGTAAATTCCTGGTTGCCCAATACTGGCATTTTATTTCATGAATGACTGTCATAAAAAAGAATAAGAATTCTGTCTGGAAGCATCAAAACATTGTTCTAGGGAGGGACTTGTTGCTATAACTAGAATTTACCAGATTTTGTTTTCTCTTGTATTATTAGAGCAAGTAATATTGAGCTCCTCAAGAGTGGGGTGAGGAATTTCATGCCAGTATCTTGGGAAGCCACAGAAAAAATAATAAAAGAGTGTCGTTTAATCTACTTCACTAAAAAAAAAAAAACAAAAAACAAAAAAAACCAAACCAAAACAAACAAAAAGACTTCACCAAAGAAATTCTAAGTCAAAATACAATGTTATTATTGTGTATTAATTTTGTATCTGTATCTTAGTTGTATGTCAGAAAAGTTGACCTGAACCATCAAAACTGATGGAAATGGGAAATATGCTTACGGATTAGGGATAAATGCACTGTCATTTACTACTTCTGTCAGTTATAAGGCACTTTACAGAGAGATAAAGTGGAAATAAGAAACAAATATACAGTAATACAGGCAATCAGGTTAAATGAACCCATACTAACAGCAGGTCATGAGACCAGACTCTTCACATTATTGTTTCTTTCTAGGGCTTGACAGATGTAAGGAAGAGAAATGTACAGCTGAAAATTATTTATTCATCAGGTTTCTCTGGATATGGTGCTGTATGGTCATTATTTGTTACTACAGAGGGCAGCTAGATGACAACATTCATGCTGCGTGGTGCAAGGTGAGACTGCTGGACACCAGTGGCACTCCCACACTCACACTCTTGTTTAAAACCAAGATCAGCTGAGAAAGTGGAAATGTAAGAACATTCCCAGATTCCTTTTCTGGACCAAAGATTTGGGTTTATTTGTAGAATATACTTTTCTACATGGTAGACTTGTAGATAAATCACATTGCTCTAATTTTAATACTCCAAGCGAGACTTCATCTGAGAGCAATCATTCCTGCACATGTTTTTCAGACGGTGCAGCATGCTTCCTCTGGTGTGCCCTCCTGTACCACCATATCCACCTCCTCCATGATCATTTTGGGATGATTCATTCTTCATTCTTGCACCCATGAATCACTGTGCCCACAATCCGCATGTGCGTGTCAGTATTAAAGCTCAGAATTTCGGAGAACAAAATGACAATGTTCGGAAGACATGGTGTTACATAAATGTACTCTTGTACTATTTTCATCCATTTCATCTTTGAAAGGCAACAATGAACAAAACATTACTGTGTTGGTGTAGGAGAAACAAGGCTTTAGCAGGACACTGCTCACATTCTACCTTGTGACTTGATCCATATGTATTTTCCTAAAGATGCTTGAAGTTTTGTTGTTTAAAATACAGGGAGTTTTGGTTTTTTTTTCCATTGACATTATTTATATGTGATTTTATTTATTTCTATGTTAACTAATTGTACTTCTTTTCAATGACTAGTCAAATTCTGTTGTACCAAGTAATAAAGTCACATGAAAAGGAGAAGACAGACTGCCACCTTTAGTATAAATGGCAACTGTGATACATCAGTCTGCCAGGAATCAAGTCAAACCAAATTAACCCAAATGCATGAATGAAATAATGAAATGCCTGATGAAATAAGTAGAACTCTAAATTATGTTTTCAAAGCTTCCATGCTCAGGATCTAGTGAACATGTTCAGCAGAGTAAAGAACAGAGTCAAATAGTGTACCTTCTTGAAAGTGTCTTTGCCACACAATGAGTTATCACAGTGTAGAAAGTTAATATTTATGTATTCTGTAGTGAGTTTCTGAGTCTCTGTAGATCTCTGGATGTCTTTAAAACAAGTCAGAAACTCTAATGGCTCTAACAGGAAAAACATCTGAAAGCCACAGATGAAGTCATGAAGCAATTATTCCCATAACTGCATTTGACCCATTCTGCCAAATGATAAGAAAATTTTGTTTATCAAAAATCAAAGGATCAGAAGATTTTTCAGACTGGGAGGGACCTCAGGAGTTCCCTGGTTCAACTCACAGCAGGGGCAGCTCTGAGGTCAGATCAGTCTGCTCAGGTCTTCGTCTGTTCAGGGATTGGAAACCTCCAAGGACAGAAACTGTACAGCCTCCTTGGGCAACCTGTACCCCTGCCTGACTGTGTTAATGGGAAAACAACTCTCCTTGTATCTGTTGTGACTCTCTCTAGTTTCCATTCATGTCGGCTGTCTCTTACCCTTCTACCAATGTGATGAGCCCAACTCTGCCCCCTGTGTGAATTCTTTGCAGGCACTGCAGCTGCTGTTAGATACTTCCAAAGTTATTTCTGCTCCAAGGTGAGCATATCTAGCCCCCCCAATTTCTCCCCACAGAAAAAATGCTCCAGCTCCCACCACAGTGGTGGTTTCTGCTGAACAGTCTCCATTTCCCTGANCATATCTAGCTCCCCCAATTTCCCCCAATTTTTTCTGGAGCAAAAAAATGCTCCAGCTCCCACCACAGTGGTGGTTTCTGCTGAACAGAAAGTGGTGGTTTCTGCTGGCTTCCTTGTACTATGGGCTGACAGCTGGATATAGCATGCAGGTGTGCTGCAGTGAGTGTTGAGCAGAGGAAATAATCACTAGGTCTGCTCCTGCTCATGCAGCCTGAGATGCCTTTGGTGGTTTCTGCTTCTGGGGCCCACTTGTGGCCAGTGTCCAGCTTACTGCCCCCAAGAAGCCTAGGGCCTTTCCCACAGGCCTGCTTCCCAAACAGTTGACCCCCAGCCTGTGTCACTTGGAGGGGTTCATCTGTCCTAGATACAGAATTTTGCTTTTGTTCTTGTTGAAGTTTGTAAGGTTCCCACTGCACCATTCCCCCAGTCACTTTGAATTGCTCTGGATGGCAGCCCTGTGGTTAAGTACAGGAGCTGCCCCCACCCCCTTGTTTGGAGTCAAGAGCAAACATGATGAACACGGAGTCTGTAAGTGCCTCTGGCTCATTAATAGGGGTGTTAAACAAGGCAGGTCCCGGGACAGACTCCTGTGCTACTTCCCTTGTTGTTGGCCTCCAGGTAAGGTGTATAACTACTGCCCTCTGACCATCCATCTGTGTCTTTATTCATTTTCTTGTCCATCCATTCTTCTTTACCCAGAGACCAAAGCTTCTTTATAAGGGTACAAGAATATTGAGGAAAACAGTGTAGAAAATATTGCTGAAGTCAAGCTAAGTTATGTCTAGTGCTCTTTCCTTGTCCACAAATCCACTCATTTTATTATGAAAGGTGATGAGGATCTCTGTTTTACTGCAGAAGGCAAACACCTTGGTCAGGCATGACTTGCACTCGATAAATCACTTCTGTCCATTTCTGATCACCTTCATGCTCACAGAGATGTACTCTGTGAGGACTCATTCTGTGGTTTCACTAATGTGTATAAATACCTGATGGGAGGATGTAAAGGAGATGAAGCCAGGCTTTTCTTGGTGATGTTCAGTGATAGCTTACGAGACAACTGGCACAAACTGAAATACTGGAAATATCCTTTAAACATAAATAACCCCCCCCCCTTTTTTTGGGGAGGGGGGAAGGAGGTTGGCCAAACACTGGAACAAGTTGTCCAGATAGGTTGTGGAACATCTATTCTTGGAGATATTGAAAACCTGATTTGACAAAGTTCCGAGCAACCTAGTGTAGGTGACTCTGCTTTGATCAGGGATGTTGGGCTAGGCATTATCAGCATTATCAGCATTATCTTCCAGACACAGCCATTCTGTAATTCCTCTCAAGCAACCCTTTACTGAGAGTCTGTATCCTCTTTCTTGAGCCCCTTCAAGAAGTAGAGACCTGTGAGACCTTGTGGTGACGGCTGAGGCTGAGCATTGATTACCTCAGACTAATCTCTGTTCACTGTCTCTAAACCAAACATTCAGCCTCAGCCACAGCCCCACCTACCTGGCCTTTTACTACTAAAATTAGATCATCTGATTGCTCTTTCTCTCCCCTGTGAGCATCTCCTCCAGCAGAGCATTAGCTTTGAGGATAGCACTCTTGTATGTCTGGGAAGTGTTTCTAAAGTCCTCCTTTGTAATCTGCTTCCCCCTTCCTCATGCTGTTCCACCACCAACTCCGAGCTTAGCCACACCAGTTTGCTGATATATCTATTTGTTTTCCTGAATATTGGAATGGATCATGCTTGCTATCAGAAGTACTCCTTAAAGAACTACCAGCTTTCCTGAGCAATTCTTCTCTGATCTGCTTCCCAAGGGATGACACTTAACAGCTCCCTGGTTGATCCAAAGTGTATTTGCCTGAAGTCCAGGGTCAGTGCTCTGCTCCAACCTTATTCACTCCCCTTGAGATCTTCAACTCCATGATTTCTACTTGCTATAAACGAGTGTCGTGACTTTAGCAAATTCCACATAAGATGATTCTTTCACAGCCTCTTCATTTTCACTCCTCTCCTCATCTCAGCCAACTGAGTAAGGAACAGGACATTGTCATCTGAATATGATGAAAACAAGATGTTAAAAAGCATAAACCTATAAACTGTTCAGACTGCAGGATCATAAACTGCTTCAGAGGCAACTCTAAAATTGTACATTATAGCATCTAATCTGAATAATATACTTAGATGCAAACCACAAATAGTAAATTTTGAACGAGTATTTGTAAATTGCCTGGTGTTATGAAAGCTTAAAAATTATTGGTATGTATGAAGCTAGCTATAATTTAAAGAAATTACTTTCTATTTTGCATACATCCGTGTTTACAGTGTTTATTAACTTGGATTTTCTGAGTTGCTGTTCTAATTTCCACCTTGCAAACTGAAAGCTCTAAACTAAACTTACAATTTGAACTTGGAACCCTTCAACACATCAGATAAGGAAGTCAACAGCCAATCCAAAGTATGGCATGGTCACTGACTTCATACAACACTGAATCAGAGATCATATTTATACAGAGATTGTTTTGCCAGGTGAACGATCACCTTGGGGCAAGTGAAGCTATAAAGTTGTCATTTCCCACAGAATCCCTGTTTATGCAGAACAGGGCACAATGGTGGTTCCATTTTGAAAATTATTTTCCATGATTTCTGTTTTCTTAAACTACCCTTGTGTTGTTGAAAAGATAGCTGTACAAACTTTTTCTTCAAAAACTAAAATTAACCCTTTATATTTTTGACAAGTAAAGCACTGGCAAAGGTCCTAATTACTTTTCTTTTTTGTTCTGGGGAACAGAATGCCTTTGTGACTATGACCATGAACTCAAAGGAACCATAGTGAATATAATTTACACTCTGCGTATTTAATCCCAGCTTCCTTAGAATAATATTCTTCCAAGATTTCTATCTAAAAAAATATTTTGATGCTGCTGCTGTTTTCAGAGACAGAGATAGCAGGTTTAGGATTTTACTGATGATTTTCAGTTAAGGGCACACAAACAGTTTGAATTCTTGTCTGAATGCCTGAAGAACTTACTAACCTTTAAAACCATCATAAATATTTACTTCTGCGCTGCTTTTGTATCACATTCTGTTATGATTACTTACTACACTGTGAATTGAATGCTGATTTCAAACAGTATGAGAGAGCAACACAGTGAATGTCTTTTGACTAATAGTTATTTTGAATGATAACATTTCAAATGAAAATGCATGCACATGTTGACTTTGAAGATATAATGAAATAAGTGTCGAAACTGTAAGTTTTGACAAAAATATCCAAAAAGTCCACTACTTTTTGAATGCACACTTCTGGACGTAATCTTTCCTCTCTGTGTAAGAATTTTACTGTACACTGAGATAAGAATACACTTTGCAGGTGTGTAAAAACAGGTAGATCTTCATGAAGGTGAATTGTACTGCATGCAAGCTGTCTTCCAAGTAAATATTTGATTAGCTGCTCTTATTGAGATGTAATCATTCAGCATCTTTGCTCAGTTCAAGTGGAATACATTACATAAGAGATGGCACTGAAGTCTGAAAAGGTGACAGCCTGTTCTTCCAAATCACTCGGAGCTTGATTTTCCAATAGCCCACAATACAGTTCAGAAAAACTTGTGTCAAATGGCAGCTTCAGCATGACACAGAGAAGGTGACACAGGGGGAAGGATCAGAGAAGGCAAGCATGACTTTGGAAGACAAACAGGAAACAAATCTGCACTGTGCAAGCAGTTTAGGCGAAAAAGGCATGTTAAGCAGTTGTTTCTGAATTTCCTGTGAAGTGAAATACCAGGGACGGGCTGAACTTGTGCAGAAATGTACCCAATGAGTAGGAAGTTTTGCCAATGTAGAGTTTTAAAGGTGGTTACCCAAACACAGTACTCAACATAATATGAGAAAAGGGAAAGTATTTCTAAAAGGGAGACAGGTAGACTAAGCACTTTATAAGAAAGTGCTTGTGACAATGTGGCACACAGGACCGCAAGGGAACCAATACCAGCTAAGAGCAAAGACACACCAATCAAGCAAAATATGTCTAGAAAGGAAGGACATTAAGAGTCCTTCCTTTCTCAGTTGGAATTTGAATAGAGAGTTCATGCTATTTAGTTTTTAAGAACCAGAGTTGCTTGGATTTGGATGTGGTGTATTTTTCATGTACTGTATAAAGTTCAGAACTAGACCAATTATAATTATCAACAAGGACTTTTCTTTACAAGAGGTAGCATGTCCTGGATAAACTCCATTATAATAAATTGGATTTAGCTTATCTAATTTTAAATTCAAACTTATTTGGCAATTAATATTGAACATTTTCTTTATTTTGTTATTTGGCAAAGCCATTTAGAATCTGTCAAGATAAAAGACATGCATTTATAGCTGCAATTACTTTATATGCAGATATCCTTCCTCCTGCAGGCTTTTCCTACACTGAGTTTTCCAGAGGTGTGGAAACACATTTTAATTATAAACTAGATAAAGCATGGTGGTTTTAGTATAATTTATGTAGAAAACTTTACTTTTGTGAATGTTTTAAGTATGCAGCCATAGCAATATGGACTGTCTGTCACTTTTCATCTTTCCTAGCCCACTTGTGACATTCACTTTGAACTGTGTTCACCTTTTAAATAATTTTTTATGGACCCCTAGAAGAATCTGTGGAAGCACTTTTAAAAACTCTAAAACTTATTTCTGTAGCAGAAACTTGTATATTAAATTAAAAAGCAACAAACCCGTGTGCATTTCTAGCATATTAAATTTAAATTTGGGACCACATCACAGACTTCTGTCTGACATTCCTTTCTAGTCACAGATGCAACTGTCCACTTCAGAGGAATAAGGAAGAATCCAGATTTTAAACATCTTTAGTTCCAATTTATGAAAGTGAAGAATAGGACTAGACAGATTTAATAATTTTACATAATTAAAAATACCACCTCCCAGGTTTTTGGGTTTTTTTCTTATTATGTAAGGGAAATGAAAATATTTATTCAGCTCTCCCTTTTTTTTCAGATGAACCTTTGGAATATTTTGGTTCCCAGCCCTCATGTGGGTGCCTGGACACATGTCTGCACTGGGCACATGGGGGATTTCTATTGGACTGCTTGAAGGGTCAGTGGGTGCTCACATCAATGCTTCTTCTTTAGGATTTGCCTGTGCATTTACTTGCATTTCAGTAGCTCATTCCTCCTTGTGCCTCAAATATGTGCTGTAACCAAGTCTTTTTTTCATCGTGAAGTTTTTTCATCTTTTTTTTTGTGAAGTCGAAAACTTTCTGTTAAGAGATGTACTGGTCTTTTCTAGCACAAGAAATTTCATACTGTCTGCCTTCATAATGGAACTTTCCAGTGAAGTTGTAATGTTCTTCTCGAGCATGTGGGCAGGTGTTAAAAAATTCAGCAGATTCATTCTCTTCTTGAAATTTGCATAGAACTTGGATCTCAGAAATGGAACCTCAAGACAGGGTAAAAGGTTTACAAAATTTAGTGACCTGACATAATTTTGTTGTTTCAGTCAGAACAATATTATTCCATTAGCTTTTGATTTTGGTGCTTAAGTCTGATCTTCCCCATGATCCATCTTTAGAATTAAATGTTTTAAGGGATGAAGTCTGGTAGGAGGGAGACTCAAGCATGTTCTGATGAATGTTGTCAAGGATGCCATTATAGTCCAGGAACAAGATCCAAGCAGCCTTTTACTACTTAAAACCCCACACCCATTAGCAAGACTTTTAAAAGTGGCACCCCCTTCATCCTCACATTAAATCAGAAGTGTTTGCTTGAGTGTCCTCTGGCCAAATCTTTGTAAACTAGGTAGTGGTACATCAGTTATAATTGGGAAGATGTACTAGGTGGGATGTTGCAAACAATTTTCATGGGCAGGTATAGTCTTAGCCAAGTAAATTCTACTTGCTTCTCTGGGAGGAGAAACTATAGATTGGCTTAAGTTGGTCACCTCAATAAGTACATGAAACAATATATTAGAAACTAGTTGATGTGGATTCACTTCTTGGATCTGCCATTGATCTGCTGGGTAATGGGAAATCAGTTTTCTCTTCTCTTTATTTTCTTCCTGGATTTTTTCCTCCATGTTTTGTTCTGTATTGCATCTGGTCCAAAGGAGCTTTGAGGAGGGTTTAGGCTTTCTGATGCCATTGTTACTCCTGGTTTTGCCATAGAAAAGTGAACCAAATTTAAAGCAGAGACAGGATTCGTCCTCATTGATTCTGTGAAATACTAAGGATAGATTTCATTGTAAACTGCTATTTTCCAACATTGAATGCTAGTTTAGTTAGGAAATATAAATATTAGAGCTGCAATTCACACAAATACTTTTAAAAGACAAGCAAATAAATAACAAAGAAACAAGAAGAAAAATCAGTCCTTACCACCTTTGTGGTTCTCTTTAATTAGAAAATTTAATGACAGATTTCTAAAATTACTGACAGCTCCTTCATATGTTAGGATTTTTAAAAGATTGTTCAGAAAATTTCACTTAGAATACCAGATGCCCATAGGAAACCAACCATTTACTGAGATATTCTACCACATCAACCATCTTATCCCATCTTGTGGGAAAGAAATAATCTGTAAGAGAAGCACAAGAAGTGTGCTTCAATTTCAAATAAGTAAGCTGCAGAGAAGAAAATTGTCCTCCTTGAATGTCCGGCTAATGGCTTTCAAGAAGTAACTAATATTAAAATTGTCTTCAGTAACAATTCTACTGAAAAAAATCAAGAGGGATTTGGCTGTTTTTCATTTCTCCCTAGCTAGAGACATAGGGCAAACTGCCTAGTCCTCTATAAATTGATGGTGATACATGAATTACAAATGACAGACGGGTGCCTTAGTTTGCAAGGTCGGAGCTAAGTTGTCAGGCAAAATGCAAGAAGGCAATACTCACTGTGCAGCTGTTTTATATCACAGCATACTTGCAACTCAGCCTTACTGTTGCTCCTGATAAATATGGTATATATTTCCTATATTCATGAAAGAATATAGGAAGTAAAGTAACAGTATTTTGAATGTAATTCATAGCTGATTCACAACAAAATTTCTCTGTTACTACAGCAGACAAAGAGTTTGTGCAGGAGGGGGACTACAGCACTTTCTTTTGAAATGCAAATACTTGATAGTGGGGAAGATCACAGAGAAGATTTACTCACTGTAGAGTCTTAGGACTCCTATGATGTTTTAGGAGGGACAGATGGTCTTTCAAGTCTCCTCCAAGCTTAATTTCTTGAGATTCTTAAAATTCCATGTGGTGTTTTTGTATACCTGCTCTGGTGGAACTTGAATGTAATTTGGCCCCCAAAGGTGCAATACAAGTTAAAAAATGGTCCCCTTCATCCAGTGACAATTTGTGATGGGTATTCTAGGAGCAGAGACACTCTAGGCATAAACAGAAATTCTGGGTCATGAATATCTCTCTAAAATATATGCACACAGCAACATATTCCATGCAGCTTCTCAGAACGTGCTTCTCTCCCTGCTCTGACACTAAGGTAGACATGCTATGCTCTGAAACCTCAGTGGAAGCAGTTGTCCACTTTCTAGAAGCAAGAAAATGATAAGAAATAAACTTAAAATACAAAAAACCTGCATGCAACTGTTGTGTTGTGAACACAAGACAATTGTGTCTGTGAAATGTTAGCACCACTGTATCTCTTCTTGGATATATATGTAATTCCCTATTCAAGTAATTTATAAGTGAAAATTTTTGGTGCACAATTTTTTTTCAATGTTTGATATACTGTGATATAATTGTGCAACATCTATGATAAACACTGCATCCCTTGAAAGAAAAAAAAAAAAAAAAAAAGTGTAGAAAGAAATTTTCTTCCTACATCTCAGAGTTTAGGAGGCAGAGGAGTTTGAAAATGATATTTTCAAGCACATTGACCTTGGTACTGTGAAATATTTTCCATGCCAACAATGAAAGGAAACACACAGGCTTTTTGAACAGAAGTAGTACTGGAAAGTCACAAAGGAAAGAGATACCCAGACAAATTCCATTCACCAGTTTCTCTGTCAGTGTGAGGCTGATGTTACCCTGAAAATTCATGAAAATATAAACCTACAACATATGCCAGATTCTGCAGCCCAGCCCTTACTGACAGAAACACTGATGTCAACATCTCTTCCTCAGAGGCCTCTGAGACTGTGGCAACTGACTTCTTCTGGAACACCATAACCAAGTTCCTCCCTGCCCCTTCTGAGATGCCAAAATCAGAAGAAACAACTGGATGTGTCGTTGTTCAACCAGAATCCATGGACAAGGCTCAATTGTCTACTGCAGCCTTCATTAATGATTTTAGAAAAAGTATATCAAACACATCACTGATTTTTGCCAGACTAATGGAGCAAAACAAAGAGCAGTGATAGCACTAAGCCAGCCCTAAACAAGGTACAACTGTACCCTAGTAAAACCTTCAGCACATGGAATTTCTCCAACAGTATTCTCAGCAGGAAGGAGCTACATAGTAGCTAGTGTTATTTTGGTTTGGAAAGAGCTTCAGCCTCAGAAAAACAAATAAATAAATTCCACTCTCCAATATCATTAAATCTAGCTGGATGTTAAAAGTTTAGCAATTCAATAAACTAAACATCAAACAAAGAATTCTGGTTTTTCCAAATTACCTGTGAATTAAAATTTATAAAGGAAGTTTTTTTTTAATGAAATAAAGTAATAAAAATATTCTTTTATCTGCTGCCTCTCTTTTGGCACTTCTCATTCTTTCCTGGTCCCCAGGTCTTCCATAAATCTCCACTTTTGGCACTCTTTCTAGTTACTGCCATCTCCTATTTAGTTACTTGTCGTAGACCTGCAACCAACCCTCTTACATAGCAGCAAAGCCTGCTGAGATATGTTATGTATTTTTCATTTGCAGTTCCAACTAGAGAGTGCTGAGGATCAGAGTCTTGCTAAAATCCATAAGCCATAAATAAATACCATCATCAATTCTATCAATATTTTTCTAATATGCTTTGGTATTGGAATGACATAAAATCTGGGAATGACTCACAGAATTATTGAGTAATAGTGGTGGTACCTCTGAAATCCTACAGTGCAGCAGTTAGGCAACCATTTTGGGAGGCAGTGCTGACAAGGCTGATCTCTGCTCTGCCTGATTCAGACCAAGGCTTTGAATTCAAGTCTGCTACCTCAGCAAGTCCAGCTGACTCAGAAAAATTTTAAACCACAACTAGGGTTCTTTGTACAGCCCTTGATGTTTTGTATTTTGGGTTGTTTTGGTTTTTTTTTGCACTAGGGAAATGAATTTCTCTCATTCTACTCTACACAAACAGTAAATTGATCCTGATCATGCTTACAGGAGATCAGCAGAGAGCTAACGTGGGCTGACAGCATGCCACAGATAAAAAGGATTTTTTTGAAACTTAACCACAGGTTTTTGGTTTGATAATGAACTTCTGTAGTTTGCTCAATATGAATGGCTTGTAGAAGTATGCATTCTCATCCTGTGTCTGTCATGATGGAGCACAAGATCTCCTGTCATCACTGGAGGATCCTGTTGCAGGGTCTACCACTGGGGTCACACCAAGGGTTTGGCTCTCTGAACAGCTCAAGCCCTGCACAACAACAAGAGGACTGGACTCAGATGCTCTTACCTTTTTGTGTCCCTTTCTTTCCAAAATACATCAAATCTGAGAATGGCTTATAAGTGTTAACAGTCTGTAGTCCCTCACAAAACTCCTGAACAGGTTACTTGACATGAAGCTATCACAGGACAAATCCTCCTGACTGTGTAACAGCTCCCTGTTCCCTTCTGAAAGTCTTATTCTGACAGAGATAAGTGTACAATTAGTGTTTTATTTAACCTGTTTTGCAGTCCCCATAGTATGCTATCTCACAGGCTAAACTTTCCTCTTTGCATAATTATAGAAAGGAAGGGAAACTATATTCAGATGAAAAGAAAAAGATTCTTACAATTTCACCTTTTCCCTCCAGAAACCCAAATAAAGTGAAGAATTGAATGTAGTAGTAACAGTTGATGATAATTCTTGGAATGAAAACAACAGGAAACAAAACAAAACCAAAAAAAAAGCATTTCTTACTTTTTCAATGAAAATAAGTAATAGTGAAATAGTTTTATTGGGACTAGAGCATCAGAGAATAGTCACTCCCATTCATTCTCCTCACAGTAAATCAATTTTTATTACTGAGCAGAGTCAAGCCTGAGATCTTTGCTTGCTTGTTCTTAGCCACCAAGAGGCTATTGGAAAGTCATATGAGAATCTCTTTCCTAGTTTTGATCCTAAGGAATGGCTGAGTTATTTTGCTGAAAGCTTGAGTCATGGAAAAAAAAAAAGAAAAAAATCAGACTCTGGCAAAAAAAAAAAAAAAAAAAAAAAAAAAAAAAAAAAAGGAAAGTAGAAAATAAAATATAATTAATTAAAATTCAACAAAGACTGGGCAATCTTAGCTAAATAATAGCCAGTAGCCACAGAGATAATGGAATACTTTAGGTACCTATGTATATATCTATATTTGATTAATTTTTGATTGAATTATTTTCATTAATGCACATTGATGTAGATTACACTAAAAAATTGCTCAGATGATTAAAAAGAACTCTTGATTAAAATTACCTCAGAAAATGAGAAATTTTTTTTTAAAAGAGAAATATTTTTAAGTGTAGATTTTTTTACTTCCTATTAAAAAGTCTTTTTAAAAACTTACTTCACAGCCAGTTGCAATTTCTTTTAAAATAGCTGGAATTACCAAAAGCACGAGCCATTTTTTTAGAGATTGAAAAGGCAGAGAAGAACAGACAAAAGGAGAAGAGTCTCTTTGTAGAAGTTGCTTTATAAAACCCTTTGTTTTCTCCTCAAAAACGGTCTGTAAGTGATTCAATTTTAAATAATGATTTCAAAGAAAATTGTGAAACAGTGGTAATGTGAGGCTTAAGCACTAGAGTATGCATTGTGATGTGATGACAAAGAAGAGGAAGCAGAATGATGTCAGACTAGTAGTTATCCAGCAACAGGCTTTTGTGTTTGCATGGCTTACCTGTGGTGGACTGAGGCACACAGGCTGTTATAACAACTGACACATGGTGAGTTTATGAGGGAAGAGAGATTCCTCCCTTTTGTGCCCAAAGTATCAGAAAAAAGTGCATTATATGTACCTATCTCCTCACAGTAATATCACTTACCGAGAGTCCATCTCCAGAGGGCTCCTCATCTGGGTGGAAGGGGGAGGTGAGCCCTAGGATTAACCCTACACAATCAGTGTGAAGCTCACAGGGAGGTCCCTCAGCAGTGGGTCCCACTGCAATCCCATCCATGGACTCAACACTCAGACTGCAGGAAGTGGCTCATCCAACTTCCAGATCAGTCTATTCAGAAAAGAAAACGTAAACACATCTCAGAAGTCATTTCAGCAAAGTGTCTTGATTGCTGCATTATCCTCTACAATCACACTAAACAGGTCTTTAGTGGTCTGAGAGCTGGAGATACAGAAATAAATTTTGGACAAGAGTGCTTCCATAGAAACCACTTATGCTCTTTGCCCAGTGTATCATCTTACTACTCAGTCTTCTTCTCCAGCAGTTCATTCCTGGTAAACTGAAGAGAGTCAGGGTCAAGCTCAGCTGCAGAGGGTGAATTCATCTGTATTACCTGTGGAGAGCAATCCTGGCACTGCTGATTGTGGGCATTTGGCTGAGACTCTGTCACTTGTCACAGGCTAAAACTACGTAGGGACTTAGAAATACGTGGTTTTGTGGTAACATTAGCAGCTTTTGAGTCTATAAAATATTAATGCAATAGTTTCACATTTGTACAAATATTCCAAGTATTCTAAAAGACAAAATGCTAACAGTGATTTATGCTAGATTTTGGACATGGTTTGGGCATATATATATTTTAAAATTTCCTAAGGCCGTCTGCTGACAAAAAAGAAATCCCAAATGCAAAAAAAAAAAAAAATTAATTGTTGTGAGAGTACACATTCTGTCAAAAGGAGACAGGACTCAAAGTGTGTTCAATGGTTCACTCAGCTGTATTTGGGATAACAGGCAAAAAAGGAGCAGGACAATATTTTGTTATTGATGCAAAACATGAAGCAACACAACAGATTTATGTCATTAAATAATATTGAGATTTCTGAATGCACATCAGCTCAGAGGAAGCAAATAAAGACAAGAAGTAGAATATTAAAATAATAAATAAATATTATAACCTGGTAGCTTTAGAAAATGAAATAGAAAATAACAACTATAATAAGCTAAAGATCCTCCACCTCCTACAGAATGAGACAACTCTGGGAGTTGCCTCCTTTAGAGTGAGTGCATGTTTTCACCTTCTGAACCCTGAAAAACCATATGTTCCTTAAAGATACTGCAAAACCTATCTGCGGATAAAAATACCTCATTCTAAAAAATGTTTCTAACAATTATTACCAGTTCAGATAGACAGCAAGATTAGCCACACACATTGTCTATGAAGAGCTTCTTTATTTCTCCAAGGAAGTGAAAACCAGATAAGATATTGAGTTGGCTGATTCCTTTGTGGCAGAAAGGGTTTTATGGCACAGAGGCTGCCACCTCTGCAGTAATATAAAGAAAAGTGTCTCTTGCACCACACCTGTGATGACAGTGTACTACAGAGACACAATGAAGAAAAGATGATACAGGGACTCTTCTACACGTCCTAATGAAAGCCCAAATATAATACAAAGGAATAAGATTTTGGAAACTCAGTACTGCCAGTGCTTATGCCTGATCCAACGACAAGAGGACCCAGTCTTGTTCAGTATCTCTGTAAATGTTTTGGATGAGGGCACTGAGTGCCCCCTCAGTCCGTTTGCAAACATCAAGGTGGGTGGGACTGTTGATCTGCTGGAGTGCAGGAAAGGCCTCCAGAAGGATCTGGATCAGTGGGCTGAGGACAAAAGTACGAGGATCAACAAGTACAAGTGCTGGTCCCTGCACCTGGATCACAACAACTCCAGGCAGTGCTACAGGCTTGGGAAATAGTGGCCTGAGAGCTGTTCAGCACAAAGCTACACGGGGGTGCTGGTTAACAGCCAGTTGAACATGAGCCAGGTGGTCAAGAAGGGCAATGGTGTCTTGGCCTGGATAAAGAATAATGTGACCAGCAGGACTAGGGAAGTGATTGCCCTGCTGTATTTGGCCCTGGTGAGGCCACACCTCAAGTAATGGGTCTAGTTCTGGGCCCCTCACTTCAAAAAGGACACTGAGGTGCTGAAGTAGGTCCAGAGAATGGGCAACAAAACTGGTGAAGGGTCTAGAGAACACATCTTACAAGAAGTGTACCTGAGGGAACTGGTTTTTTAGTCTGGAGCAGACTGAGGGGACTCAAGCTAGATCTCCTTGCTCTCTACACTAGCTGAAAGGAGGTTGCAGTGAGGTAGGGGTTGGTTGGTCTCTTCTACTGCACCTCAAGTGGAAGGACGAGAAGAGATGACATCATGTTGTACCAGAGGAGGTTCAGATTAGATATTAGAATTTATTTGTTTTTCACTGAAAGAGTGGTTTATGGGTGATTTATGGTGGTGCTATATTGATGGTTGAACTAGATGATCTTGAAAGTCTATTCCAACCCTGTGATTTTCTTCCCTAGCCTTTCTCTAAACTGCTTATCCTCCTGAACCTTGGTTTTATACTTTTTTAAAATATTAAGCTCCATAATAAGGAAGCAGTGTGTTAAAACATGTCAGTTTTTCTTTGGTGACCTACACATAGCCAAATACTGCTTACATATAGCCAAAACAACACAAGGAAAACTTTCTTAGAGGATATAATTTCCATATTGAGTGGTTGTTGGAAGATGGCAAACCACTTGGCAAACCACTGCCTGTATCTTCTTCAGTCTTAAGGAATATAGTGGGAATGGATAGATATTCCAATTAAATCTGAATGCATGAGATGCCATTAATTAGGGAGAGAATGAACTGGAAGCTAACCTCAGCCCTCACCCAAAAAATAAATCTAAAACCAAAAGCACAGCGATTGCTTGCCCAAAACTCATTAATAAAAAATCATATGGAATAAAATCAAGGGAAATGTTGACCTTGAAATTACTGTCTTTGGCTCCTCTGACAGGCAGATGCTGTTTTGTAGCTTTTCCAATGCTGCAGTATTTTTTCCCCTTGTTTCTAGCTAATGCACAAAGAGTGACATTTTAAGGCCAAAGGTTCAAATGGCACATGCAGATGCAAGCCATGCATCAAAAGAGTTATGCTTAGCAAAAGGCAAAGGTTGATGAATCTCACACAATGCATCCTCCTCATCTAGCTCTAAAAGTACCTCATTTGTTTAGTGATCATCTTTTCATGGACACTGCAGATGCACTACTATATTTGTCTATAATATGATTGCTCAATCTCACTATTATCAAAATCAATATAAAAACTTTCAATTTTTCTCCTCAGAAATTTCAATTTACAGAGTGGTTTTTTTCCTGTATTTATTTCAC
>VZRH01006723.1:980913-1039463 GCA_013397555.1 Urocynchramus pylzowi | reverse complement strand
ATCTCCTAACTGGAAAACAAATACCTCATTAAGAAAAGTAAGATTTCATCTCGTTAAATTACACATAAAAGATTATTATCAGCTGAATACTAAGCTATCAAAGGTGGTTCTGGCCCATGGAATGTCATTATCTCCAGACTGTGAAGCTTGGCTGAGTACTTTATGGGCATATCCTCCCTCTCAAAGCTTCCAATTTCACAACTTAAAGTATAAAAAACCAGTCCATCTCTCACACAAGGTGAGACAAAAATATTTGCATGTTGCTAATATCATTTGAGATCTTTAAAAATAAAAAAGCCCTGCCAACTGTGTCAATTTTCTTGGGTCTTATTCCTGAAATTATGTCTTCCATTTAATTCCACATTATACAAAACAAGACAAAATCTGAATCACACAAAAGGTGAAGCAGCACTGCTTGAAACATGTAATATTTATGTACAGGAAGCTGTTTATTTAATACTTCTCCTGCATAGTAGGAAGGAAACAAGTTTCTTAATACTGACCCTCTGGATTAGAAAAGCAAATCAATTGGTCAATTAGTACAGAAAAGAGAAATTATCCTAACCAACATAATATTAAACATCTTATTAAAAAGCTTAATTTAACTTGGTGATGAAGCAAGCAAGCAATGGAGCTCTAGTTCATTAGAAAAAGAAATCCATTCACCTGAACATGATTTTCTACCAAGTCCCCAGAGATTCTGTGTAAGGAACAAGCAGTTTAATCTCACCTGTAAGCAAATTGCTACGTTGACCCTGCACCCAAAGGTAGTGCTCACTGCACGAGCAGAGAGGCCCAGGTCTTTGAACAACTTGGAGAAAGACTGGGTGAGGGTGATCCTCGGTCTCTCCTCTGCCACCACCATGCAGGTGCGCACGCAGGACAGGTTAACCCCCTTCATCTGGGAGGGCAGGGGAGAGAGCAAACACTGTAACTTCAAAGGCAGCAATTCTAGAAATAAACTGTTTTATCTGTGCAACAGAATGGCTTTAAATGCACTAAAGTAAGACACGAACTGTTTTCACACTACAGACATCGTGTAGCTGCAACACAGTCACTCAGCATTTTGAGCTGAAAAACCCTTGCAATGTCATTGTGCCACAGGTCTGGGCTGGCCAGAGACCTGCTGGCTCCCAGCACTGCACAGTTTAGGTGTCCCAGACATCATCAGCTCCTCTCAATGTGAATGTGAACCTGAAGCAACTGGCTGTGGGCCAGGATTTCCTTTGGTGAGGTCCAGTGGAACAAGATTTTTTTGTCTTTATTGAGAGCACACAATACAACCACTTTTCTGTGAAGGAGTTGCCACACATTCCCAGTGGAAGTCCTGGGCAGCTGAGTTACTACAGCTGTGGGAATGCTCCTTCCTCTTTAAGGAAATTAAATCTGAGTTGAGAGATTTCCCTCAAAAACAAACAGATGTATTAGAGTGTAACTGATGTTGTTAGGAATCAAAGAATCATACAGCATATGCTTTGGGTGGGAAGGAAAGGACTTTAAAACTCATCTCATTTCAACCCCTCTGCATGGGCAGGGACATCTTCCTCTAGATCAGGCTGCTCCAAGCCCCATCCAACGTGGCCTGGAACACATCCAGGACAGGGAAGATTATATCCATTTTAGAACTTAACACTTTTGGTATCAAGTGATATCTGAAAGTAACTGAGGCTTGCTGAGTTTTGGGGGGCTTTTTCTTTTGGCTGTTTTGGGTGAGGTTTTTTGTGTGTTGTGGGGCTTTGGGATTGTTCCTTCTGTTGGTGTGTGATTTGTCTGGGATTTTTTTTGTTTGGTGTTGGGTTTTTTTCTTGTACCAGTTGATAACAAGTTGATAGGCTTGCTATGTATTTTGCCCAAAATCTCAAAAACATCCAGCAGCACAGATGTTGCACAAATAACTAAACCAGAAAATATAAGACTTTTTTCCTCCACCAGAAACATGGAAGCTGAATCTTCCAGCAGTCTCAACACTCCCCAAAAATCAAGTCATAGTGGAAGGCTCTCACAGGAACACTTAAACCTCATCTTCTCCAAGCCAAAATAAAGTATTTTTGGAAAGATACATGTATGTTTATGTTGGAATGTGAAAAAATTAAGTGCACTCACCCGGAGAACATCAGTCTGTGTCCCAAGGCCTTTGGTGCATATCTCCATCACGGAGTAGGAGCAGAAGGTGACACGCACTTTGTACTGGCTGACAGCAGACAGCCACAGAGACACGTTGCTCTCCAGCTCCAGAGGAGGCACCAGGATGGACTGGTGACCTGAATATATGCTGGGGAGAGGAAGCAATAGGAACATGAAAATTCAATTAGTTAATGCATACGGCATGCTTTAAAAGGCAAAAAAATTTGCAGCTTTGTGAGATGTGCTGCATTAGAGTAGGTATCTGGTTGAATCATGTCAAGATTCACTAGTTTTAAGAAACATGCAACTCCTTCCTTTAGCAGTATTTCTTACTGCATACTAATCTTGCAGTGAACACCTTAAAGGTCTTGTCAAAACATATGGTTTAATCTCAAAATACTTTAAAAGGATTTACTTAATCAATGTGAAGCAGACAGTAAAGTCTTTTTTTTTTGCTTCCTTGAATTTGGTATGCAATTAATTCCTCTTGCAAACTTGAAGTTACTAAAGTAACTAGCTGACTTAAATGGATTTTCTTACCACAAAAGGTGTTTTCTGAAGTACTGATAAAAAGGTTAATTTGGGTTTCTTTGACAGCTTCACCCATGCCCATTCCCTGGGGTTCTAGAGAAGGCTGGGCACAGCAGAGGAGAGCCAGAGCTCCAGAGCCATACCTGCACAAGCACCACAGAGCAAAGCCCAAGCCACAGTAGGGGTCCAGGCAGATGGCAATCTGTCGGGATGGGTACAGCTCACACTGGAGCTTTATCGAGCGACATAAGGCACTTGTAGCTGCGTGAGACATCTGCAAGAGGAAAACAGGACCTCTCAGGGACCTTCTTCCAGAAAAAGGGTTTTACACAGTTCTTTATAAATGTAAAGGAATAACACATGATTATCTCTTGCTACTGTACCTTTACTCCTGCTAATATACCAGTAGTAGACACACTGAAGTCCAGGTATGCCAACATATCTGGAGATGTAGGTCTGAAAACATTAGCCAGCTTCTTTTTAGGCATATCATCTATTTAAAATACGTAAGTAGAGGAAAGTACCATGTTATTTAGGGAAACAGGCACAGGACAAAAAAAATGTATCTCTACAGCATTACCATCAGATCCTCCCTATAGTTTCTGGACAGCTATTTTAATGCAAAGCACAACACATCCACTCAGTCAGGCAGTTGTGGTGTAGCAAAATAAATATATCACTCTTCAAACTATTTCCATTTTGGCTATCGTACCTGTATCCAAAATAGTGGGCCAGGTTTTAATATCTACAGCTGCTGCAGCCTCCTTGGACCTGAGCAGTTTCATTATAGCTTGGGTGGTCAATATACATGCAGACTTACTGACCTGCAAAAAGCAAAGCATTAAGACCATTGATAAAACCAGGGAGTGCATGCTCAAAATCATGTCATATGCATCCAGATGAGATAACCAGTAAGATGATGAAGAAAGTAATTGGAAAAAAAAGCAAAATAAATCACAACAATAAAAGACCTTTTTAAATGAGTTTCTGAAGAAGTCATTACTGACTCAGCCACAGCACACTGAATATTTATTTTCTAGCTTATTTTACACTGACCGTGGCAAAGCAATTCATCAGGCTGCATCAACCATTCACCAGTCCCCAAAAGCACGAGGAGAGGAATGTCTCATACCTACCTCTACAATCATTTTGACAGTGGGCAGAGTGGTAGCAAGGTTCTGTGGATGAGGTGGGCGGACAGTGATGGGAACACAGCCAGCATACAAACAGCCATAGAAAGTTGCTATCAAGTCGACTCCTGGAAAGGATATTTGTGAAATTAAAGCCATTTTTATCAGATCAATAGGCCAAACTCTTTCACCAAAATCAAAATACACACTGATTTGTGTTATTAAGATGCAAAGATTTGTCACAAGTGTCTGTTCAAATCAACAGGCTGTTCCACACCCAGTTTAAAATATTTTGCATATAAGAGCCAGCAAAAATTATTCCAATCCAATTAATGGACAGAACTTCTTTTCGTGTGCCGTGTGGTTGTGGGTTTTGCTGTGTTGCTTTACCTGGAGGGTAAACCAGGGCCACGTGGTCACCAACGTTCAGCCGTCCCTTCTCCATCAGCGCGACTGCCACTCTCTCTGCCCTCTTGTGCAGCTGGATGCACGAGGCAGTGCTGGCTACAGTACCCTGCACAGGAGACAAGTGACAGCAGAAATCTTCAGAGGAACAGCAGCAGCTCAGTGACTTGGATATTTGCATGTAAAGGTGTAAACCAAAAGGGTTTCTCCTGGAGACGTGTGAACACACCAACATATAGCATGGTAGCTCATTAGACCCAGCTATTTAAGACAGGTGTCCACCAACAGGTAATTTCTTTGTACCCAAGTTTTGTGTTTCCTTTTGCAGAGTCTCCGTGTCAAGGGTAAAACTTGCATGAACAAAATGACCTGGGAAAGGACTGCTTCATATTAAAAAACCTCCCTCAAAATCTTCTTTACTCTGAGAGAATAAACCCATTCAACAGTAACAATGTTGAGACAATTTCTTTTGCTAAAGCAGAGTCTCAAAAGAGAAGGTGGAAAGTTTGAACTATGTCGTAAACTCTTTTGCCCTTCTGAATGAGACCTACAAATCCTTCACTTCCCAAAGACTGCTGCTGGACTTTCTGGAAGACTCCTGTCTGCAGTACAGCACAGCACAGCACAAGGCAGATCCAATTTGGCCCTGGGCTCTTTCTGTCACTCTATGTGCCATCCTTTTTGAGGGCAGAGCCTAGCCCAGGGCAAGGCATTAGTATTCCTTGCAGGGTGTGACAGTGCTGCTGGAAAATTTGACTCCAAAGCTGTCCCAAGGGCTCTCTACTTAGGCTCTAGATCTTCTTATAAGGAAATCCTCCATTTCTGACTTACAGTTAACCCTTGTGCTCAGGAATGAAGACAGAATCATGGCTTCCATTAATATGACAAAAGTTGTGTTCTGGCAGGAAATGCAATTACTGCAATGTTTTAAACTAGGCAGAATTAATACTGAAATTCCTGAAGTGGAATAACATGTATGACATAAAATTCCAGAAGAGGAAAAATTTATGCTTCTTACTAACTAGCAATTTTTGTCTGCTTCATTAAAATAATGACCAGCATTTCAGGAAAAGACTTCTAGAAGGAATTTTCTTAGAATCTAGTAATCTTTTTGGTCTTAATCTTCAAGTATGACCTAAAGTGCATCTTACCTTGGAATTCAACAGAAGGAAGAGTGGATGATCTGGAGTTGTCTGAGCTCGCCACTGAAGAACATCTGCTAAATACAGGAACTGAAAGGGAAAAAAGGAGATACTCAACTTCACTCAAAGTACCTCAGGTTTATTTTCGGCAGAATATCATACCTGGTCTTCTCTCATTCTGAATAAGCTAATTCAAATATTTAATAATCCCAGGACCCCAGTGTCACCTTTCTTGCCTGGTCATTGTCCTCCAGCTGGCTAACATCTCTCCCCGAGGCTTGTGCAATCCTCTTGCCAGCTACGAGGTTTCCTACAATCATCGACGCAGGACCCACATCTGCATTTTGAAAAGAACAGTGCAAAATGAGGAAAAACGGCCTAGGGAACAAGCACCAATTCACCTGCAGGTGCCCTGAATCACACAGGTCTGGCAGAGCCAGCACATACTCTGCTTTCCTCACCTGGCTGTTTCTGCCTAGGCTTGGGCAGGTTGGTAACACAGGTGTGGGGACACATCAAGACGTTACAAGGATGCAGAGCACCCTCCAAAAAGCGCTGCTTCGTTTCTGAAATATGAATTCCTCCCAGTGGAGCCTTTGGCAAAGTGTTGGCTGGCACCAAGGCAAGGCAGTACACACCTACTTGGTGAATGCTATCAATTGCCTTCACAGAAATGAAAAAAACCAAACAAACATTCCACATTATCAACTGGGATGTAGCTAGAGCAAGAATTTGAATTCAATTAATTTATAACATTAAAATTTTTACTTGCACCACAATTTGCAAATAAAGGGTCCAATTCTGCACTCACTGAACTCATAGAAGCTGTGCCATGACTTCAATGGGAGCAGGAGCAGACCCAGGACTTTGCTTGTGCCCTCTATCAAGGGGATGCCACCTGCACATCAGGGATTAGGAAAGTCTCTTAAAAGTGGGCAAAAAGTGCAGAGATTTTCAAAAGCCAAAGTTATATCACAGCAAATTTAGCATGTATGGCACAATCACAAAAGCGCAGTAGAACATAAAACTCACGAAATTTAGGAGGGAAGCATCTTTGCTGCCTAAATCTAAAGTGTCTCTTTTAGCTATGACACTTCTAAAAAGAGAAACAAAAATATTTTCTCCCAATACCAGATATTCTCTCCAAAAAGATAAGAAGGCTGAAATTAGACAGAAACCACTATTACCCAACTGCCTTACTCTTGAGAGCAAACTTCCTTTAAGTTGTTCTCTGGATCCTTCCCTTCAGTTGTCCCCAGAGTCTTCCATAATTGATCTCTCCTTTTTTACTTCCTGAGAACTGATTAATTCTAAAATCTGCAAATGCAGATCTACCACAATCCCCCTTCCTCCTGTATTTCATCCCCAAGAAAATACAGTAAAATACTTAAGGGAAAAAGTTTTTAATACTTCTTGTTGCAGATCTAGAATAAGGTTGTTAGTGATAAAAAAAAAGCTTTTGGGGCTGTTCTGATACTTGGCAGTATACTTGTGAATATTTTCAGAGGTAACTCTCAGTATGAAATCAGAAGAGACATGTAGCATTAACCCAAACAAAACCTATCAGCCTTAGGATTTTGAGAATCCTAGTAGCAGGAAGTTAAAACATTCTGAGAGAAAGTCTTACTTTTTACAAAATTGTGTTAATTCTCAACCCTGAAAAAAAATTATCTTAGTACAGCTCTCTGTGGTTACATTGATAGGTTTTGCTTATGAAAAAAAAAAAAAAAAGCTCTAATATTCTCATTTCATGCATCAGCCTTATTCACCTGGAAAGAGAAAAGGACAGACTGACTACCTGTAGAACCCTGCTCATCCACTGAAAACTATCCTCCTCTGAGGCGTCAGGGCGTTGCTCTGCCACAAGCACTATCCGATCATCATGCAAAACGGGCACAGAAAACACTGCTATCCTAAAACACAAAGGACAGAAGAATGATAGGATGCAACACAGGGCAAACAGAGCATGGCTCATCATCACATGGGAATGGCTGCAACCTCTCATGGCACTGTTTCACACACACACAAGCATTATTCATGCCAGATCATCACAAAATCACAGAAAAATTTAGAACGTGTGGGTTCCTTGCTGTAATTGCTTTCTGCTGTGGGTTAGGTGGATTTGCAGTCACCCATGTAGCACACGTCTGATAGGCAAGTTCCATACACGTAGGGGCTGTGCAAACCTTGCCTACAGAACTCCATCCTGCACACTAGACTTGTGGCCCCTACATACAATGTCCCTTCTGGAAGACAACTATGCCAAATTACTGACCACCAGATGCTAGCACTGAAAAATACTGAACTCCCATTGGGGAATTACCTTAGTTTTAGGCTTGCCTCTTCTAGGATAAAATATTAATAATGCCTCAGCCTGGACTGGTCCCAGTCTGAACCCTGAGAGACTCCACTTGTCATTGATCTCCATGTGGACATTGAGCCATGGACCACTGAAGAGCACTCAGGTTGGTGATACAGCACATTATCTCTGAGGGTCCCTCAGCAGCCTGCTTTGGTCTTTAGAACAGGCTGCACTGCTCCTCACACAGCAACCCAAAAGGCTCAGGGGACAGAAGTGGTCTACATCCAGCATATGAGCTTCTTTTGAGAGACTTAAGAGAAGCTTTGAAATAAGTTTTAAACAGACCCTTTAAGATCTACCTTTATACTATGTGAAAGTAATTTAAAATCTATTATGCATGAAGCAGGCTGTCAATATTTACCTTTCAAGTTAGCAGGAACAACCAAATTCACAACCTAGTACTAACTTTCCTACAAAACACACATGAAAAAGTTCACGTGCATTGCTCCTGTGTGTGCTGTGTCACTTGATGACTGTCTGTAGGTTAAAAAAAGAGCAACAAAGCCCAACCAGCAGTGTTGAAGTTTTTAATGCACTCACCTTCCCCGATAGACAAACTTCATGGGTTCAACTGCCAATGCAGTGGCTACCACATCATCTGCATTGTGCCTGCGGCCACTAACTGTCATCAAGCCATCCAATTTTCCCACCACAAACACCAAATAGTCCTGAAAAGAAGGAAGGATTAGAAACAGAGCAGGAAAACCTCCTCACGCCTGGCAATACATGCCTGACTCAAGCCAACAATACTCTCAAGATCTATAGGAGGTCAGTGCCCTGACACAAAGTCCTGCTGAATTCAGGGGTATCACTTTAGAGTTGGGAGTCAGGACAAAGTAGGGCCCTGAGGGCTTGTTCACACTTACAGGACCCACAAAGCCAAGCAATCCTGTTCTTGTGAAGGGCTGGTCTGATACAGGAATGCCAGCTGACGTCACTGGGATGGCCTGGAAGAACACAGAAGGATTCAGACACTCACTGGACTGATAAGGATTTTCACTCCTTTACTGCCAGAATACATGAAATGAGGTACCACTGCAAGGAAAAATATGGGCAGAAAGATTGAAATGCCTTCAGGTAACTACACACAAGACCACTGTGTTAATTCAGAGCTAAGATAAATTTAAATGCTCACATAGACACTACACTGGACTGTGGAATACAGAAGCAGCTGACTGACTGCAGATGACACTTGGTATTTTTGGTTGTAAGAGACAGAATGTCTTGTTATGATTCTATGAATGAAGCAAAGTGTACCTGGCCAGGGCTTTTTTCTAACTAACTAAAAAACCAAACCAAACAATAAAACACATACACACACAAAAGACCTTCAAGGAATAAATAAGTCTATTTACAAGAAGAAATACTAGAAATACAACAATTACAAAGAAATCCAAACCTCAAATACATTCTTGGTGATTCCGAGGAGGCCAAAATATGCTGTCCCAGTTGCTCCTGAATTCACACATATTTCTCCAACCTCATCAGCTTTACACAGATAAGGAGTCCCATCCACCTTTACAACACACATGCTGGCTGCATGGAGGAAGAACACAGAATCACAGTGTTAGTCTGCTCCAGCAGCTGACACACATGGTGCTCTGCCACTGACAGATAAAGATTTTAGTATCAATTATTCATCAGCTACAGCAAAAACACAGCATGTAAGAGAGCTCACTTCAGTTTCTTGACAGCCTGTGCAATCTGTTCTCCAAGATTAAGTTCACAATGTGAACTTTTTGTTACAGTGCTTTTTTCTAACAGTACTTCACAGCCTCCACATCACTGCAGCTGAATCCAAGGCACAATGGACTGAGGGAGTGTAAGACTCAAGATCAAGAAAGAAATCAATAAATCTATTCACGGCAATACAAAATAAATATGGCAAAGCCAACTCTGCTGCCTGCACGGACCAAGGACTGCTGGTGAAATAGATCTGTGGGTACATTTTCAAACTTTAGAGAAGTCTTCCAATTGCCAACATCCTAGGTCTGAAAAGGTGAGCCCATTATTCACCCTACCAATAGATCAACCTCTAAATTATCTTGGTTTCATAAAAATTACCTATCAGAACAACTAGTAGTTTTAGTAATTGTTTGGAACCATGCAATGATAACATTGGGTAACCAAGTAAAGAGATGCTACTCAAATTCTGGTACAGTTTCTGGATATTTTATGTGTGAACTAGGTGTCTGGAATTAAAACCTACAGTATGAACTATCAGTCATGCAAAACCCCACATTTTGCAATTTAGGAGGAAAAAATAAAACTCAGTGCTAAATTGGAACTGACAAAATAGTTTATTACTACAGGAAATAACTTGAGCAAACATCAGAACTCTGTAAGTAACACTTAAACAATGATGCAAAGAGAAGTGTTAGTAACTGGAGAAAAGCACAGTTTGTGGGCATAAACAAATGTACAGCCCTCACTGCATTCACAAACATGGAAAAAACAACAGATCAGCCTGCAGTCCCTAAATGATCCTCCATCCATGAAGCCAACAGACAACCCTATCACCCTGATCAAGTAAAAAAAAAATACTTACCAGTAACCAATGTATGATACAGGTAGTCTACAGGTACATTCTAACAGCAGGCACAGTTCTGTCCTGCCAGGTTATACTGCAAGGCTGCCCTTCTGCAGTATCTGTGGAGCCTCTACTCTTGCTTCTCCTCCTTTTCCTGCTTCATGTGTGACATACAAGAGAGTGCATCTACCACCATTTCAGTCTCAACAGCATTGCATCTGAAAAAGAATTAAAGAGAAGGGAAAAGCAGATGGGACAGGAATGTACATGTGGACTGCACATCACGAAGAACACAGATTCCTGCTAAGAAAGCTTTCTTTCTTCAAATGAGTCCACATGTACATTCTGACAGATGGTGACTTGCAGAAGTCAAACCTGCCAAGGAATATCCTGGCAGGAGATGAGAATCCTGCTGTGCAAAGGACGATGCTGATGCCCTACCAAAGACTGTATTCAGGTCTGGATGTTTCAAGACTAGCACAGCAGGAATGCAAGAAGAATGTCAGGGGCCTGCACAGCAGAAGGCTGTGACCAAAGGTTCTGATGAGGGTCAGGAAGTGCTCTCTTGTTCCCTTTCCAGCATTTCATAGTGGATCCATATACAATGGCTACCCTTGCAGTGTTTAGGAAGAACTTCTCTTCTAGAAGCATGAAGCCTTAGGAAAAATACTAAAATGCTAGGATAAAATGAGGTGAGGAGCCTCTAGAATAACTGAAGAAGGTATTTCCAGGCTTTCCAGAGAAACCTCATCCTTGAGAAGAACAGCATATGGATATCAAATGCAGACCTGAATCTCTTCCTGCTCCTCTGGAAAGGGCAATAGGCATAAAGCAAGCCAACTCCCTATATGGGGATGAACATAAATCTAGACTCTGGAGGTGATCATGAGCATCCAAAGTGTAACATTTAAATTGGAAGACAAGATCTCATCCCAAGTGCGCACTGGCACAGGTCTCCAAGAGAAGTTGTTCTGCAGTGGCTGGATTGCCCCTGTGTGACAGACCGAAGCCCTGAGGAACACAGATCTGATGAATATGATACATTCTAAGGGCTGAGTGGAAAAGAGGTGCTGTTAACCCACAATCAAAGGAAAAAATCTGAAAACTTCACCAAGTTGTTCTGTAACAACTCTTTCCACTGAGGTAAAGGAACCAGACCCCTCTGCAGAGAAGATGCATAGTAGTAACTACCAGAACCTGGGCAAATGTTTGCTCAGACATGGACAGAGGAAACAATGAAATACAAGACATCCATGGGCTGGAGACAATGTGAGCATCCCAAAGTTTAGGAAATTGGAACCATCTCCCTAAAGTTCCAGAAAAGGTACTGAATGCAGTCACAATCCAGAACATGGCTCTGTTCATTGCAGAAGATCTTGCAGAAGCCCAAGATTTGGTGCCAAACTGAAGTTGGCACCAAATCCAAAGTTCTGCTGGAGTGTAATAAAGTAGCTGCTGCAGCAGCATTGTTTCTAGGAACCAGCCTTTGCATGATTAGAGGCTATAGGGACTTAGAACTTTTGGATTCAAGAGTGTTAGCTCTTGTCAAAGAACATGAGAAGGATCCTGGTAAAACAATGAAAAGGATTAGTTGGGAAGTAGAAGGGAGACAAACTTAACTGCAGTTAACATATCCACTAAGCAACATATCCAGGCTCAAACTTAAGGTATAATATGCTTTCAAGATGACAGATAACACAGCAATCACATTCCAGTCGATTTGAAAGTTGGAGGCTGAAATGGGCAGAAGAAAAGAGGTCTGTCACTTTCACTACCATTTTTAGCAGTCCAATTTGAAAAAAACAAACTGAATGTTGGTGAGGAGCCTAATTTAGCAACTGGCCAGTCCCCAAACAGAAACTATGCAAAATAGCCCAAGATGGTGAACAGGTGGGGTAAAACATCATTCCTCCAGAACAGGATTCCACAGGAATGCATACCAGATTTCCTCTTAAGAATTCCCATGCTATCTTTGCGGAGAAGATTTCTCTGTGGATGCTGGTACTTCCCTTGAGGGTCTTGTGATGGGCATTCATGATAGATAATAAATGTGAAGGGAATGTGGCATTAAAAACGGCCTATGGGTTAAACAGCAGTGACATGTGACATGACCCTGGTGCTGATGGCTCTGTTGAGGAAGATCCCCTGAGCAGGTGGGCCCAGCATCTCAGTATAAAAACGCAAGATCTGAAGAAAAGGAGGGTGCAAGTGGACATTTTATGTGTGACCTTTTAACCAGATAGTTCCTGAATAAAGCATGCCAAAGATCTTCACAGGTAATGAGATCAAAACCATTTGGCTTGACCTTTTCCAAGTGAAATTCAGGAATGTGAGCTCCTATGTCACAAAATATTTGAAAGGTTAGGGCAGACTTGCAAGTTCAGTGGGGATCAGAAGATGGAACAAAGCCTTCAGAAAGAAATACAAAACCAAAAGCAGATCAAGAGCAAGACTCATCAGCCAGCAGAGGGGCAATGAACAGGTGGTGGTATGCTCTCTCCTGTATGCCAAACACCAAGCCAGAATGGACAAGGGCACACCCTCCATCAATACTACACAGGAGAAAGCATGAATCTTACAAGTAAGGCACAAGTATCTCCACTGTTAGAATGTACATGCAGACTCATTTGAAACTAAGTAATTCATTTACTTAAGTCATTAATTTTTTTCATTTAGCACACCCCTGTAAGTAGCTGCTAGTCTTTTGACTTCCTTTGTACTCCAGAGAATTTTTTAAGAGACAAAAGTTATCAATTATCCTTTATAATGATATCTATCATGTATATTCTGACTCAAGGAACATAGAGAAAAATTTCATCTGGAATTCTTATTATGTAGTTAAATTGAAGTTAATCTGCCCCTAAATTCTGACAGCTCAACACTAGTCGGAGTTTTAAATGAATTAATGAATTAAATTGCCCAAATTCTGCTTAATCTACAAGCAGTTTAACCACTTATTACTGTATTTTTAAATAGCAACAGCCATCAATTACAAGTCATATCACTCTGAGGCACTTAACAGCACACATTTAACTGTTCTCCCCTCACACAATCAGACAAGTCACTTGACACTTCTTACTCATGTAGAAAGTTATGGCAGTGTTATCACTGCCTGCCAGTGGCCCCCTAATCCACAAGTGTCCCCTAGATTTGCCAGACAATGCTCCAAGGAATTTTGACAAAAGAGAAGGGTTTTTTCACAGATCCCTCCGACTGCTCAATCAGGCATTTCACAAGGACAGAGACATATTTTTGACAACTCATAATGAGGTGAAATTACTTAGCCATAAGCATACAGGGAATCTTTCCAACATCCTAAGGCAGACTTGAACCTGCCACTGAGCAGATGCTCTGGGGAAAATTAACCCAGAGGACTTACAGCACCAACAACTGAATATGAAGAGTAGCTGCAGGCAGCTCTGTACCTTAGTGTAGTCAAGCACAATTTGCTGCGAGAGCAAGCCTACAGCAAAGCCAGCAGCATCCCTGTGTTGGTTTTGCATGGCCTGGTTTTTGGTAGCAGGGGGGGCATGGAGGTGGAGCCACACAAGATAAACTGATCCAAAGAAAGATTTCAAGTGATCCTGTATCTAATACCACTGTTTTGAACAGCAGCAATATTGAGTTTAAGCTCAGCCAGTTCACCAAAGGATTCATGACTACCTGAAGGGCATGCAAACTCACTCTCTTCATGTCCCTGTGTCTAACCTATAACCTAATTGGGAGCACAGCTGAATTTTAGTGAGGTTTCAAGGGGACAGCAGTAGTGTGGACACCCCAAACAGACAGCAGCACCAGTACATGCCATCTGTATTCTAGTCAAAGCAGAAAAATTACTATTTTTTTGAGACCCTGATGTCAGTTCCAGAATCAGAGAATTGATTAGGTTGGAAAAGACCTTTAAGATCAAGTCCAACTGTGAAGCTGAAGTTACTACTGCCTTTCTTGGAATTCATTATGGACTTTCAACAACTTCAAATGGTCTTAATACAAAACAAAAACTTGAGAGAAGCTACACAACAACCAAGTGACTTCTCTGCTTTGTTTTGGTATGAAGTGCAGAGCTTCTGCTCAGTCTTCAGCAAAAGGAAGCTCTACTGAATTCAAGTTCAATAACAACAACTGAACCATTGACTTCAGGGATGGCAAAGGGCTTCTGGGGATAATAAGGAAAATTAAACACCACCAATGAGACTTGCACACAATGGCTGAAATTCTCATCAGCAGAGTGGGAAGCTGTCTACCTCCTCTTATTTGTATCAGTGGCTTTGGTGTACAGAGAAGAGGTTGTTGCTGAAATTACAAAAGTTGAATCTCCACTTTATCTTTGCCTTGAGTAAATGCTCTACAGAGAGCAGGGCTTTAGAACCACAGCTCTGCAAGGCAGGAAGTTCATAAGGAGACCAAGAATAGCAAAGCCAAAGGTGCCAAGGGCATGACCAGAATCAACCAGGTTCTTAGGTAGCTACATAATAAACTTGAGGGGTGAGGAGAGTTCCAAAAAATCTGTATTTCATCCTCTCCAAGCACACCAGAGCAAGTCAGGACAGGGCCTGAAGCTAGTAGTACATGTAGTAGTAGTAGCGCCATGGAACTGTAGTAGTAGTAGTAGTGCCATGGAACTACTAGCCTAAAAGCTGCAGTAGATGGCACCAAGTGTCCAGTCCTTCATCCCACTGTTCACAGTCTTAGGTCTGGTTTGGCACCCTACCATTATTAACCTTCTTCAGAGTGCTCTCCTCTCCAAATGCAGCTGGATCTCAAATGATAACAATAAGGATGAGACAAAGTCTCTTTGCTCCAATTAATGGGCTGAGGAACAATACCGAGCTCTACCTAATTAAGGAACCACAGTGTTGCAAACAGATGTCATTAGGAAATAGGTTACTCCAGGATACTCCTGATCACTTTCTTCTTCTCCATGGACATGAGAAAATAGTTTCCAGAATTAGTTGTTCCATCACCTTTGCAGGGTGTGAGATGAGGTCCCTTTCAACTGAAATATTCTATTCTATTCCACTCCACTCCATTCTATTCCAAAAACAAGTCTGCAACAAGCCAAAAGCATTCACCCATACCAAAATCTACGGTAATTCATTGTGCATGAATTTCTAATGCAGCATATGTTTAGGTAATGTGTCAAAACATAACTCATACTACCTTAAAGGTATTTAACATTTTTATTTATTCCATGCACACAAGTATAATAGTAAAGATAACTTATTTGGAATATCCTGAAACCTATACAAAATGCTTTCCTACCTCCAGGCATAATCTGCCCAACATCCTGCACAGTTAACACTGACAATTTCTCCTCTGTATCCACTCTGATCACGCCAAAACTCAGACAATTCATGGATAACACTGCTTTTCCTGGAGGGGGGCCACCCAGTTCAGAAGGTCTGGAAGACAGAAAGTCCAGTTAGATGTGAATCAACAAATCAGTACTGGTGAGAGGGTCACTAAAAACATTCTGCAGGTTTCTCAGGCTTGGTAAGTTAAAGAAAAAGAATGGTTTTTCACTTCGAACAAACAAGAGTTCAAGACTTATATAGTAACTAAATGAAGATAGAGCTAAAACAAAACTCTCCAAAATTTCAAAGTTTTTTGTTTCAAGTTTTCTTGAAGTTGACTTTCTGAAAAGGCACATTTTGATCAGAACTGTTGTCAAAAAATTCCAGCATATCCCATCTATTTGTCTATTAATAATTAAAGTATTTCTTTTTCTCAGAGCATCCCTTGCTATCTCCAGAAATCCAGTGGTATTTCTAAGACCAGCTACAAATATTTTTTTTTCTTTTAGGCCCCTGTTTACAAATCATCGTACATAAGCAATTGATTGAGGATTCACCATCTTCTTCCTCCCAAGTAAGTAAGTCTTGTTTTGGGAGCATTTTAAAAAGGCCCTCCAATAACTTCGGTGAGGATGAGACCTCACTTTCCCAAAGTATTAAAAAAACACCTTCTGCCTGACTATTCTTAGAAAATATTAAACTTTTTAAATAAAATAAACAAAAATCACCCATCCTTTAGTGAAGGAGACACCTGTGAGCTTTGTATTTCCTCTGCCTAGGTCTTTGGGCATCTCTATGTGGGTCATGGTATTTTCTGACTATCACCTTAACGTGAGATTCCCCATCCCTGGAAGTGTTTAAGGCCAGGTTGGATGGGGCTTGGAATAACCTCGTGTAGAGGAAGGTGTCCCTCCCCATGGCAGGGGTTTGAACTCCTTCCAACCCAAAGCTCTCTGTGATTCTATGACACATTTCAATAGTCAAGAAAAGCTTCAGTTCACTTCTCAGAAAAGGGAATTACCTGCGAATAGCAACAGTTAGTGCCTCTGAAGAACTAGCACAGGGACAGATTACTTCTGGTCTCAAACCTCTGGATTGAAATACATTCAGGAATGCATCACAGGAAGATATTGACCCTAGAAAGAACCATCACATAATCAGAAACATTTTTCTAAGAGCAGGAAAGCTTGAGCTGCAAGAATTCAAAGTGTGTGCTCACTCTCAGCTCAGTTATACGAATACTGTTGCATTCATGTACAAACCAAATATTCTTTCAAACTGTCTGAAAGGCATTCCAGTTCATTGTAAGAGAGTGGATTTGGGAAAAGAACTCCTAGTGACTAACACCTACACTGAATGAAACTCCCAACTGCATGCTCCTCCTCTGGCAGCACTTGCCAGCACTTAGTATTATGGAAAGTCCTTCAGGGATTAGAATACTTTTCACTAAGGGTAACTTTATGTCAACCTCTTATACAGCTCCTATCTGATTGTTTCTTAGAGGAGTCACAACACTTAAATATCACATGCTTCTGACATAACTTCACAATTCTACCAGGCCTCTAGCACTTGCCCGAAGTGGATTATATCTATATTTATATCTTGTAGGTATCAGTTCAAGTCAATTCATGGAAGAGTACAGCACTAATGAAAACATGAAGTTCAAAAAGTTAATTTACACTGGTAATTATAGCCAAGAAGTGCAAACAGCAATGAAAAAGCAGTGGCATCACTGGCACACAAATAGTGTTTTACTACACAACAAACTGCCTAACTCCCCAAGCATCAGCTCTGACACAGGGCTTACAACAAACAGAATCTTGGCAAGACTGACACTCAGGAAATGCATCCACACTCACATGGATTGGCTCCATCTGCCACTATTAACATCCGTAAGGAGCTCAGGCTGACATCCCTCTGATCCCTCTGAGCCAAAAGTGACCAGTGCATATCACGGGATTTTACTACTGCTACACGGGCTGGAAGGCAAAACAATAATTATGCTGCATGTGCAGAACAAAATAAAGACCAATTATAAAATTATGTAAGTGTTCTTGTGTATTTACACAAATTTATGAAACTACACACAAAATTTATGACACTAAAAATGTAGAAAACAAATACAAACACCCAATATTCAACTACTATAACATGTGTATACTCAATATCTCCAGATGGACTTGATCATAGAATTTGAATGTTTGCTATAAATTCAAATACTTAGAAACACAATTTCTTTAAAGGTCTCTCAGAAGAAGCCATCAACATCACTTATCAGTGAAATACTGAAATGGGGTATTCAGTATGATACAAAGACATCTTGTACAAACAAGTTAATTTTTGTTTTCAATAACCCAAAAAGAGATAGGTGAATTAAAACAACCTTTAGGGTACCTTTGTATGAGCAGACTTTCTGTATCCAAGAAAGTGGATTAACCTTCATTAATGCATAGGGAATACTGATGACATGCATCCTGTTCATAACGCTCTACAAGAAAGAGATTCAAAAATAAACTTCCAAGTGGCTTAAAAAATACAGAACATGTAACAATGCTTAAATAAACCCCCCATCATCACAGCTACAGCATAACTTTTCCAGTTAACTGGTAATGAAAACGATGTGTATACTCTGAAAGAATACGCTACACAAGGTATGGAAAAAGCAACAGTTTATTCTGAAAAATATAAATACTGAAACAAAAACCATTTGAGAGAAATTATGAATTTATAGCCTAATTTTGATACCAGTACACTACCAATGAAAGAAGCAAACTGCTGCAATCTTTTGCCTTTCTTGCAATACTCACCGTTAACACTCCATGCCAAAGGCCAGCCTCTCTTTTGAAATCCAAGACATTTGTTAGTGTTTCAGCTGAAAGCAAAGGAAAAAAATATCAGATTTAAAAAGCATATTTATAGAAATACTTAAGAACTACAAATATTTGTTCAAGCAACTCTGAAAATTCCATGACTGCTAAGAAATCAAAGCTCTGTTGCCTATAATAAAGAGGCTGCTTAAGGTCCAAGTGGCTTGTTTTACTTATTACAATCATCGTTGAATTCTGATTACTAGACTAGAATATTACAAGGCATTTAACACCTTGATTCATAATAATACCCTTTCCATCTGCCAATGAGCTATGCAGACTGAAAATTTAGTCCTGAAGCAAACTTCTTCAGCTGAACTGAAAAAGTTAATCTGTATTTGAAAGAATTAGATCCAGTAAGAAATATCACCATGGCTCTACTAAATTTTCTTGAATATTTTCTCTGAGGAATTTGAGTACCTTATGTGATTCAAAAAAATAAATAAGAATCAAAGATTTTAAATCAAGGATTCAACCTGATTTTTGAGGGATATCTTGTATTGATTAGGTAAAATTTGCTTATCACTGATGTAGGATGGATGTATGCAGGAAAATACTTGGTTAAATGGTAGCACAGATTAACTATACAGATGGTCAAAACCAAGTGCAATTCTTGGTTGTTCATTGGAAGAATGACTGCAAACAAGCAGATCTCTCACTGTATTCACATCCCTGGAGAGATGTTCTTTTGTGGGACATGATCAGGTAAGAGGAAGAGCCCCTCCTTGATTACATTTTCAAAGGTGGCTTAATGCTCTTTCACACATCACACCCTTTATGAATGAGGAAGTTTGTCTCTCCCTTGGCAGTTGAAGCATTTACTCTGTATTTGAAATTCTCTGGAGACAGCAGACATGATTACGCAACATAAACTGTCTGAAATGCAAAGTGTCAGAATCAATTTAAAGTTACACCTATCTGACTTACCTTCTGAATAACCACATGCCTGAGTCAGTGCATGACAGTGTGCCAGCATGGAGGCATGAGATACAGTAATGCCCACTGTGCTGCCCTCCTTACTTGTTTTGTACTGAGAAGAGAAAGTGTATGCAAGCATTAGATTAACAGCAGAACCAAGAAAATTTACAGTAGTGAATTGAAAACATGTTACAAAAACAAACCAAACTTTTTCAATTCAAAAAGCTAACTTAAAAAAATATTTATGTCCACAGAATACACTACTATGGTAAAAAATCTGTTTATCTAGTCCAATTAAATTGTCCTGGTGAACCCAAAATGCTGATTATCCCCAATCTTCAACCTGACACACAGTCACTCCACTGACAGTCTACCTGGCAGCCTGATGGAAACATTCTTGTTTCACAGTTGAAAATATTATAGCTGTCTATTTTATTGTATCCAGAGTTTAAAGGAAGAAAACATCACATAAACTACGACAGAGTAACAACAGAAGTTATCACATGACACTGCATCACCTCGATATAAGCAATCTCGGCGCTGGCATCCCGGACCTGGGGATGCCAGTCCTTGGCTGGTTTTGCCAGATGCTTCCCATCAATCACAAACCAAATGAGACGAGGCCAGCCTTCAAAGAAAAAATGAAAGCTATTGTCACCACAATTCCAAACATCAGAGTTTTTTCCCCAGTATTCAGGGATAATGACAGGAGGCAAGCAAAAGCAAAATCCCACACTGGAGAGGAAGAAACAGCAGAAAGCACTGCCATGACAATCAAGACAGCTCTTTATGTATAAGAGCCATGCAAGCAAACCCAAAAACTGAAGTTTGACAGCAACCACGAATATACCTGCTTTTTATCCCATAAAAAATAAACCCACACCTTTGAACGTCACCACCTCGCCAGTCTGAGCTTTCGGGAGGCCCTTCTGACAGGCATCAGTGGTTAAAGCTAACGTGACTCCACAGCTGCCCAAAAGAAACCCAATCTGCTGACTGCCAGCATCCTGTAGAGAAACAAAGAAATAGCAAAATTACAAATAACAAAGCTTTTGGACAGTTTGTTGTAACTTCTTCATGTTTAGAAAACATTAAGTCAATTTATATCACAGAAAAAAACAAAAGTCAATCCCATAAGACCTTTAAATGACTAAGAAAATTAAGTTTTGCTTAGTGCCAGCTAAGATTTGCAGCAGATCTGGTAAGAAAAGCAGTGTCAGAAGCAATGGCTATATATCCCTCCACAACCCAATAGGGATGTTCATAAATTCTGCTAAAACAGAAAACTGGTTTGATGCCGTTTCTGAGTCCTGACACACTGAGGAGCAGAGCTTGCAGCTTTTTAGCTCTTCCCTAACAATCTCCAGGTGTGTAGGATTATACCTGTATTTCCAGGAACTATGGTGTCTCTGCCTGCCTCATTACTCAGCCTCAGAGCTGAAAAAACAACCTTTCTCTGATATACTCAGAGAAATACTTCCGCACATGTTTTTGAAGATAATGAATTAAAATAATTTCTACAATTACATACCCTAAAATACTTAAATTACTAGCTTAATATTACTTTCCCCTTTCCTTAATTGAATATTGAATACAATTCCAAGCACAGAATGTACACTGAACAGTCCATCTGATGCTTTCTAAAGAGAAGGCTCTGAAGGACCTCATGTAAGGACTGTAGGATTTAGACATACACACACACACACAAACACTTCATTTATTTATCAAACCATAAAAACGTTGAATGTATCTGCCTACCTTTCTTGTCAGTGGAACTTCTATTGGGACAGGAATAAGTTCTGCCAGGAGACATCCATAAAATGCCACCATAAACATAACTGGATCACTATTAGGAAATACGAGAGCTACCTACAAAAACATAGTAAAGTAAGAAAATATTTTTTTGTCATTTGGCAGAGAGGGGGGCTGCTTTTTAATTTGTGGAACAAAATTTTCACAACAATGTCCAGGTTCATAGAAAACCAGGCAGATAAATACTAAGTATTGAGACAATGTATTATTATAAGCCACAGTAATGATTATTTCACTACATATTATTATAATATTTTATTACAAGGCTTTTTTCAGCTAAAGCTGTTCCTCACTATTTCATCCATAGGGACCACTTCCAACAGCAGCCTACCCGGTCTCCAGGCTTCAGCAGAGGCTCGTTCTTAGTGGTTAGCTTGTTTAGCAGGGTATAGGCTAACTTCAAGCTTCGACTCCACAGCTTGCCTAAAGAACAAAAGAAGAAATTAAGAAGCAGAAACTAAAATTTTAACACTTAATTGGCAAATCTCAGTCCTTCACACATGCACTAAGCATGACGGTATCAGAACAGCTGGCCGAGTCCAAGTACAATTTAGACCTTGGCTTCTTTTTGGTCTCTTTCCTTTTTTTTTTTAAATTTTAAATGTAAAACTAAACATGCTATTCTAAACAACACTCAAAGCTCCACTGCAGAGTAATTAAACTACTGCAGCTGCTCAGCTATATTTCCTGCATCCTTCATCTGTGAGAATGCAAACAATAAAGTTCAACATTCTAACATATTATACAAGGAAATGCTGCAGTGAGCTATCCTAAAGGACAGAATTATTTTCCCCAAAAATGCAATTTACTATCATACTTCTAGGTCATTAATACAGGCAAGTTTCACTTCCCACCATTAACATCCTGATTATGCTCCTGAGGTATGAATCTTCTCTATAAGGCTGTGCAAGAGGATGTTAAAATAGAATGTCTCCTCTGGGAATCTGAAGAGTGCATTATTAGTAATTTGTTTCTACCTCCCAGTTTACACTGGGCTATTTTTAGTGTTCTTTTATGAAAAAACCCACACAATTTTAAGAGATTTACAAATAGCCACTTGGAAAGAACCAGTATGTTTTACAATAAACATTTTCTTTTCCTTTACTTCTTTAAAAACACTTTTCATATACAATGAACTTATAATTTACATTCCTACAGCGATCTCCAGCCATGTGCTACAAGCACAGGCAGTCCCTCTGAAGCAAGGCAAACTGTTGTTTCATGATGAACACCTAATTCCTCCTCACAGCTGGCTCCAACACGTACCATAGGTCAGGGTATAAATTGCTTTCCCAGTGGTATCCAACGCTGTCAGACAAGGGGCTTTGGACTGGGTGGTTCCCCAGCGCTGCAGGGCAGCCAGCAGTGAGGGAGGCCAATTGGTCACAACCCCCAGGGGCTCCCCTTTAAGTACATTCACTTGGTTTCCTTCAGGCTTTGGTTGATTTGGGTCAGGCTGTTGCACTAAAACCAGAGCACAGTAAAAGGGAAATGTCAATCTGTACAAAATGTGTGAGTTACACTTCACAGACTATTCATTCACCTCTTCCTCACAGCTATCACTACTTCTCTGCTTTATGATGATGCTATGCTAATCATCTACTGGCTTCCCAAAAAACAGTGACCATCACTTCAGAGTTGTGATTCCACATTATCCACTTCAGAGTTGTGATTACTACTACTATTACTTACTGTGTTTTCTGCTGCTTGTTCTACACATCTATTTCAATGAAAGCCTCCATCAAGTCAAGAAGGGTTATCAAAGACAACGGTTTCAGTGACATCTGGTCACTGATTTTTACTGCATTAAATTCTCAACAGGTGATGAAAAATGACACTATGCCTGGCTAACAATATATTTTTAAAGAAAGGCCTTCTGTTAAAATCCTGCTCCAAGCTGCTCCAGAAAGTGAAGTATCTTGATCTTAATTAGCAAAGTCCTGGTAGAAGTTAGAGAACAATCAATGAAGACAACCAGAAAAATTAATGGTTCCAAGTGATGCTTTCCACAATTACATGCACCTCAACAGCAGTTCATCTGGAGCAAAAAACTAGAATAACAAAAACATTGTATCTTACAAGTATCAAATCAATAGCAGGAGAACTAAAGTGGCAACTGCTCAGAAATGTCACACTGAGTAGGAACATTGAGATAAAGATTATCTTCCACTAGTGATAACATATGACCCTTCTCACTCCACTGTATAAATTTTACCATGACTAGTTTTCTATTGAGAAGAGAAAAAGAAAGCAACACTTGCTAAGTATCAGTTCTGTCATGAACCACTTATACAAGGAGTATAAAAAAATGTATCTGAAAATTAACCTTCTAGCAGCTCTTCAAAATCATCCACAAAAAACTCCTTCAAAGGTGGGCGCTTTGGTCTTTTCAAAGTATTTAGCAGCTGCTGGATTTTAGAGGACACTCTGCTGTTCACTGGGACACCTGCCAAATGGAAAAGATTTATTATTTATCATATATTAACCAAAATACACTAAAATACACAACTTCCAGGTGGAAAAGTCATTCAGGACAAATACCTAATTTGGAAGAAAACAGCTTTAATCAGTAGGAGTTTCCACCACGGATTTATTAGCTTTCAAATAATGCTATTCCCAGCTACCTGGCTGATGCAGAGACCTCCCACTTTATTTTAGCTTTTCAAACCACTGATCCCTTCATGAGATTACAACAGAAACATGAACAATGTCCTTTTCTCCAGGAATCTAGGTATTTACTTAGGTATTTATCTAGGTATTTAAACCTTAACATTCATTCCATTCTGAAAGCATTAATGAGTGAATCTTTCAATATTTTACAGGGTTTGTAAAAACAATCACAACACAAAACATGTTAAATGCTGATTTTCATTTGTGCATATTAAATTGAATGTAAATACATGTTTTTATATTTATCAAAATTTAAAGCTCTGAGGAGATATAAAATTAAGATGCATATGAAGATACATATATATATATATACACAAGGGGACACAGCTGGAAAGGTAGGAGGTCTATAATGCAATCACCATCTGCAGTTTCCAGAATGCTGCTGCTGTAGCCTCTGGGCACTCCTCGCACGGATGCGACCTGCGGGCGCTCGTGGTGCAGGTATTCCACCAGGCCAGTGGTCACGTCAGGGGGGGCAGAGTGGTTCTCTGCAGAAATGCAAGACACATACAGGAGCTCATCAGGCACCTTAAGAATCAACATAATCAAAGCTGCTTCTTACGTGAGGGTATTTCACAAATCCTCACAGGGGCTTGAGAACCTCCTCACAACCTGGAGGCACAAGCCTGCTTTGCTTGGAGCTGTGCCCCATTTCCTGGCTGGAGAGTAATGCTCAGGGAATGTCACAGAATCACAGAATGGTCCAGGTTGGAAGGGACCTCAAAGCTCATCTTATTCCACCCACTGCCATGGGCAGGGACACCTTCCACCAGACCAGGTTGCTCCAAGCCCCATCCAACCTGGACTTGATCACTTCCAGGGATGGGGCAGCCACAGATTCTCTGGGCAACCTGTGCCAGGCAGGGCCTCACCACTCTCACAGGGAAGAATTTCTTCCTAATCTGAGTCTCTCTTCTTTTTCAATTTAAAACCATTCCTCCTTGAACTATCACTAACTGCACCTGTAAGAAGTTGCTATCATCATTCCAAAAATGTAACCATGGTTATAGAATGGTTTTGAATGGAATGGGTTAGGAAATGGCAGTATTTTTGAGAAGTGATTAAACAACAGACAACAAGAATAGGAGGACTGAAATATTCAGAATCCTGATGAGTAAAAATAGGAATGGAGCAGGGAAGAGCTGGAGAAAACCCTGCTGCCCAGGGCTGGAGCTGCCTCTGTAGACACAGCCCTCGGAGGACCTCAGCATGTCACAAATCCTGCTAGAAAAACTGCAGGCAGAGGGAGATCTGGGCAGTGCTGTGAAATACACACATAATTCCCCTCTCTGAGGCAGTGATCAGACCCAAGACAGCAAGTGCTTATTGCACTGGTCCCACATTTCCAGAGCTGATACACAAGCCACAAGTCCAGCTCTAAGTGGTTTTAGAGGGATCACCAGGAGAAAAATTTAAATCCATTCCCATCCTTTCCAATAGACCTCACTGCAATACTAATGCTTGCACTGCAGACTAAATTCCTTTCATGTGGGTGAGGTACATGAAGGAGAAAGTATTACTTCAGGTGTCAGAAAAATGCTCTGGATTCAGTAACCACAAAGATAACAACTGTGTAAAGCTGACCTGTATAACCACTGCACAGGACCCATAGAGAGCCCATGTATACACTTTCCTCATGTATATGCTCTCACTCTGTTCTATGTATTTTTGAAGTTGCTTTTTGGCTGGTTTTTTTTTTTTTCCCTTAGTTTTTTTTTTTTTCCCTTTTTTTTTCCCAAAGTACCAAACCAGACTCTTCCTGCAGCATACAAGTCGGCCACAGAGACAAGTGTACCTGGTTCCCACTTCCCACATGACAAACCCTGCAGGGACTAGCAATGTCTCACTACGTATGGAGAAAGAATAGGTTCAATTTTCAGGATTTATGCTCAGATAAAAACCACATTAGCTTAATTAATTATTTGAGCATTTCATTAATCAATGCCCATGAGACCCCATGCTATTAGTTTGTATCATCCAGAAATACCATGGCACAGCAGGGTAAGAGAAGTGGTGAGGAGTTAAAAAAAAAAAGTGTGACTTCAGGAAAAAAAGGTTAATTGGATTCAGACTGAAGGACCTTTCCATTAATGATGACAAGACAGAGATAAATGCAAGAGAGTAGTGTCCAAAGGAAGAACAAATGGGATATGACAAAGAATTAAAAGCCATGATGATCTGTATTTCCAGCTGCTCTAAGAGCTAAGGTGGGAAATACTCCACAGTTGATATGGTGACCTTGAAAAGAGCCAGGACATACTGCCAGCCTTATTCATTTAAAAAAATTATTACACAAAAAAAAAAAAAAAAAAAATCCCCCCAAATTNTATTTCCAGCTGCTCTAAGAGCTAAGGTGGGAAATACTCCACAGTTGATATGGTGACCTTGAAAAGAGCCAGGACATACTGCCAGCCTTATTCATTTAAAAAAATTATTACACAAAAAAAAAAAAAAAAGCCCCCCAACATGAAGGGTTGTCCTTGCTGCTATTAAGTGAAATACAAACATCTTAAAAATAATGCACATTTCTATCTGACTCCACTAAATAATGTAACCTTGCACTTCCAATAGTGCAGTTTACTGCCTGGGAACTTAGTTCGAGCTCACCATTAAAAATGCAGGCTAGAGAAGATGAGCTGTAAGGGAACAAGCTGCTAAATTTAAATTCTCCAACATCTTAAAACTGTGAATAGCTATTCAGCACATAACCAAAACACAGAATATTTCAGCAGGGCATGGCAATTAAGATATGTAAGATGCCTTTCAGATTGCTGATATCAGCACACTATCTGAAAAATAAATAAACTCATCTTCTATGCTCTAGGACAAATCAAAGCCCCTTTTAGAAAGTATGTGAGTATTTATCAAGAGTTATAAAAGTTTGCAGTGTAAGAACTGAGTAAGTTTTCATATTCTTGTGAGCTAGGAAAAGTACATGCAGAGAGGAAAAATGTCCATACTGAACTGATATTGGCCATGCATGAATGTTACCAAGCTAGGAATGAAAACTGCTAGAACATGGCAAGCATTGCAGAAATGAGGAAGACCATTCTTATGTGAAAATGCATCTATTTTTTTTTTTCCTCAAAGGCAGTGGAAATTTTATCTTTATAAATATTTTTAATAGATCAGCTTGTAACAATCCCTGAGCTTCCTTCCTTCTAGATAGTGTAATTATTTCCCAGTAATGGAATTTTAAACTTGCATATAGCCCAACATTCAGCTGCTTAAATACTGGACTCTTAACTCTTTAGTAAGGCCTTGATTTTGCATACAAGGTATTGATTTTGTATGTTGTTGATTAAACAGTCCTGATAGACAGGTCTACCTGGTCTGGGACATGAGACTTAACAAGATGCTGTGCTACATTTTGGGTATGTTGCAAGTTTTAAAGCTATATTAAGAATTTCATCAATCCCGGTTAAGCTTGAAAGGTCAGCCATAATTCACTTTGTAATTTAAAGGAGTTAAACATGATTTCTACTAATCCATAGTATGAAATCCAGAATGGCTCAAAGTGAAGTGGTGACAGATTACATGCATCTAACATCCACCAAGGATGTAAGACAAATTAAAACAAAATTGCAAATTTCTCATTATTAATAAGCTTGGAAATAGGAATATGAAAAATTAAGTTTCTTTAAAGGTTTTGTACAAACAGCAAAAAATTTCCCTAATGATTAGTACCTCTGATTTCGTAACCTTCCCAAAGATTCTGTGTGTTTTTCTGTCTTTGGGTGCTTATCAACTGAATCATAACTGAAATACACAATCTGACATTGTTTAGGGTAAATACATGCAGATTGGAAAGCATGCACCAAAACCAGGATTCCTTTGAAACTGTGCTTTGGAATCCACTAAAACTGAACCTTAATTTCTTGGTAAAGCAAGCATTTTACCAAGAAGAATGCACGTTCAGATCTCATGAGCAACTGGCTTGGGTTAAATACATATACATCATACCTACCTGGTCTGTGAACTGCACATTTTAAGGCTATTCACAGGTATCTCCTGGTGAAGACCTTTGTGTTTAGCCCTGCTTTGGGATTTGTAATCTGATTTCGTTCCAACCACACCGGCAGGTTTACTGACCTATCTGCGTGTGTGCCATGAGATCTGCAAGCACAGTGGCAGCAGTGGTGGCAGGAGCTGTATTGGAAGCAGCAGCAGGTTTCCCTCCAGGATGAGATGAGGTGGAGGATGCAGAGGATGAGGTGGAGGAGCCCTGAATGACCCGGTTAAGCCAGGGCTCTACGTTGGAATGGCTCTGGAACGGAGTGGAGCCGATCCGCCCTTGCCGCCGCAACGAGCCCTCATCTTCTGAAGCTGACGATGTGTCTGTGGTCAAAATAATGATGACAGGCCTGTAATGGGGGAATGGGAATGACCCAGCACCAGGAACACGGCGTCGGGCCGTGCCCCGCGTGCCCCGCGCCGCTGTCTCGCGTGCTGCACCTGAGGGCGCGGACTAAAGCCATGGGACAGTCACACACACAGATCCCTCTTGCTGCCGTTCCTTGGGTTAAGACAGCAACTTCTACACCTTAGGGCCAGAACACACTTGGAGCAAAGTTTCAGTTACCTCCAACATTTGGAATGACATGAGAGTTAAAAAAGGCTTCTACCGACAGCAGAAGATCAGTGAGCATCTCATGCTGTCCCTATTCCACTGAAAAAATATTTCTGTTCTGAACAGGTAAATTTTATCTCATCACACCTGAATAAAACCTTTTGTTGTTGTTGTTGTTGATTTCCTATTTTATTCTTTTTGAGGGGAAGGGAATTCTTCACTTTCTGATTCTTCTGGCAATTTGTTTTGAGAACTAATTCCTAAAAAAAACCCATGGTGCTCTGAAGTTCAATGAAAGAGTTATTACAAAGCATGTATTTCAACCACATAAACTGATAGTAATGAGTAATACACAGAAATGCTTAGTAAAGCATCTTTTCATTCTAGATGTGTATTTGTTGTTGTTAGAAGTCTGACAAAGGGCTCCTAATTTAATTACCATCCAGTTACTTACAACTTTCCAGATGTTTCCCTTTGGAATCTTTCCTTATTTATTCTCCATCCAAGAAAAAAAAAAAGGTCATTCTAAATAGCAAGAAAATACATCCCTTGTGATTTTGAGAGAAAACCAGAAAGTCTTATTACAGAAAAAAATCTTACCCTCATAAAGAAATTGCTGAATTTCAATGACTTGATCTGTTACATGCTTTATGTAAGGTAGGGTGTCTCTTACTATACTCTGAGAGTCCCAGACATGGAAATCTGGGGTTGGTTACATCAGGAATTCTGCAACCTTAATTTTGGCTATTTCCTTAATCCTCTGGACACATAATTGTTCATCTAGGTACAGCTAGATTCCATATACATTTCTTGAAGCAATATAAAAAAAGCTACTCCTCATCTTGGGCAACGCATTTCAGTTATGAGATCTTTAATTTTCTGATTTTCAATAATACGTGCATTTCCAATAACTTCAAACTAATTTCTCTTAGGTGTCTAAAATCATAAAAACAAAAAAAAAACATTTCATAAGAATCCCATTATCTTGATGGTATTTTCAAAGTTTAAATTGCAGATATCTCATAATTTGACTTCCCTCATCAAACATGACAATTTTGAATGAAAATACCCAAACAATAGATCTCTGAGAAGATTCAGCTGTGGTGCATCCCCCTTCCTGGGTCCATGTCTCATGTGATACTTCCAGTCTGCTGCCACATTTGGAGTTTTTGGCAGCTGACTCCATTTGCTCCTGGAGAGAAGCCAAACCTGTCCCATACTGCCCGCAACCTTCCCTTTCTTTTAGGCAGAAAGCAAAAATAAATAATCCCAGGAAAATGGAACAAGATAGGATTATGAACAGCCAGGAATTGGAAAAAAAAACCCAAACCAAACCACCATGTCTGCCATTTCTAATCACTTCAGAGGAAGAAATAGAACTACAGAAAAAACAGGTTTCTCACAGAATACACACTCTGATAATATCTCCTTACCCAGATTCAAGACAAATGAAGTCTGTGTACAAAAACTGAAGATCCACAGTAAAAGTATTCTAAGATCAAAACATAAACACACCATGAAGTAGCAAGGTCACCCCAGCAGCAGCCCTGTGGCAGTGGCAGGGGTTAATCCATGGATCCTGGTGTGTGGTGACAGAACAGTGACAGAATACTGTGTGCTTGGCTTCCAGCTCTTCCTGGCTGGGAGCTGACCCAAGACAGTCACAGAAGCCACCCCTCTTTGAGCCAGACTTGCACGAAGGCTCAGCTCCAGTTCTGATCACAGGAAATTCATGTGGGAAGGATCAGAGACTCAATAGGACAAAAGCAGAAGTACGTTAAAATTTTTGGAAGGATGACTGATAAAAGTAGCTCCTTTACTGCCAGCCAGGAGCTGGATTTCAATTTAACACTATGCTGAGAACCACGGATTCACAGAATGGTTTGAGTGGGAAGGGACCCTAAAGTTCATCTTGTTCCCAAAACCCTATGATTTGAAGATTCTCACACATTCCACTCCCTGCCATGGGCACAGACACCTTCCACTATCCCAGGTTGCTCCAAGCCCTGTCCAACCTGGCCTTGGACACTTCCAGGGATGGGGCACCCACAGCTTCTCTGGGCCAGTGCCTCATGACCTCAGTGTATGGAAGGTGAATCTGATGCTTCCTTCCTGGAACCTGATGGTAGCTGTAACAAAGTTTCAGTTACTAATACCAAAGCATGTTTTAATTGCATTAACTCCTGCCAACACAAGGACTTACGGCAGTGGGTGAATGGCTCAGGACTAGATGCTCAGCACTACTTCGGTTTTTGCAACTTCTTGCTGAGCTAACTTTGCAAATAAAGGCAGGCCTATAAAAAGACAATTATTTTTATGATTTGCTACAGCTGAAGAAAGTACCTAGAATATTTTTGAATGTCCTGGTTCCCCATGATACAGAACTCATCCAGTGGCCCATTCTTCTGTAGAGATAAGGGGATCTCATGACACCTTTTCTTAGCAAGGGCTTAACAGATTCTAGAGACACTTAACTCTTCATAGAATATCCTGAGTTGGAAGGGACTCGTGAGGAATACTGAGGCCAACTCTAAGCCCTGCACAGAAGCACTCCAAGGATGACACCACATGCCCAGGAGCGTTGTTCAAATAGTTCACGAACCCCAGCAGGCTTGTGGTCAATGCCACGTCCCTGTGGTGGTCACACCACCAGCTTTCAGCTCCCATTATTTAAGGTGCTACTGCACCCTGCTCAATCCCACTGTGAGCACACTTGGCTTCTTTGCTGGCCACCTGCACAGGCGTGTCAGAAGATGACACTCCAGCAGCACAAACACACAAAAAACATGCAGATCCCATGGCCTCATCTTGCTCTGTACACACGTGTACAGCATGGAGTGCAGGCTCTGGGGCATGGCCAGGCACGTGTTCCATTTACACACCACCAGCCCTTCTGATCCTATATCCTGCTGTTTTCCCCACAGTTGTTTCTCCCTAAGTCTGTCCCTTTGCCTGTCTGCACCTTAACATCCCATAACAAGACTCATGCAGTTCTGAAATACCCTTGCCCTGCATCCCACACTGTGTCCCTCACCCCTCTGTGTGTTCCCCCAGTCCAGAAGGTGCTCTAGTGCTGACTGGCCTAGATGGCTTCACACCTGGCAAGGAGGGCTGAGGCTCTCCAGGGACAGGCCTGGACAGGTGATCCTTCTCAGAGTCCTGAACTTGCCTTCCTGCCTGTTGCTGTTCCCAGTGCCCCTCTGGGCTTGTGCAGATAGGGCTGGTGGCTCCTGGGACAGGGCATTGTTTGGGCTGCCTCACCTGCCATACCCCACGCTCCCCTGCAGGTGAGCAGGGCACCTTTTATCACACAACCTGACAGTCTCTCCACAGCATCTCAGACTCTTTTCAATACTCACCCAGAAAACAAAGATACTTTTATAAAAATACTCAGCATATCTTCTAGGCAAAACCATTAAGGGTGAAGAAAGACCATATATAAGAACACACAGGATTACTGTTTATTAACTAATGAAATAATTTGCAAACCCACAAAAATAATATACTTAAGTGTGTGATTAGCAAACTAAAGTGGAGTTCTCTTTAAATGGGAAGAACAAAAAGAAGAAATACAGCTCAGAAAGCAGGAGGGCAGCATACCTGAACTCTTTTTTTAGAGAAGGGGGTTAAGAACTAGAAATTACGGAGAAGGGCAGTAGAAGTCAGTGTGCTTCTGCTCTTGGGCCACATTACAAAAGACACGTGCACATTCTCAAAATAAAACATCTTAGGAAATTCCTCTTCTTTGTATACAAGACACTGGCCTCAAACAACTTGGCTTGCTAGCACGACATGTTGTATGACTTTCTTAACCTCCAGAAAATTTATTGTGAGACAACAGAAGATTACCTTTTCCCCCTAAAACTAAAAGGTGTTCTGCCATAACTAATCTGAACATTTATAATGTATGATTTTCTGACTGTTTCAATCTGCTCAGCACTAAATAGTTGAAATCATCTGATGAGTGCTTCACAATTAATGCAGCAACGTAATGCTCTAGTATTTTCTTCAGCTTTTAAAAGAAGAATCTTCTGCAGTGTGAAATGAGGTATTTTCAGCTCTGACATGCTTGCCTAGATTATTTCCTCTGAGTGAGGTATAAGAGAATACACTTAATGCATAAAGGGCACCTGCTACTCTATGACTGCTTTCATGTGGACTTTCAGCAGCTACACTATCTCTAGATGAGACACTAAAAACTATGAGGAAAAACATCACAGCATAAATCCAACCAAGACCTGATTATTGGGAAATACAGCCATGACATAGAACTCCAGTGCAACCTACTAACAACTTAGGGCAGGGACACCTTCTGCTATCCCAGGCTGCCCTGTCCAACCTGGTTTTGGACATTTGCTGGGATGGGAGAGCCACAGCTCCTCTGGGCAGCTCTGTTCATTCTCTGTGCTCACTCAACACATACCTGGAGGGGTGTATGTCTCTACTGAAGAGTGCACCAGGACAGAGCGTCTCTTCGAGGGCATGGGCATCTTCCTCTCTTTGTATTTTGCAAGTGCTGCTTGTACTGCCTCAGTGTGGACATCTAGATAGAAAACAAACAAACAAAAAGGTTAGAATTTCAGTTAGTCAGGAGGACTGAATCATCACCACTGCCTCCAGCTCCAATCCACTGCAGAAGCAATGGTTTCCAAAGCTAAGGGAGAATATAAGCAGGGGAAAGTTGATATACTTTCCTCATTAAATCAGCCTGAAAATGCTCTGTGAGTTGCATTTCAAAAACCCCCCTGAAATAAACACTGCATTTATAGAGTATCCAGTATGTTAGTTTTGAACTACCAGTTATTTTCATTTGGGGGGGGAATTTCAATGCAGATTCTGTAAATTTGCAACAGCATTTGACTCTTCATGCTCAAAATCCAGGAAGGGAAAAGAAGTGCAAGTACACAGTGAAGTTCTCACAAAACAATGCAAGTAATAAAAAACAGAAAAAGAGAGACTAATGGACTTAATGGTCTTAGAAGTATTTTCCAACTCTAACAAAATTCTGTGATTCCATATGAAGAATTAGGGAAAAGACACACGGAGCTTTCACTTTCCTGAAAGCAAAAATTACCCTAAGAGGCTCAAGGGCTATACTTTATATTTTCTAATTTTTAAGCCAAAACTGAGATTAAAGAGGAATCCAGTTCAAATTTTGTTCAGTTCAATCAAGATCTCACTGCAGATAAAATTTAATGCATTCCAGTGATTTTTCAGCAGCTTTTTCTCTTTGACATCTACATTTCAATGGTGTCAATAGCTAAAACTTATGCAGGAAGAGAATTCATGAGAAGTGAACAGATGCTGAGGAGGAATGAGGCAGACCAAAAATATACTCTGACTTACCACTTAAGACTCAAACTCATGAAAAGCACAATACAACATATACACACTTAAACATAGTTACAATGGGCTTGTTGCAGTTTAGGAATGGCATTCTCCAATCTAGTATTCCCTCTAGAAACACTTCAAGACAGGCACTGCTCACTCTCTTCCCCCTCTCTGTGGTAGGATGGAGAGGAGAATTACTTGGAGGCACAAAAGGCAAAGACCATGGGTTGAGGTAAGAACAATTTACTGAAAACAGCAATGAGATATGAAAATGAACAAAGCAAGACTAATGAGAGAGGGTACAAGGAAAGAATTGCTATTGCTGAGTGTGGCATCCCCTGTCAATAGACAGAACCCAAAACAGGACAGAGCCCAGGAGTGAGTATATGATTCTCCATCAGGCTGGCCACATCTCTTCTACATGGAAACTGCTGTACAAGGTTTTCAGAATTTAACTATTCAATTTGAAAGAAAACACATATTCTTTCAGTAAGTATCCATCTATTCTTTTGCTAAGATGCAAATATGTAACAAGTAGACAAATTTGAAGGTATGAAACTATTTGTGGGTATGTAAGTGTGTATGACAAACATATACCTACACAACTCACATACAATACACAATGTAACGTAATTACTGTACCTACAGGGATTTACCTTGGTAGTGACTACAGGTAAAATGCTGTATTTTACAGTACCTTTTTTTTGTTTGTTTGTTTAAAAAGTGCCATTTCTGTATGAGCCCTGAACCCACTTTGGTCATGCTGAGCATAAGGCCCTCCTTCTTAAGGAGTATGCCCTTCAGTCTGGCCAAAGGGATTCCACAAATCACAAGAATTCCTGAGCATACGGTCCCAGACACCAACCAGTTCTTCACAGCAATAATGTCACTTTTCAGTCTGCAGCTGCCTGCAGATAATCTGTTCAGAGCAGTATTTAAAATATGTATATATGCAAATACACTATCCCACCTGTGTGTTCCTACAAGACTCAGAAATGTACTAAGTAGATACTTATCTCAAAGAAGAACTTTTTGTGCAACCAACATGGGAGGTTCAAAGATGATGTTGTTATGAGAGAAAAATATTAAGAAGGAAAAAGAAAAAAAAAAAAATCAGAAAATCAGTAAAACCTCTACCCTTTAATACAGTAATTTCTTTTGTCCTGGTCCCCCTGTCAGATTTTCGCTCCTGTCCTTCACACCAAGGACTTAATAATAGATGGTTTATAAATTAAAAATTCCCCTTTTCTTATGTCTGCCTGCCTCCTTCTCCATTTCCACATCTAGCCTTTTTGTCAAGTCTTGGTTTCTCCTGATCCTTAGTTTTAACTATAATTGTCCACTAATGGAGTTTATTCCCATAGATACCCAGAAGCAAACCTCTTACATTCCCAAATTCCAGAAAGTTTAAGCAGGATTCAACATTGAGGTTGTTTTTGCAGCCTTAAAAGTAGGGGGAAATGGCCATTCTGCAGGACACGTTTCCTTGGCAGAACTTCCAGCCAAAAACCAAGCTGGAATATTTCTAGAAAGAGACAGTAACTGGGAGATGCAGTCACTTCTGCCATGCCTACATCTACATAGAATTTAAAAGACATTTTTGTTACATTAACATCTCATAGGAAGCAGGGGAACATAAATTGTTCTCCAGAAAAGGTCTTCCAAAGAGCAAAATAACACACAATATTTGTAGTCTGCACATAAATATATGAAGCCATTCAACAATGTGGCAGATAAAAAAATGAAAGCATTCTTAGACAGTTGTGCATTTTGGGAATGGAAAGGCCTAGTTGGAGGCAAGGGTGTGCTGGGGCTTTTTAACAAAGCAGAGCTGGGCAGGTCATAACATCACACAGATTTGTGGGAGCAAGCATGGGAACTACTTTTTATTCCATTTCCAGAGGGCAAAATCACTACCACTTCATCCTCTAGTCCTAACTCCCACCCCAAAACCTAGAACAGACTAGATTAACTGATAAAAATGCAACCAGGAGACAGTAAGGATGAATTTTTATTCTGTTCCATGTTTTATTTTTACAGCGCCAATTTAATTCATCATTCCCTCTATACTCATTAAAATCTATTCCTGGCTTGAAATCTTTCCTGTAATATCTTGTCCTTGGACATCAGCTGAGTAGAAACATCCTCCCTCATCCAAATCAATGAAGTAATTGCTTTCACTTCCCTGGAACACTTTGTTCCTATTCCACTTTTGCTTTAAGAGCTTTTCTACATGATGAAACACATTTCAATAAAAGAAGTAAAAGGAATGAAATTATTTAAAGAAGCAGAACACTTAGGGTACAAAAATTAATTAATTAGTATAAATTAAATTTTAACTGGATATTGGAATTGCAAAAAGAAGCTCTATACCACTGTCTGTTACTTAAATTCTTCAAAATTTACTGTGATTTAAGTGATTCCCCATGTAAGAACTGTGGAGTTCAGTTTTCTTCAGGGAATTAATCACTCATAATCAGACCAAATGTGCTACATTTTTGAGAACAGGGGTCACAAATGCTCAACAGTGATCACTGGAAGTGAAGAACAGCAAGCCCAGCATTTCATTAACACAAAGAATATATATACCAAAGTGAGGGAAAAAAACCATATGCTGCCATCCAAAAAGCAGAAGAAAAAGTCTTGGAGAAGTATTTCTAAGCTTCTGCACTTCATTAAGCTGCATGCAACCATCAACAATTAATTACTTATTATAAACATTTTCTCCTTCTGCTGTAGTAAACCACAATCTTCTCTCCCATTCTTTGTACCTATTCTCATTTTCCTTCTTTCCACATGTCTTTAAAAAAGGATTAGGGAGGAAAACTAAAATAGTTTGTGGACTATAAATCACCTGAACTCCTATAGCTCCTAAGCTGTTCAGCTATTAGAAGAGCATTTTTCTTCCCTATTTGTAGCCTCTGCTCATTTATCAGCCTCTGATTCTTGTCCCTGTCTCAGGCACAGAAGGAAGAATTTCTACAGTTGGTTGAAGAAAAAAAATGACATTTATAAGCTGACCAGTGTTCCTGCTGCTCATGGATTTCAAAATACCAAAAGGTAAAGCAATAAGCACTATCTAGGTGGGATGGGGAGAGGACCTGGAAAAAGGTAAAATCCATGGGTTGAGATACAAACAATTAATATCTGAAATAAATTAAAATGTAATAATAATGACAATAATCATAATAAAAATAATAATAATAGACTTAGAACAAGAATAATTAAATATGAGCATTGTTCTCATTGTAAATCACAGTACTGTACCAGCTATTAAGAACAAAATTAACACTATTCCAGATGAAGCCTGGACAGGCTTGTATTTATTAATAGTATTCACTGTTGGAATTTTTTGGATAATATTTACTGTTTGAAGACAAGCATCTGGGGGTGATAAAAACATAGGAGTTGATTTAAATACACAACTCTTCTGTGAAACTATTTTAAAAAGTGCTTACAGAGAGTAAATGACAGATTAATTGTATAAAAAGACAAAATTGTTTCACTTCCTTGCTTATCTTAAGTAATTTATGTTGATGGTTGTAAAGTACCTATAATTGCTCCAGAAAGAGATCCTGTTCTAGGAAACACTGCTTTCTCCCCTCATCAACTACTCTTGAAAAAGACACAGGAGAACTGATGAGATTTGAAGAAAGGAAAACAAGAACTAAAGACTGGAGGGAAAGAAAAAAGAAGAAACAAGACACCCACCCCTCCCCATAACAGTCTAAAGAATAAGTAAAGTGTGAGACTGAGGGAAGGAGGCTGAAGCTGGCTATCCTTCACAACAGTCAACATGTGTCAGCACACAGGGAAGTTAAAAAAGGCACCAATATCTACCTCTTTGCTGAGACAAAGAAGCCAATCACTAAAAGTGATTGACATCTAAAAGTCAAATCTCCTACATTTCCTTGCAAAGACCTAAATAAGTTTAACCTAAACCAAGTTAGACAAAACTGCCACTATTTGGTTTTGATACCATCTGAGCACATTAAGCCTTGCCATATATCACTAATTGGAGAAAGAAATCAAATTATTTGTGTTGTAACTAAGAACTTTGCAAATTTCCAAGTAAAGAATTTGTTTTAGGCAGAAACATTTAATGAAAAATTAGTTTGGGGAGCAGTGATAGGAAACCACAGAAGGGCATGGCAGGCCCCACTAAGGACTACCTCCCAAGGCTTTCCTGCTGCAGTTGTGTTGTTCTTGCAGATTAGATTTTTATTTCCGTTAGTTTAACAATGGCACATCTTACTCTAATTATTTTCTATAATATAATTTTCTACAACAAGTGTCTATAATTTAATAATTTTTAAAAAAATTTTAAACATGTCATTTAGCTAATTATAACACTATGCAATATTCCCTGGCATTCAGAAGTTTCTTCTCTGTGTAGCTGAACACAAGCATCCTTCCCAGGAGTCTGTAAATACCCACAGAATATTTAAGAAGTCTCATTCATCATTCAATTAGTCCTAAGGAATGTACAAGGCACATCTGCTCCAACTCTGGAGCAAGGTTTTCCATATCAGCAGGGCAAATAGGATGCAATAACCACTCTGCCCAAGCAGTGGCGAGACAAGGTGACCCAAGACCAGCCTCCTGTTCATGATGTGTAGTGCATGCCATCACTTGCACCTCTTATCCCCAAATCCAAGATGTGGAATTACCCTTGTGCACAACAAACAGAAAAATATCCAGCTAGATGTCCAAAAGTATTTAGGAGAGAAAAACTTTCAAACACCTGTTTTTCCTCACTATTGTGACAAGGAATTTCACAGGGAAATGGTGCACTTCAACCACCTGAAAAGTAACAATGGGAACAGGATGCAATGAGGATATCAGCATTTTCACACAATTTTCCAAAACAGGTTTGTCACTGTGGTGTCCATTTAAAATGAAGTAGAATATCCATTGTGATATTTCCCTTTTTTGTGCACTTGCTTTCAACCAGGAAATATTAGAAAGAAAGCTACAACAAATATATAACCTTGCTTTAACAAAATAATCCAAACAAGCAAGCAAAAAATCCCCCAAATTCACACACTCTAGTCTTCAAAATTTTTAAGTAACTGTTATGCAGACTGGAAACTCAATTTTGTTTTCTCAGTAAATACAAAAAACCTGTTAAAATGGTACAATTCACAACAAGAAACACATCAGAAGACAGGACTACAGTCTCTTTCCCTTCTTGCATTTCCTCCAGGCCGGATTCAAACAAAACCACTTGTGTATCAGAACAAAAAGATACTTGAAAAGCATTCATTATCTCTTCCCTTTTCCCAAAGCACTTTCAGCTTTCTGTGTAGGTGCAGGTACCATTTTACAGGTATACTCCTCCTCTTAGGACATGTGATGCCTGAGCAGTATCTCTGTCCCTTACCGGATCGGAAGCGCTCGTCCCTCGAGTTGGTGGATCGGGATTTCTGCTGTTTTGGTACCCCAGCAGTGGCTTGGGAAGAGCCTGGGACTCTGTTCTCTGCTTGCAGGGATGGATCCACACCTGAAACACAGTTTATTTTAGTACAAACTCAGCTTTGCAAATATAATATCTGCTCCCCAAGTCTACACTGTTTCACTACAACTGGAGCGAGACAGTACCTTTAAAAAGGGCTCATCTTCTACCTGCATTTTAATCCAATTTAATCTGTGCCCATTTAACAGAGCAATACTCAGAAGATTCACATTTTACAAAAATGCTGCAATTCTCTAGTAAGACCTTTGCAGCTATTAATGCAGAATTACTGTCAGCTTCAGCTGTGTAAAAGCTCCTGCTGTAATCTAGGTTGTCTGGGTGCTTCATGTACTCCTAAAATGGTAACAGATACAAGTGATAACCTTCCCAGCCCCATACAAGGTAACAAAAATAAGAGGAACTGAAACATTCTCTACTCGTTTGCTCTGCACCCTATTAGAACAGGGCTCTAGATAACCCAGAGCAGTTGCTTATGTTTAGGCTGGCTAATATTCAGGAAGATGAACCTCAATTCTACATTGTAGCACAACAGGAATAAAAAATCAAAATCAAAGGGGTGGACAGCAACCATTAAATATCCACTATCACTTCCCCATCCCTAAAATGAGGAGACTTCCTGCTGGCTCTTGATCCATCAAGGACTATATAAATTTGGACTAGGAATTTCCATTTGCAATTTTATTATACATGCACACTTAAAATGTAATGTAAAAATTCCAATGCAGCTGGAAGGTTTTTTTGCACAATTCTAACATAAATTTAGCTTAGTGCTGTGTTTTACAATAAACTTACCTCAGCCATGTAAGACCTGCTGCATCAAGGTCACTGTATTTACTCAGCCCTTGTACCACACAGGGCTGAATATATCTTTAATTTCACTCCTTCCTTCCCTTGAAGAGCTTCTGCTTTCCTGCCTGCCCCCAAGTCTTTTGACAACAACACATTTTGGAAACAAAGTATTTGAACACCACATTTCCAAAATGCAAATATTTACCAAAAGCAGCTCTCACTGAACTGAAGACATCATTCCAGAGGAATCTGGGTTGGTTCCTTTGCAAGGAAAGATCTTACTTTAACAAGTAAGAAAAGGTTCCTTCCTCTCTCATGGGGTTTCTGTTCCCTTTGTTACAAAGTGAGTATAAGGAAAGAAACTGGCAACTACTAACAAATCTAGGAATTATAAGACATTTTTATGAAGGCTTTTCAGTAAGATATAGTCTTTACAATAGGAGTGCAATTGGATTAAATATCCCATTTCTACCTCAACTGATGAAAAAGTACTTTCAAATACTCTATTTAAATATAATATCCTCAGGGAAATTGTTTTATCATCTTCATGACAAGGTAAATTACTATATACCAGCTTTCTTAGGTATCTGTTAAGACCTTTGGATGAATGCACTCCATAGTCCCTTTCCCAACCCCTTTGGAGCTAACAGTGAACACCTCTGGATGCTGAAGATGTAACCTTGAGCTAGATATGGGTTCAGGGTGAGGGTGTGGGAAAAAAAAGCCTAAATAATAGAAAAACAAAGGATTATTTAATAATTCTTTTTCAAGAATCACAGATTCTTAACTTAAGCACAGATCTAAGTTTTAACTTAGTTTTTTTAACTTAAACTTAAGCACAGATCTAAGTTTTCAGAAATTAGTCCAACTCCAGAGATATGCTCCTTTCTTTTACAGTTTGTAATAAAGAACAAACACATTCTCACCTAAGTTTTCCTGTTTTCCAAAAGTAAAGCTTTTTAAACAGATGACAGACTATCTAACATCAACTGCATTCCCCAATGGGATATATGGACACAGCCCAGCAAAGAAACCAAAGTGTCCTCAGTGGAGCAGAACAGAATGTGTGTTTATTACCAATATACAGACCTAACACTCCTTGAATCACTTAAGCAGAATTCTGTTTGTAATAGAAAAACAAATGTAGTCTGCCAACTGAATTGATTCCACAGATCTGATAAGTGGTAAAAACACTGCAGAATTCTATTGCATATTTCACTTGAACACAAATTTTCCATAACCACAGGTCAACAATCCAGGGGGATTTGTTGATCTGGAAACAATAAACAACAGCTTTAGATTCTGTTAGAAAGATCGAGGCAAGTCATCTCCTTAAGGCTGAGCCAAGCAAATAACCAAGGCAAAGGGATAACACAATAACTATGATGGTACAAAAGAGAACATGCAGCAGGGCTGGGAGCCTCCCTCAACTAAGACTATTTGAGAAATTCTCAGAAAACATCATATCTACATAATTTTTGTGTAATTTTGTCAAAAGAGGCCTTGGGTGAAAAGGATAGCAAAAGAAAACCAGAACTTTTTTTTGGTGTGCCATTTCTTTTCCTCCAGGAGGGTTGTTAGCTGTAAGCAGAAAAAGAGATTCATGTTCTTTTTAATTCCTTAGTCTTCCCATTTGCAGACTTGTAGCAAATACACAGCCTTGAAATCAGGACTTGTGAGAGCCCCTTTTCCACTCTTGTGATCCCCTGTGGGAGGAAGATAATCTGGAAAATGAGCTGACTGGTATAACCCATCAGCAGATGGCAACCTGCATGCAGAATGTCCTGAATCATGTACAACCTGAGCACTGCTATTTGGCCACTCCAATACTGGGGGCAGGAGGGAAGAAGTGACCACACATAACAACAGGAGTCCATGACCAACTCCAACACCAGAACACTCTCTTCCTCTCAAGACTAAGATCAGATTTTTGTGAATCAGAGTTATTGTGATGAAGTATGCATCAGTGAATCTCAGAAGTTCCTTTTAAATTAGGATGAGGCATGAAATCCTTGGCACTGTTAGAAACCACAACTCAGTTTCTTTGTATTAAGTCCCCCTTCTTGCTTTCTCAAAGTAGGTTTCATATCACAGTGCAAAAATACCATCAATGAATCTGAAAAATGCCACTTTTTGGTAAAAATAGTAAAATAGTGCATCTGACTCTTAGGCTATGAAACTATGTGCCAGTAAAATGCCGTTCCACAAGCCTGGTGAGCTTGTTCATTTATTCTCCTCCTATGCAAATCACTACCTTAGCCTTCAGCAAAAGCAGATGGGTAATTAGGCAGTCTCCCCACTCACACCAACACCTTTACAGAAAAGACATATACTAAAGGCACTTGATCCACTATCACTGCATTTTCTCCATTTTTAACTTGCCCAAAGCTAGCAAGAATAAAGTCAACTTAACCAGGCTGCTTGTTCCAACTAACTGAACAATTTGCTTCTACAGGATGAAATTAAAAATAATATTTGAAATATTCCTGTATTTGTCCATCCACAAGCACTGGAGAATCAAGACTAATACTGGCATTTCAAGCAATTTTCATTTATACAAGCAAAAATGATTTTACTATAAGAGCAGGGAAGAGCTGCCAGGACAAGGAAGATTTTCTGCTGGCATCACTGGGGAGGACGTGCAGGATAAAGACATTAGGTGGGTAGAGATGAAATTTTCAAAACAATGTATTAAAGAGCTCTGTAGAGAGGAGAGGGGAAGAGGGATGCCAAAGAGGAAACTGCAGACTATTTGTACATTACCAAACTTTCTGTAGCTATTGAACTGGGTCTGGAGATAAGAAAGGAACAAATGACAGCAGCCAGGTTCAAAGTGTGAAAAGAAAGGAAAAGGTATGACAAGGCAGAAAATCCAGAAAGTGGAGGTCTGGCTCTGGGGCAGTTACTGAGTATCCAGTCCTCACTCAAGTTCATGTTACCATTCTTTACTGTCATATCCCATCTCAGAACATATTACCTGCTGTACACACTTTTTTTGTCTTCAAGATCCAGTTTTGGAAGTGTTCACACCTTCCAGATTAGAGGGACTGAACAAGGGTTTACCCAATGTAATTTATTACCCAGAATAAGGTATTAGAAATAATAATGATAACAAAAAGCACTGTACACATGCATTATGTTTGACAATCTCCCATGATTCTGTAACATTTTCCTCTACTCAAGGAAGTAAATTCCAGCTCACAAGCTTCCACTTAAAGCCTATGAAACCATTCCAAGGGCATTAACACTTTTCATTCAAGGAAGCATGAAACAGCAGCAAAGAATACAAAAGCATAGAAGACACTTGCTATAAATTCAATGAAACCAAATACAAGCCAGGATTTGGATCCAATTCAGAGAATCCAAACACTGACTAAACCATCTCTATGAAAATACCCACAAGTAAGAGACATACTTATTTAGACACTGTGACAGACTGGTATGCAGAACACCCACAGGGCATTAGCTAGAACTTTAATTTCTCAAAATAATAGTCCATTTTAAGCAGCAGTTCAGGAGGTGCTTCACAAGCAGCCCAGCACTCCTAATGTAAAAGGATGTGCACTGAATTGAAAAGGGACAGGAATAGCAATCTCTTGATATTTTGAGAAACTATGAGCAATGAAGCTATAAACTGCTTTTTCAACTAGCCCATATGAACACATGACATTTTCACATACCTCATTTAAACCAAGTACACCAAGATCCAACCAAATTTGCCAATTAAAATTTGGACATCCTTTGATCACAGCCATTATACCCATAGTTTAAAGTGGGAATTTTAACTCCATAGCACCAAGAAAGGTACTTATATATTTTTCCCCTAAATTATAAGAAATTATAAAGTTTTTGTAGACTCCAAGACACCAGAGTAAGTTGCACGTTCCCTAAAAATGGAACTACAGGTACTAAGTGCTATAGGGGTATGTAAAACTCATCCCACTTAATTGAATGAGAGGCTGATTTTGGGTACTTCTTACCCACAAATACATAAAAACAAAAATCACAATTATACAGAATCACAGACCAACCCAGGTCAGAAGGACCTTGAAGATCACCTGGTCCACCAGAAATAGAACACATATGTATTCCTGGTAGCACCAGAAACATTTTTCAGAGACATAAAACCATGAAAATATAAGAAAAATAGAAGTATGGGACATGACAGCCTCAACCAAAATTAGAGTAGGTTTCATCATAATTTTCCCTTAAAATAAAAATTTGAAAATGGTTAACATGTCAATTTTGCTGGAGCAGAAGTGCTAAGGAAGAAAAGAGAAGAAAATAATAAAAGAAAATAATTTTAGAGTGGAATCACTCTGACACCAGAGGAGAAATGAAGTCACTCACCAAGGTGTTCCTCTAGCACTAACTAAATCCAGTGGAATAATTTCCAGGGACTGCTCTGTAAAGCAGCACCAGGACACTAACTGCAATTGCAACCTCATTTACCCAGCCAAAGAGGCAACTTGAAAATAACCAGTAACACTGTACAAACATCAGTTAGAAATCAGGATAATCAGGAAACAACCATCACAAGGCAGGAGTTTTACTTGAGGTGTTAGAAAGGAAGCTTAAGACCATCACATGCCCATCAGGAGAGGATTCTCACTGTAAATGCTGCTTATTTTATTGTGTTACTTCTGAATGTATTTATACCCCAGCTCTACCCACATTCAAAATCACCCTCTGCCATGTATCTGATGTTATCCATCACTCAGTAGCTTCACCATGCAGCATGCCAGATTGCCTACAGATATAATTAATTATTTCCTCAGAGTTTTATCTGTAATTTGCATGCAGAGGTTGACTGAGGAAGCCAATTACTGACTGTTAAATTTTGCTTCATTAAAACAATTAATTACTGTTTAATGCTTGCTATTACTCAACACTTGTTTTTGATTTTGCACAGTGCACTTGGTTGGATCAGTGAAAAATAACTCATTCCAGTTATTATTTCCATATAATTACAGAGTTTTATGGTTCCTAAGCAAAATCTTTACATTTCTGCTAACTCTTCATCACTGCAGATTTAGAATTTTAGAATACAAAACAATCTACAAGAATGAGACTCTTGAATCAAAAGGTGTTCCGCCAAATTTTTCTGTTAATTGAACAGTGTGCTTTGCAGCCACTTCTGTCTTCTTCTGTTCACCAAGCCCTCTGTGGGGTTGTTTAACACTGTCTGGGTAATGATTTGGCTCCCCACAGATTCAGCTATACAGTGCAGCAGAACCTAGCCCAATCCATTTGACATGGTGTTGAGAGAGCAGGAGTTTGCACATGATTAGTCTGTAGGTAGCAGCTGATGAGGTTAACAGGGAAAGTTAAACTTCAAGAACCCAAACCCATGGGCATGCAAGTACACTTTTAAGACATAAAGCTGTAGAAAGACATGATTTAGTGGTCCTGGGAACATCAAATCATAGAGCAAGAACTCAACAAATGTAAAGTGCTCACATTCATCAGTCTGCAAAAACTTGATGGATGCTGAACCTTATGAATCCTATCAGGAATGCTGCAATTAAATTGTTAACGATGAAAAATTTCTGCAGGCTCAAAGCCTTTGGGACTCCCACACACTATTCTGAGCCATGCTGAAGCTGTGTCAATTAAAGAAATTTCAAGTTAGAACTGGGTTAATGGAGCATATGTCAAGAAACAACCAGGCAGTTAGCTTCATGTTTTAAGCAAATTTTATCTTTTTGTCAGAGCATCATTCTTTGTGCTCAGAGGCAGACAGTCTATTCATTTTTTAGCATATTAAAGCTAGATTCCTGTCAGCTTAATGCTAATCTAGGCAGAACTGGTAAAAAAAGATCAGGTAATCTGGTACTTCTTAGAAAATGTGGTATCAAGCAAGTAGGACAAACCACAGGGTTTGCTGACTCATAAACTACTGCTTAAGGCGATTAGGGAAAATATAGCTGAACAAGGAGAAAAATCTTTAAGCAGCTGAAAATCTAAACCTACTTTAAGGAGTATGGCAGACAAACTGTCTAAGCTATGCTTGAGAGCTCAGTACTTGAATATTTGTGCAAACAGCCTTGTGAGAGCTGAGAAGGAAAAATATAAAGAAAAACCCCCACTGTCAATAGAAAGGAGTGAAGGCAGAGTAAATCAAAGATGATGAGAGATTAAACAAGAGACAGAAATCCAAAGACATGACTTTCTAGGAGACACTGCATTGATAGAATATTTCTAGTAATTGTGAATCCTCAGTCAAAATCCATACCTCACCTGGTCTCAGAATCTTTAACTAAGCTGAGTTAGAGGACAGGGTATTTTGAACAGAAAACTGAGACAGTTGTGTCCAGAAAAAAAGGGGTAAGGAGGAGAAGCTGTGGCAGGTGCAGCTAGAGCTTGACTGTCAAAGTCATCCTAAAAATCCAAACTGCTTCTTTGCAAGGAACAAGCCATTTTAAAGAGATGAATTTGGTTCTGCTTGGTCTACAGAGATTACAAATTTGCTGAGGGAAAACCTACATCTATTCTTAAAAAAAAAAAAAAAAACCCAAATAAAAACGAAAACTACAGAAAAGAAACATCTGCTAAGAACCCCCATGATGAAACACCAGATTACTAGATTCTGACTGCTCAACAGTGTCTCAGTTTACAGTGTCTCATTATTGCTTCCACTCACCTTGGTTTTCTTCTCATTTTCCCTTATCTTAAAATCTGTCAAGCTATGGAAAATTGGGGGATTATAGAATACCAAATCACAGTGGCAGCATAACAGCCGTAACCCTGAGTGATTTCAGGGTTCTACTATAAAAATAAATTTAAAAAACAGTTAGGCACTTAGGTTTTGGCTGTGGATGATGAAGTCTGATAATAATCAGCTTCAGAAGTAATAGTTTATATATAAAAAAGTCAGTACTTTGAAGAAACAGAGGGGGTGAGGGAGTATGTGGAAATGGTGTGAGGCACAGGGTGAATGTAAAAAACAGCACATTAAAGCATGAGAGTGGGAACCACTGAGTATTTTCATCTAATGAAAACAGCCAATTTGCTTTTAGCAATAACTTTATTCATTTCTAAAGTTATCTTAAAGTCTCAGATGCAGTTGTCAAATTGAAGTTTACTGACAAAAATGTTACCATTTAACATTTCATATAAAACTATTAAAAAATATATTTCAGGCTTTTTCCTTGCTCTGCACTTCTCTGTGACAGCCATTTCCCACTGCTGGTTAGATGCCATATCAAACACTATTATAATTTATCCAGTCTATTTGTCTATTTAGTGAGAACTTTTCCATGGTATATTTTCACAGATTTGGCACAAAGGTATAACTTCCATGCAGTTTCTCACCTTGAATTAGTGGTATGTATCGTGCTAACAGCTTTGCCCTCTTCTTTTCATATCCTTTCTGAGTGATGTCTCCTGAAGAAAAGAAGAAATAAATACGTATTGTTTGGAAAGTCTACATTTAAATCTTTGCATCAAGCACATTCTGTCAGCAACACATTGCTTAAAGGGTTTAACAAAGCAAACTGTGCAGGGAAGAAAAAACAACAACAAAAAAGGGATTAATTGCATATATATATATATGGATTTAGCCTACCTCTGGACAAGTAGAATCCCTTTTACTCAGTCAGATTTTACACAGAAGAGTTCTTACCCTGTATTTTAAAATTATTCTCAAGTACCTTCCTTAATCCATAAGGACTGTGTTTAATTTTTTGCTTAATATTCTTCATTTCCTCAAATATCTGCCTCATCCCTGTATCAGAGAACACTAACAGACACAAAGTAATTTCATTCTGCCATCCCCAACCTCCATCCAAGTAAATATGCATCATTTCAAGCTACTGACACTCTCCCAAAACAAGCAATGGGAGTTGAAACACATTGTTCAAAACAGGTAAGAAAAACAAATGCACATCCTGAAGTGCTTCAATCATTGCAGGTATTTCAAACTACAATCTGCCAGTTTTTCTTCATAAACCCATGTAAATATTCTATATAAAACTTGGAAACAAGACAGAAAATACCATTTTTCTTCAGCGGGAAAAAAATTAGCAGAAGAAACAGACAGAAATATAATTTTTATGTATTTATAGTATTAATATACCAAAATGAGAATCAGATCAAACTAAAACAAAGCACTACAAATGCCCGAGCAGATTTGTCTGCCTGGGAACATGTGGTCAAAATGACAAACTACACTTTTCATGAAAAAAAAAAAGGATATCAGAAGATATTTTCTTCTAGAAGAAGAGATGCATAACTATCAATTATGGAAGAAATAAAAAACCCAATCCAATAGACAAGAAGCACCAGTAAGAAGAACAGTTTTTCTTAAACCGGAAGTAATTTGGAAGACTAAAGCTCAGCAAATTCTTTAAGGACCCAAACTGTACCTTACAGAAATGTGCTGCACTGTAAGCTCAGCGAAGACATCAATTTGCACAGCTTCATAAATGCTCCACACAATCCTCATCCCAACCCTCTGCACAGCTCAGCCTCTGCCAGGGACCACCCGAGTGCACAGGTAAGCCATGATCAAAAGGCAGGGTTCAAGAGAGTCCTACTCAAACCAGAGTACTTCACACGCTGGCATCTTGCTGCACTTGGAATTCTTTGATTTGGCTGGAATGCTGACTTGAAGGACTTTCCTTGAATGAGGTTAAGCATAGGACAAAGTCCAAAGCATCTCTGTCGCTTTCTGCAGCGCTGTGGCAGGTCGAGCTGTGCTGCCCAGCCAAGCTGGGCTTTGTTCCTTTCTCCAAAGCCTGGGGGAGGGGCTCTTCCTAACAACTGTTCCCCCCTTGCCCCCCGATCCTCAGGGGGATTCACCCATCATATGGGGTTTTTGTGATCCCTCATTTCTTCCAAAAAGAGCCACTTTGGTACACCAGGGCCACAGCTGGTGTCATTTAGCCTCACTTTCTCCTGAGTTACTGGATTACACAAAAGCAGTCTGAGGTTCCTCCTCCTCAGCAAGGCAGCTGGGAAGCCTGCATAAAGCCAGACACTGGGCTGAGCTGTTAGAGCTCTGTTTGGAAGAGACATTTACTTCAAGTATCGTAAAGTATATATTGTAAAATATGTCAGAGGTACCAAGAAAATTAATCTAGACAGAGATGAAAGTGGCAGCATTTCTTAAAATGACCTATAAAAATATATTCTTCATTAGTGCACACAAGAATCTGTCATGTAATTACCCTGATTCTACCCAGGCATGGTTCTATTCCAACATGTTAGCATTAGACCTAACAGAATCTTAATGCCAAATTCACTAAATGGAACTGAGAATGGGTCTGTGAGAGCCTGGCACTTGAAAAAATAGGGAAATGGTTCCTGGTCCCCAGTTTGCAGAGGTCAAGAGCAGAAACATTTCTAAATGAGCTGACTACATTAAATGTGGATGAAAGTAATCAGCTGGATCAGCTCTGCAAGATGAAACCTTTAATAACTGAACTGCTTGGCCACTGGTGAGCACAGCCACAATTGCAGGTTCCTTGACTGCAGAAACCTTTGCCAGTTCCTTCAGGATAAAGTCAAGGGCACCAACACTGGCTTCTGCCTGCAGAGGTGGCTCCTGGGCGGTTTGGAAGGGCAGACAAGTTGCCAGTCTAAAACATAACTCACGTGCCATCTGTAGAAGTATTTAAAGCATATCCCCCATGTTTCTGGGATAGGCTGTCATTGTGTTTGAAAAGTTGGTGGAGGTGGAAGAATCAATTCAGCAGACATCACAGCTAATTCTATGTCTTAAACAATGTTTTTAAAAAAGACCCTGAAGATGAACCAAAGATCAAAATACAAATCCTTTAAGATAAACTATAGAAACATTAGAAAAGATGGGAGAAGGTTAAGGAACAATGGTAGAAATTAAAGTCTAAAGAAAACTGGAAATGGTTTGGGATATATTTTCTCCATATGCACACCTGAGAGCTTCAAGCTGGGACACACACAGGTACGCCACCAAAAGATTCTGCCCATGACAGTTCGCAATCATTTTTATTTAACACACAAGCTTTTATCACCACCTAAATCTAGGAACCAGAACAACTCCTTCAAACCTACTACTAGTACCTATTCCAAGACTCACATGGTACATGTTCTCCCAGACACTACACTTATGTAAATCAGGCAAAAGCCAAACTGATCAACAGGCAACAAAGGAACTAAAAGATGAAAATCATTACTTGCAATCAAAGAAAGATTTGGATCTCCAAACTATATAGCAGCCAACACTTGCTGCCATCCCTGAGATATGGGCTCTGGTAGTTCTGTGCCTACTACATCTGGTAGGTCGACTGCTACCTTAATTTAGTTTGCATATGATGAGCTAAGTGAAGTGTGAAAACATCTTGATTGGAATCTTTCATATTACAGGAATCTCTTTAAAATGGAAATGACATCTGATCATTTCATATGGTGATGCATTTGACTAAGCCATTAGAAATTCTATTTCAAAGACCCTATTTGAAACATCCTGAGAGCATCACGATGCCTTTAGAGCAGTAGTAGAAGTTTAGCATGACTTTAGTGAAAATGTATGGTACTGGTAATTCCTAATTTGCAGCAGGACTTGCATCCCTTTGAGGGAATTCAAGTTATTGAAGTACAAAACCTGTCTGATGTAAAAGCAGCAGCGTGGAGATATACAACTATATAAATGCAGAATTTCATTAAACCTTTGCACATACAACAGAATGACTGAAATATCAAGTTCTAGACACTAGGCAAATACTGACTAAGTAATTATATGTATCTTAATGATAGAAAGGGAAGGAATTTGACCAATATGTTAATAGCAAAGATCTGATCTTCCACTCTATTCACAATTACATAGTGGGACTATATTTTACAATACCATTAATTGCCTAATAAATTATAGAAGGAATTATCAAACCAAATAAACTTAGTTTGATCAAGCCATTAGGAATTTTGCAATTGACAAAGCAATCCAAAGTAACATCCAGAACCAGAAAATCTGAAATTAGAATAAGAAAATCTTATTCTGACACATTTTACCTTGAAGTTTCAAAGCAGTTGCAGCACAAAGGCACTTGTACTTTACAACTGTAAAAAGCCAAGGGTGGTGAATCTTGCAGTTCAGAGAGGATGTGCAAAGTCAGTGCATTCCAGGTTATTCTGTTCCATACAACCCATACTTGTGAACTGTGTGTGTATGCTGGGACAAGAGAGAGCTTCTCCTTTTCAACTCTGGAACTGCCTGGCTCAAACACTTATTTGTTTCATCTGCTAGGAGTCAGCATCTGACAGTGCCAAAGAAGGTTAAATAACCACATCACAAAAGCAGCCTTAGCAGCAGTTTCTGGGCTCAGTTAAGCCAAATTAATGAATTGTTCTTCCCCTGCTGCAATAAATCCTTAAGCTTGGTCCACAGGGAGACAGGAAAAGCTCCAACTCTACCACTTCCCTTCTATGCTGTTGGAGCTCCCTGCAGAGCACAGACTGACAGATGCCAGCTATATTACACCTGAGGGTGAACAACATCTATCACACCGGGTACCACTTCCAGTTCTCAGTAGGATGGAGATCAGTAACTTTGCCATTCCCTTCAAAAGGCTGAGGAAAGCTACACACAAGAGGAGGAAGGAATGGGAATCCTCTGGCCCATAGGGAATGTACTGTCTGCTTCCACAAAAGCCAACACAAGAAGTTGGGAAAAAACAGACTAGGAGTGGTCAGACAGATCAATGGACAGGATCTTTAAACTCCAAGCTGAAAATTAGGGCTTGATGTTTACTTATGAATAACTCTAACAGGTTATTTTAGTAAGATTCCAAAGTGAAAAGCTTTAGAAAGAATGATGTATACGTGCAATGTGCTCCCCATCATGGAAATGCTATTTCAAAACAATCAAAATCTCAGTGTGCTATAGAAATGAAAACACTCAGAGTTTCTGTTTGTCACTCCTAGTTGTATCAAGGATAAAATACCAAAGTAGAATAACTGTCTGACATGTAGTAACCAACTATTATAATGAATGAGGACAGAAATAATTATCTGAACCAAGCCATTCTATGGTATCCCCAAAAAATTCCATGAAAACTGCCTCTAGATTTGCCTGAAGATGCAAATCTAGAAACAACCAGGTAGGGAGGAATCAAAGAAAAGCCTTTCTAAAGCACAGCTTCTTTTCCTTTCACATCCTTCACAGACTCATTATATAAGGCAGAGTGATTAACACAACAAAGACACTTTAGATTATTAAACTGGTATGAAACTTTATTTTTATGGTGTGTTTTTAGATGTCAGCAATATTGATTTTTTTTTTCCTCCCTCCACTTATATGCAAGAAGTTACCCCATCAGCCACAGATATTTTACAGGAAAGAGAGCATTTCATACTTACTACTTCTAAAAAGCTCACATTTAAACTTTGGTAGCAACCACAAAGATCACAGCAAAGGTGCCATTCAGGCATGATACAATACACAAAAGACTGAAGCAGACTGGTTCAAAAATCCATGGCCACAGAAATATCCAACTCATTTACGAGACCATGAAAATAATTAAAAAACCCACTAGCAAACTCCAAAACATTCCAACAGCAGCACAACACTCAAAACTCACCAAGTATGTTAAAAATATACAAAGAGAAGGTCTGTAACCTGCAGTGTCTACTCCACACACAAGTTATTTCAGTTTGTAAACTATGAAACTTTTTCAATGGATTTCTAGGTCTCGGTTTCAGATTTGATTAGTTTCCTGACATGACATTACCATGTCCTTATATGCACTGTAAAACCATGCTTTTAGGGAAAAGATTTACAGTTAATCTTGAAATAACAGGTGAGGGGGGTGGCTACTGGGCAAAATTTTATGGTGAATGCAGACACTTTGAATTCTTAAAATAAAACATTAGCATATTTTAAAAAAACCCAACAAACTGCATCAGTATTCATGTTAAAGCTACATAAATAACATAATACAATATAATTTTACTAAGAAATCAGACCTCACTAATATATTGGGTGCACATAAATCATCTGACATGATCACAAAGAATCAGATGAATGATTCAGAGATTCTGGCTGAACTACAGAATGATAAACTGAGAAAGAAAAAAAAAAAAAAAAGAAACCAGCTGAATTATTCACAGAAGGAGGCAGCAAAGCAAGCCAGCTGGTGCACACAGACATCCTCTCATGGCAGGAGAAAAAAAACATCAATCCCTATTAGGACCCGAACAGCTCAGTGCTTGCACATTTGGGAAGCCCCAGCATGGGTCCCTGTGGTGGCTAAACTTATTTACAATTTATTTCCAGTTGCAACACTACTCATTAAGTGCATTTTCTGATGAAATGGAGCTCTCCCTTGAACAGCATGAACCAAACATTGGCAACAAAATGTTGAGCAGGGAGGCTGGACCAGATGACCCACTCTGATCCCTTCCAACCTGGCCCATTCCATGATTCTGTAGTTTCTGCCAAGTGCACCTTTTTCCTTGTTTATCTGCTAAAAAGAGCCAAAGGAAAGCCAGGTTTGGTGTCTGCAGTCTCAGATGCTCAAGCCCCCAGCCAGCACCTGCTTGAGGTTGAATGTAACATGCTGATTCCAGGCTGCTGCCAAGGCAGGGGCTCAGCAGCAGAATTTTCTATGAACTAAGGTTTGTTAAAACCTTATTTGTGAAATGCATCTTTAGCACAATTAAGTATTGAACACAAGAATAATTTTTTAATTGGCTGCTTAAGAGCAAAGCATATTAGGGAGAAAAGATGAATCAACTACAGTACATACCAAACACATTTCCAGAATGTCCCATGCAGTGATATCCATAATCAAAGGCCTGAAAAACACTCTTCTGCAGTAACATATCCTTACCAACACTAATGATTATCAGGAAGAGGCAGGTTGGCAGTACCTTAAGTCACTTCTTCTTCCTTACCACATCTGCCTAATCTTTGCAATTACTGTTTCCCAAAATATGCATATGGATATGGATTCTGCCCTGCATCTTTTGATCCTCTATGCATTTGATGGTATTGCCTCTAAATGTCCTTACCAAACTACTTGGTTATTTACCTTTAATAATTCCACTATAAAATAAAAAGTATTTGATTGTCAATTGCATGAGAAATATAGAGCACCTTTCACTGGACCAAACTTGAGAAATCTACTAAAAATGCTGCCATTTGGGAGGAGGTCACAATTATAGAATCAGAGAATCGTTTGGATAGAAGGGACCTTAAAGATCATCTAGTTTCAATACCCTTCTATGGTCAGGCATGCCTAACATTAAACCAGGCAATTAATTATAATTTATAGTTATTATATAATGAGTGTTACAATGCCCACAGTATTATCAAAGTATTATAATTTACAATTATGATTATATAATCAATTTATAATTCCATTGTTAAGGTCATATCACTAAACTGCTTTTCAATTCATTCATAGTGACTTCTTACCTTCTAGCTTCTTACTATCACATCACTAACTCCAATACCTCTATTTTTTCCAGGATTCCCCCACGGGAGTTATTCACAGAAGATTCTGGTCCATCCAAAAAGCTGTACTCTCAAGTCTTCCCTATTCACACAGACTAACCTCCTCCTGTCCTAGGATATGCTCATCTATTTCCTGCCAAATTACGCCTCTTGTTTTCTGGTGGCCAATTTCTTATATTTTTGAGTCTGGAAAACAGACAGGAGACAGAAAAATACTAATAAATTATTCAGAAAATTTCTACTAGAACAACCATGAATATCAGACAGGCAACTCTCTTTAGGTTTTCCTATTTTCTTTCCCTTACATGTGATCTCTCCAAGTCTACACCATAGAGATTCATTGAGGGCTCACCTCAAATCTGGTGTGCAGCTCTGCTGCTGTCCTTAATGTTTAAAGGTCACTTAAATGTGCTGAAAACTCTGAACATGAAACATCATGAGGGTGGCTGAGGAGGAGTGCAGCAGCAGAACTGTGAGAAACAGAGGCAGGGAGGCAAAGGGTGCGGATGCACAAGGCAGGTTGCAATGGGAAGAGAGGGACCTGCTCTCTTTTGGATGCCCCAAGAACAACTGCCCAGGACACATTCTGTACCAGGCCCCTCAAAAACCCACAACAGAACAAAGCTTCAATTAAACAAAAAGTTTCAATAAAACCTGCTATCAAGGAAGCAACAGAACACCAAAGTTCTTCCACTTGACACGGACCAGTTCTGCTCTCCTCAAGCTCTTCCATTATAAGCAGCTTTTACCACCACAGCTCCTTAAGACTGAGCACTATTAAGTAACTACAAATCATCTAATCACTTGGAATCTCTTTATTAAAATAAAAAGATTGCAAGCAATTCCCTTAAAACAATATTAATCTATGAACTTTGGAAAGGTCACATATTTGATGCCTTAACAGTGAAGCCTAGTACAAAAATCCCACCAATGCAGTGCTACCCAGTACTAACACACCACACTGAGTGTCCAGAATGCAAGGTCACACAAACTGTTACACTTACAAAGACAAATACTGGAGCACAAAAATATCAGATTTAAGCTCAGCCATTCAGTCCAACAGACACCTTTGTGTGCAAGTACTGGGAAAATCTACATGACTACATTTATTTTTCAACAAGACCCCGTGACTCATCCAGGGCACTGAAGAGACATTGTTCAATAAACTGAATATTGAATAGGTATCTGTTTTGTTTCTTAATTCTTCTGCCAAGAGACAAAAGGCTTCAGAATGCAGGAGCTCATGAAGAGGAAGGTCATGGATGAAGGGACAGATTGGCAGTACTTGGGAAGGAGAAGTCACCACCTGTTTCTACTTTTTCATCCTAAACCAGAAAACCCATCCTTGTTTATACTCAAAACAGTCTTATTCAGACATGTCACAGTGTGAAAAGTCACCTAATCCTAAATTCAGATCTGAGTGTGGATTTATTTCAAATCTCCTCCAATATCACCAGCAGCACCTCAACCTGGCAGAGCAGCAACAACTTGGTGGATGCTTGGGGCTGGATGCAGGACAGAAAGCAGGACCACCCAAGGACCCGAAAACCAAACAAAGCCAAAAAACAAAAAAAACCCAAAAAAACCCAAACCCAAGAAGAGATGCTACTGTTCACAGGAAGTCAGTACATTCACAGATCTGCTTTCACCTTGTATAAAACTGCATTAAAAAAGTTTCAAGATACATGCAGAATGAAGCAAGCTATGTTAAGTTGGTTTTTACTCCATCTCCTGCATTTAAACTGAGGCAATTGGAATACAAAAGTCTCCACGCAAGGAACTCATTAGCAATGAAAGTGAGTTGAAAGCAATAGGTTTTGACACTTGTCTCCAAAAGCCCCAGCACCACCGACATTATCCTTCCAAATGCCCTGCTACAGAAGCACTTTCCCAGAGAATTGAAAGGTGTTGTTAAAAAGCACCACACTAAACTGCAGTGGTTTACTATTTATTATTAAAAAATTAATTAAACATTAAAATGGCCAGAGCCACTTCAGCAAACCTTTGAGTTTCAAGGGATTATGCTAAAGGACTGCTTGCTTTTTCCATCTCTTATGGCAGTGACTGTTTCAATTACCAAGACTTAGACAATGTCTGCAATAAGTGGAATATACCAGCATTTTTTAAATTGACACCCCACATCATGTTTAAATTGTTTGAATAATTGGTTTAAACATTCCTAAGACAAAGCCGTTCTTGTTCAGGCATCTACATTGCTTTTAGATAAAGAACTCCTCACATTGCTAACACAGAACATGCAGATACTCTTAGAGTTAAGGATTTCAAATGGCTATAATCAGTCCCTTCATTTTAACTGATGATCAGAAGACACTTTAATGGCCTTGCTGCATTTCATAAACAGCTGTGAATTTTGAAACAATTAAATTCCTGTTAATCTAATATGTAGAAGCTGCTGATATGACTTGTAGAAATGCTGTTTCACTTCCTCTGCCCATTCATCCAGACTAGATTTCTCAAGTTCCCCGGTCTTCTCTTTCCACAGTCTTGATTAAGACCAGGAAAAAAAAAAAAAAATCACTTCTCTACCATGACTTTTATTAATTAATGAGCATTTTGGTTTTTATTCCTTGAAAAATTAAGACTCTCCAGCTGTCTGGTAAGAGAGCTCTAAACCCATCCATTTATATATATATATATATATACACACACACATACATATACACACACATACATATATATACATACACATACACACACATCTGAATGTATTTGAAGAAAATTTTCCTTTCAGAAATGCAACTCCCTTCCCAAGAAAACTGTCTGGAATGCCATTATTAACAGCTCTATTTTTCAGCCAAAATTCTGCAATTTTAGACTTTCCAATACCTCCACACTGCAGAGCTTTTCTGATTTTTATATATGTCTTAGGATGCACCGTGGTCTTGAGAATCCCAGTAATCCTATATTCTCTACAGCTGCATGGCTAAATCCTCCAGTGCTTCAGAAATTAAGACATTCCCCCAGAAGTTTAGCTTCTCTTAGGACCAATGTTATTCCAGTTTTCCTTAATTACCTTGCCAACTTTTCCAGTGTGCATGACTTAACCCATAAACCATGAGTTTAAAACACTCTAAACCTGACACAAGTGGATAATAATTTTAAATTCTTATATATTTCTATTAGATGCTCAAGTGCTCTTTCAACAGCTTGAATGAATTATTCATACATTTAGAAAGTAACTTTAATTCCCAAATTCTTAAAGAGACTTTAAACATTTAAAATTTGAAAGCTTTTATATTTGCTAGGGTTAGCTCTCCACAAGATTCTAGAAAGATCTCCATTGGGGTTTAGGATTTTTCCTTTTGTTTCTTTCTCTTAGGGAATTTTCTCCTATATGTTACCATGAGACAACAAAGACCGGCTACTTAGGAGAGACAAAAGAAGTTGCCAAGCTCAGAGGAGGAGGCTGCACTTTCTAATCTGAGGGTTTCTCCGAGATAGCTGGAGAATTGGGCTGAGAAAAAGGAGGTTGAGGCAGCTCCTAGCTTTATCTTGTGCTCTCAGCATATGGAGAGAGAGAGGCTGCGGTTGCTGTGGGGAGAATTCATCACACTGCAGGGCTCCATGTCCTGCTGCCTTTCTTCCATGAAGAGTGGAGCTCTGCTCGTAAGAGCGGCCCTTGCACCGGGACCTTACTAACACCCGACCTCACCAAAGGGGTGGTAGAGATGAGTAATGTAATGGTTGGCTCTCACAGTTAAGAGACAGATATTATGTGTATGTTAAGATGTACAGTGATGCTATTGTAATATGTCCTCCCATAGTCCTTTTTTCTCTCCCCCTTGTAATAGCCTCAGTAGTCAGAGCATTTGGGGAGGGCTGGCTTATTACCAGGAGGTGCGGCATAACAACACCTGATCTCCAATCAAGATGTAAGAAAATGATCTCCACTAATGGACAGCAGAGAAGGAGCTCACTGACAAAACTTTGGGAGGGACTAAGGGTATAAAATCAGAGCATCCATTTTGTAGACGAGCATGTGGCTGCTAGTCACAGAGATTCCCAGCGCTGTAACTTTTCCTTAGCCAGTTCTTCATTGTATTTTTATTAAGGTTTAATAAACCTTTTAAAATTTCAAAAGAGATGGTCGTTTCTCACAGGAGGGACCCTTCACCATCTGCTGGGGTGCCTCAGGGGACACCCC
>VZRH01006723.1:967649-980549 GCA_013397555.1 Urocynchramus pylzowi | reverse complement strand
GGGGAATCGCCGCGCCCGCCCTGCCCGGCCCGGAGCCAGCAGCGCCCCTGGCGGCCGTGCCGGGAACTGCGGGGAAGGGGAAGGCGCCGGGCAGCCGAGAGAGGCTGGGCCCGGCTGTGGGCCCGGCTGTGGGCCCGGCTCGGCGGCGTGGGCCTGCCTCGTTATACACACACACATATATATGTGTGGTATTCCTTTCCTCAGACCTTTGCCTGAAAGCCCCTTAACTTCAAAGTTATAAAAATACAGAGGGAAGTGGGTCATATTTCCATTTGCCTCCCTTGGCAGACACCTGTATTCCAAACCAAGACACCCCCAGAAGAATGAGACTGATATCAAGAAATGCTCATGAAACCTCAAGAAATTCCACTGATGTCAGGCTAATACACATCCCTCAAAAAAATTCTCCAATTCACTGCAGCTGAGGAAGAAAAAAAAAAAAAAAAAAACCAAACACTAATTTTAAAGTCAATAACTCTGCATGAAGATTTTCCTTAGGATCCTGTTGTTACTTTCTCTGTTGTGAGGAAAAAAAAATCACTATGAAAGCCACAGTAAAGGCCCTTCCTGCAGAAGCTGGAAATCAGCAATGTTATTAACATGGTGTCAAGATCCAGTAAGATCTACTGAAAGACCAAAAGAAGGTTAAAGGCATCAATGCATCATTCTTCTGTCATATTACAGATTCTATGTGTATTTCTGTTTATGCCTCACTTTCAATAGCCCTCAGTCAAGGACCTGCTCCTCAGAATCTCTGCTAATCAACTCTTGTATTCCAGACTCTCCAGAAATGTTACGTGAAAGCCCAGACATCAGAAACTTTCTTGAAACACCTAAAAAACCCTGAAGATGAGTCTCAAAGTTGTAATATCAATTCCTATAAAGATAGCAACTGGATTTCCTTTAAACCTATGTTTTCCTCAGTCTCAAAATGCAACCCACTTGCATTTACCATAAAACACCAATTGCTAATTCCACTAAGTACATATTACTTCACTGTTACTAAAATGTCTACAAACTGACAAAGCTGAAGATGTTACTGCACTATCACCAGGTTTATCATCTGAAGGTAGCATGTCACAAAGCTTTTTTGGGGGTTTGGTGGGGGGCATGGGGTTGGGCAGGTTACCCTCCTTTGGTCCCAATGTAAAAGCATTGTGCTTATAGAAATATCTCTCTTTAAATTACTCGGACCCATGTTTTACTGAAGATACTTTCACAAATTACAAAACAGCAACATTAACTTCAAGCGAACTGTCAGACCTTCCTTCTAGCACAAAATTAGGTAAAGTTCTTTACACAGCACCAGGTAACAATTTCACTGCAATCATTCTCCCAAATATGACATCCACTGCTGAGGGCCACAAAGTAAGTTCTCAAGTTTTGCAGCTCATAGCTTTCCTTATGAAAGGACATTGAGAACCTATTTCATGTGATGAACACAATTTTGATAGCATCAGTACTGCATGAGTCATCAATCTATCCCACAGACCCCTTCAATCACCCCAGGGAATTATCTCATACCAATTCAGAATCTCTCTTTATTTTCCAGTGTCAAAACATTGCTTGTTTGAACACAGCAAGGCTACCTCTTTTCATGAGTCAGTTTATTGGGCTTCCCAAACTGCACCAGCTGCACCAACATGTGACTGAAGCCCTGCAGAGTACAGCTCCAAGCTGAGCAAAGTGTCTATCAGTTCACTTCACTACATACAAATATTCACTGAAGAAAGGAAAATCCTCCAAAAAACCTTGTGGGTTATTATTAGCACTGAATATTTTGTACAGAAGTGCATAAAACCGAGAAAGGGCTCGTTCCACAGTGAGGAAAAATCTACCTGTTTGTAGCACAATAGTGGCTAAAAGGCCCTAACCCAAAAAGGGAACAACCCAAATAAATGGTATAAGCAACCCTGATGCAAGAGCTTGCCCATGGAAGAAGCAGTAAGGTGCTGTAGGGCACAGAAAACATGCAATACTTGTTCTTGTTCACAAGAACAAGTTATCAGTTATTAGCTATTCACAAGTTTTATATGTTTAAATGATTTTAATTTTTTTTTCCCTCTGGATGCACTGGTCCAGCCAGGAAGAAGGAGCAGCAATACAGCAGTTGTGTAAGTACATACTGAGTTTGTCAAATTTAATTTATATGGCTTCCATTTTAAATAAAAATACAAGACTATTTATTTCTTAGTACTACCTACCATTTTCTGGTTTCATTAAGCATTCTGCTACTCCTCCTCTGTCTCAAACCAGCCTGTAATCACCTCATCCCAACTACCCTGCTACAACTCTACAACACAGACTTACCTCACAGTTTAAGACCCATATAACTTGCTAGGATAAAAGTAACATATACAAGGATTTATACAAAGACATTTTATAATTCAAGTTCTGATTTATAATCTTAACAGTAATTTAAGATTAGAATATTGAGCCACAGCTACAAGAATATGTGTGTCAAGGAAGGTTTTTATAGTTTTGTTGGGGCTGTGCCACAAGTTACTTATATTGTAGGTAACAATGAGGTAAAAATCAAATAAAAATCAATTTCACTGGAAAAGGGCAATATCCATAGTGATACCTTTTGTAGATCTTTGTCCCACCCCTGCCTCCTGTAAGCACCTGTGTTACAGGTATTCCCAGCACCTGAAGTTCTTCTTTAAATTAACAGAATCTGAACATTCTGAAGGGCACGTGAAGACACCTTCTGCTAGGAAGGGAAGAGTCTCATTTGCTAATGGTCAGTCTTGGGCACTGATAAATTGATGTCCCGTGGAAATCAAATCAAATCAGAGCCCTGCCAATATCTGCTAAAACCCAAATCTGAAAAAAACCACGACTTTGCATTTATTTAGGCAATAGCTGCCGATACATCTAATCCTGGCTTCACAACTGTGAAGTCTAGAATCACAAATATAATTTGTTCCAACCACTAAGTTCATCAGAAGAATTTCCTGTTTAAAAATACCCATTTCCTTAACACATTCCTTCATCTGCAGCACGACTGCACTGGTTGATGACTATAAGTAATGCTTTTAAACAGACTGGTGTATTCAATTATTCATGGAAAGTAACCCAAACCCTCTCTAACAAGGAGGCTGTGGATGGAAAGTGAGCACAGGGACAACAGCAGCCATTGCCTTGACTCCTGTGCTATTGCTCAAACCGGTATGGATCAATCCAGCCATGGATCTGCATCTGACTGCCACAGAATATATTATTTCTCAGTTTCCCAAACTGCTCAAGGCAGACAAACACGTGGCAAAAATACAATACACAAACCCACAGCAGCCAAATTAATCCTGACCTCATTGGTGTTTCTGTGTATGCAGTCAACTGAGACTTTGCAGAGTGAAACTGGGAGGAGCTCCAGCTTCACTCCAAGAGTGAAGCTCTTGACATCCTTGCACTGGACCAAGGCAGGGAAAAAGACCTCAAGCTCCTGCCAGGAGTGACTCTGGGGTCATCTGCTTGACTGTTAAGAAGTTTCAAGGTCATGCATTTTAAAACACAGACATCTAACCCAGAGGCAGTAGAAAGAAGGCAAAGAGCAAGAATAAGCATCCCCAAGTACAACCATTTTAATTCCTACAATGTGTACCACACAACCTCAACTAGCTGGTTCATAAAGTTTAAGCTTCTTCGTGATTTTTGCTTAGCAAATGAGAGTGTAGGTAAAAAAAATAGAAAATATGCTCACTCCTAAATTTGATTTTTTCAAATACTGTTTCTGAAAGAAAAATGAAGGGAAAAGTCTTTACTGAGCTGCCATCTCTGAAAACAGTGAATATTCTTTGCAAGTTGCAGTAACTCCCACCAAATACAAATTATACACAAACATCTGAAACTTTGGTAATTATGTTAGACAGCACATAATTGCCAACAAATGTTTTGTGGTCACAAAGCCTTTTCCTAACCCTACCAAACTGTGTGCTTCCACAACATGGCCTGTCTGACATGCTTTCTCTGCAACCACACATTCTGGCACTTTCTTAACATTTCTTACTCCTTATAATGTAAGCCAGAAACCTCATAATGTGGGACTTTGACAGAATTCCATCTTAATACACAGACAGCTGGTGCATATGGAGCTGAAGCCCCTCCAGTTACATCCAACCCACCGCCCAACACAGGTTTTCATTCCTCCATAAGCAAATAACTTCTCAAACACTATTTGATAAAATGCTGAGCTGACTGGTATTTTCCCTGTATCTGATGAATCCCAGATTTGTGGGACACAAACATATTGATTATGATTTATGGGAGCTTTTATATTTCAAGTTCTAGGACAAAATGCTGCTACAATCAGCAAGTCCTACGTTTCATTTGAGGCTGGATCCACAACAGATTGAAGGAACAGCCGTACAGATACAGGCAGACACTGAAAAAGTTTATTCTGGGTATGGATTCATGTTGCAGCTAAGCTGGCACCCTCTTTCACTCTTCTGCCCTCAACTCAATCCAGCTCTGAGGCCATATGGCTGTAAGTAGGATAAGGAAAAAATAAAAAAAAAATCAAAAATTTGAGCCATAGTGAAATATAACAAAAAAAACAGAAAAAAGAGATTATTTGCATCTATCTTCATAATATCACAACACCAGCTATTAGTATCTTTTCAGTGTCCATAAACAGCAAATCCTATAAGAGGCAGATTTTTGTCAGACATCACTGGCATCCAAAACAAAACTCCCTGCTAGTTGAGAGATGAAACCCAACTGGATTCACCAGGTGTTGGAATTCTCTTGAAGTTTTTAAAGGGATGTACACAGAGATAATTAAATAGAAAGGTCTTGACCTTTAAAAGGTAACAACAGACATAGAAGATTACAAGCTGCTTCTTTCTTCACTGAATTTTAAATTGCAGACACCCATTAGAAGGCACAAGCTTCCACACAGAAAAACAACAACAAAAATCCACAGAAGCTTAAAGTCTTTGTGTCCTCTGGAGCACTGCTGGGGAAACACCACTTTGAGAAAGAAGAAAGGTCATAATAAAGCAGTGAGAAAGTGATAGAAAGATATGATGATGATTTGGAGGCTTTAATTATTCAGTCACACATTTCAACTTGGTCCCCTGAATTCTGCTTTGCAGAACTGCTTTGTGAGACCTCTGTACAGGAAAATCATACACTCCATTTTACTGCACATCATGGTGGGGTAACAGTTGGACTCCATGAACTCTGAGGTCTTTCCAGCCTAAATGAGTCTATGATCTTTGAATTTGGGTCTGCAATCATCACATCAGAAAACTTAGATGAATGCACCAAGTTTGTATTTCCTCGAGAGCTACAAACCTTGCGCCAAGAAACTGTCAAATACTTTGATACTTATTCCAAGGTAAATACAAGAGTTCTTAATAACCAAATACCTGTCATGTAAGCAAGAGAGACTGATATGCTTTCCCTCCCATTTGCATACAGGTATGTTAAAGTCTGTCTTTCAGTAACAGAACTGGGTGATACATCTGTAACTCAGCTGTATGAAATGTCATCAAGCAGGCACCTTCTTTAGTACAAGAGATGCCACAGCCCATGCTAAATGAAATCACATTTCAGAAGAATAGTCTATTCCTTTCAAAAAACCAAACAAACACAAAGAAAAAAAATCTCCCCAACAGCATTTTAACTAGCAAATGGAAAAGAAAAAGTCACTTCATAATCTCAAGATTGTCAGAGCTTAATATAAATGTGCATTTATAATTTTAAGGGAAGCTTACTTTTGCACAAGAATACCTGGAAGTGTTTAATCTTTAATCTTCTTAATGTACAGGTTGCCATCATACTTTTGTTCCTCACCAGGTTTTAACCTTCCTTGCCAAAGCAACATACAAAAGAATAACAAGACTTCTACTCATCCACAAGGAAGAGATTAATTTAAACACTGGTTAACTACAGCAGAAATCCAGAAGACAACAAATAAAAGCCTCAAGCACCTAACTCTTGGCTGAGTTTGAAATTCTGCTTTGATGGGAAAGGAAGTTGACAACCTAGCAATCACAGTTTTCCTGGTTCAGAATCTTCTGTTTCCTCACAATGATAGAAGTAATAGAATAGTACATTTAGTCCTTTTTTCTGCAAGCCTTTAAGTGCATCACCATCATTCTTAAGCTGGAAGCCAGAGCCAACAAAATAAGACTGGATGTCCTCACTGCTCACAAAATTGTTTAATTAGAAACAGCTAAAGGTAAGAAGTGTAAGAATGCTCTCAGCTAAGACTGGATACCTTGTTTATCCTTCTATGCTCCGGAAGGCAGGAAAGAAAACAGAGGAGGGAGGGACAGCAGAATAACAATGATGGAAAATGAGTATGATGGGGGACTGGGAATGAGAACAAAAGGGAAGGCACATTACAGATGAAAACCATTGCCAATTGTACTGTTCCACTGCTACAACGGTGTTTTCTAACATGGTTGCTACATTTTAGGTCAACTCAACAACAGCCTCTTAACCAGCTTCTTATTACCTTCCAAAATAGATGGGAGAACAAAAAAAAATCTCCTCTGATCATCCAGCATGTCAGACATGGCAAGAAAAAGAAAATGGGTCAATTTGTTTTACCCTTCCAATGCAGAAAGGTTCAGAGGACTCTTGGGCCCAAAGTGAGGCCTGAGGGCACCAAGAGGAAAGGGTGAAAAAGGAGTAACAGTTCCTGGGTAACCTGGCTGAATATAGAAGCCTAGCTAAGCAGCACCATGTGGTCTAGCCTAGCCTGGTTTGGTTGGCACATGGCTTTGGCTAGAGGAAAGGGAAAAAAGGCCAACTGGCAGCATAGAGGAAGACCAATCTGGGCTGCAGAAGAATGGCAAGACATTGCCACTCAGCAGAGAAGTTACCTGTGGAAGTCTGTCATGTGGATGCCCATGTCCCCGAGAGTCAGGCTAATGAGGAACACCGAAACAACGAGTGGGTAGATCAGGCTGCAAAAATAGAGGTGTCACAGATAGAGGTGCACTGGCCACACAAGGGAGAGCTGTTCCCAGCTTGATGGGTCCATGATGCCTGAGACATCATACCTCTTACAGGGCAGAGGTGCCACCTGTGAGTGGGCATGAGACCAAGGGGTGGATGTAACCATGAACAGTATCTCCCAGGTTATCCATGACTGTGAGACGTGTGCTGAGATCAAGCAGACCAAGCAGGTAAAACCCCTATGGCATGGTGGGCAGTGGTCCAAATGTAGTATAGGGATACCTGGCAGATTAATTATATCTCACTGCCTCAAACCCGCCAAGGAAAGCACTACATGGTCATAATGGCAAAAACCACCATGGGATGGCTGGAGGCCAACCCTGTGCCTCACACCACTGCCCAGAACACCTTCCTGGGCCTTGAAAAGCAGCTCCTCTGGGGGCACGGCACCCACCACGAGAACTGAGTCCGACAACAGGACTGATTTCAAGAACACCCTTGTGAACACCTGGGCTAGAGAACATGGCATTGAGTGGGTGTACCATATTCCTTATCCTGCACCAGCTGCTGGGAAAGTTGAGCAGTGCAATGGACTGCCTAAAACCACCTTGAAGCCACTGTGCAGGGGAGACTTTCAAAAACTGGGAGCTGCAGGTAGCAAAGACCACCTGGTTAGTTAACACCAGAGGCACCACTAACTGAGCTGGACCTGCCCAATCTGAACGCTTGTGAACAACAGAGATAAGGTTCCGGTGCTACACATGAGAGAAGTTTTTCACATCCTGGGAAAAACTGTTTGGATTATTTCTGCCTCAAACAAAGACAAACCCACCTGTGGGATTGTCTTTGCTCAGGGACCAGGCTGCACCTGGTGGTGCAAAAGCATAGAGACATGATGCATCCATCAAGGGGATCTTGTTTTAGGTGAACTGCCTGTCACACTGTGCCTGTATCTAAACCTAGATGTATATATGTATATAATTGGGGTAATGCACATATGTATATAGTTTAAAAGTTTAAGTTTGATGTAACATGTTGGTATAGGAAAAAATTTCAGGGTGGATAATGTCAGAGGTTAGGATTTGTTTTTTTCCTCTCAGGGAATTATCTCCCATCTGTTGCCTAAGAGATGATAATGACCCCACCTGTACTTACAAGAGACAAAAGATGTAGCCAAGGAGAAGGGGGAAAGGTTTGTTTGGTGCAGCTCTTGTAACTGAGGGGCTTTGCCTTGGGAAGGGTGTGAGATTTTGGCTGGGGTGCAGGGGGCTGGGCTCAGCTCCTCACTCGCTCTCTCTTGGGATGGGGACAGCCTGAAGGATGTCAGCCAGGTGCCCAGACCTGTGCTGGGTGTTAAGGTTGGAGAACAAGCTTTGAAAACTCACTCAGTCCCCATGGGCATTTGGCAAGCCCCAAGTACAATCACACAATTAACAGTTTCTGTTGGAGAGCCCAGAAATTAAGAAAGATGCTGCAGGTCAAGTTTCCCAGACTGCCATCTGTCTCCCCAGTTACAACAGTTCTTCCCACTGATAGCCTCAGATCATATTTATTTCCAAGTATTTCTAGGACTTCCATAACAGAAAAGTACCATTTTAAGACCAGAAAAAACTTAACTCCTAAATACCATGATTTTTCACAAGAAAAACAGGTGCAAGTGTTTGTGAGTGTCTCTTCCTCACCTGACTTCACACAAAGAAATTTAATACCACATCAATACTGTTGGTGTAACAAAAGGACCTAAACTTTTCAGGTCTGACCGCTACCTTTAGGTTTTATAAGAAAAGCATTCTGCCAAAAAGAAAAGTATTCTCGTATCAATTTTTTTAAAAAGCCCAATGAAACCAACTACAAAAAGTATTTGCTGAAGTATTGCTGAAATATTTGCAGTAGCCAAAGATGTCAGCCATTAAATACCTTTACTTTTTTCAGGAAATACTTCATAGTTCGTATCTTCTTCCACTCAGGAATTATCTGCAGTACCTCAAAACACCCCCCAACCCTTGCAAAAAAATCCCCAAACCAGTAAAACCCCAGAGAAAGCTTCCTTGTCATACACACTTCTTCCTTTCTTAGAAGGAAAATAAAAAATTGGGACAAAAATCATATGAGAGTCAGCTTTCATTCTATGCAGATGTAAACATTAGAAGGGGAACCAGAGCAACCAGCCCACTGACCACTCCATGTAAGCTGCATCCTTTGCACTAAAGCTCAGCCAGGCTCAGGAAAACCTATGAGCAATGTGGCAGGAAGCAGAAAATGCTCCTCCCCAAATCAACTGAGGTTATAATTAAGATGGTAGCTACATGAAATACTTTTCTATCTCTGAACTAATCCTACAGCCTCTTTGATAGAAGCCACTGAGAACAGTGCTCCCCATCTGTCAGTTGGTGGAGTAATAGAATAGATTTGAACTAGCAAAAAAATCTCTTCAGCCTCTTTACTGTAGGTAATCTCTGGAGCTTCAGCTTAGTTCATAGAATCATTAAAGCTGGAAAAGACCTCCAAGATCACAGAGTCCAAAGTAAGACCAACCTACAAATTCCTAGCAAACATAAGAAAACCCAAATCCATATACTTATATTTGAAGCTGCAGAAATTCAGACCAAGAAAATGTTGTACCATTCACACGCTGGTCAAACACCACCTCAAAGTTGATACAACTGAATTTTTTTCCCAAAGTTTTTATCTGATTTTTACTGAACGCAAATCCAGTGTTGTGCATCCAAATGGCCCAGACTAACTGGATCCAGACAAAAACAAGCACCAAAAATTTGCAAGAAAAGAAACAAATGTAATCATATGTTCTTGTAAGTTCCTGAACTGCTGGCTGAGGACACTGCCAGCACCACCAGTCCTAGAAGACAAAGTCAACAGAAGCTGACACCAGGTCCTTGCTGCTATATGATCACACAATTTTATCTTTGACTACTTCTACGTATCTTGTCCTTAGATGATCAAGGAACAAGTGAAGCATCTTCCTGCACAGATAACCCAGAAGAAGCAAAAAATGACCCAATTCCAAAGTGGTGTACAAGTACATTTAGGTACATAAAAATACATACATATATATGATGCAATATAATAGAACAAGTACAGGCTTTAAAATGCACATTGATGCCTTTCCTACAGAACCTCCACTGCAGATAAGAATTTTTTAAAGAACTGTTTATAACCTTAGCTCTCTTTCACAGCAGGGAAGAAAAACCCACACCAAACCTCCAAAACAAACAAACAAACCCACAAACAACCAAACCCCCAAACACCAGCGTTTTATAGTTACTAATAAACAACCTGAAGTACTGGAGCTTCACAGCATCCCCATCATATTCTGGCACAGATCCTGCCAGTCTGATTAGGGAGCTCTGCATCTTTCTGTTACATCAGAAAGCTGCAGCATCTTAGGGTCTTAAGATAAGCAAGCCTAGTCCACAGATCCACCAGCTGAAACTCAGCTTAGGTGCCAGGCATGGTCTCAAAACTGCCCTTATCTCCCCAAAAGGTTGTGAGCAGATCTCTCAGTTTTCTTTACAGGATTCACAAATTTTTTTTTCAACAAGAAATAAATTAGTGTTGCTATAACAAAGCAACACAGTTGCATCATAGTAGGGTCACTTTTTATCCCAAACTATTATTTTTCCAGTACATGAAGAATACAAACAATGTCAAGCAAGAGATTAGGATCTTGTAAAGCTGAAGGATTCCTAACAATGCAAATGATTGGAATTGTAGCATGAATGACTGGCATTCCATCCCCATCCAAAATTCTTCACAGCTGAATGCTCTACTTAGGATTTTGAGTTGTCTTTATAAAGTACCAATGTATTAATGTCTCCATTCTTCTCTACACCTCAACACAAACACTTTTCCCAACTTTTGTTATGATCATCTGAAGCAAAACCAAAGGAGGAGATTAATCATCCTGGCTTATTTTTTACAGGTGAAAATAATGTAACCAAAGAGAACAGACATTATTCCTGCCTCATCACACCACATAAATATTCCAATCAACAAAGTACACAGGCAAAGCAGAAAGGAACTTGCTCTCACATTTCTCCTTTTCTCTCCGTCCCTTCACAGTTCCTCTCAGATGATGGGAACATCCGCCCAAGTACTGACCTTCTCTAACTTGAGGCATATTCAGTGTAAGAAATCTCAGATTGCTATTCCTTCCTCCCCAAGTGAGCAAGTTCTGGGCATTAATGATGGAGGGCTCCATCAAAAGCTGCCCATACAAACATCAAGCAATGGCAGGATATGAGCACGTACCATATTACCAGATGCTGAAGAACTACTTGCAAATGTTTTCCAGTTCAGGAAAGACAGAAAAGGAGTCACATCTAAGCTCATAAATTAAGTCTTCAGAGTGATCAAGAAATTCAAGGTTACACAGCAACACACACTCCACATCAGACCCACAGCACTAGGACAGTGTGCCATCGCTTCAGGCCTCCCACAGGTTTAACACACTGCAGATTCCCCTTATAAAAGAATATTTTATCAGTTAAACAAACACACAGTCAGGAACTACAGAGCAGAGGAGCCAGCCCCAGGATATCCCTGCACGTGGCAGCAGGCACACAGGAAGAAGCTCTGTACCCAGCACGGCCAGGGAGCGCACGGCCCCAGCTCACACGCAGGAACTCATCTTGCACATGCAGCAGGGCATGCCAGGAACTGCTTCTGTGCCAGCAGGCATGCAGCAACAGGTTACACTTGGACAACAGTCACCCATCCTACACTTTTCCCCTGCCTCTGCACCAAAGCTTCCACATTGGAGATGACGACAGCAGACCTGTGAATAACTTCTGAAACCGTGACCTGAATCAGGCAGCACATGTTTAGGTGAATTAGCCCCAGTTTTGCCCACCTGAACCTGCTGATCTGAAAACTGCAACATCTGAGGAGCACACTGCTCCTAACCCCAAAACCACAGATGGTATTAACAGGTTTTCAGCTCTTCTACTCAAGGGTGCAGCTTGACAGTGTAACTGGGGAAAGTACAAGGAGCAACTGCTCCCAGAACATGCTGCCTGTCACCTCCACCCCAGCATGCCCTCCTGTGCCAAGCACTTATACCTGCCTGTCTGCAGGACAGGCCACGCCACAGAATCAGTATGCAAAAAATCCTTCCCCACGTCTTTAACAGAGATACCACGACTAACACCCACAGGGCTGTTATCACCAAACACTGACCCGGAGGTGGAAGGGATGTCTCTCCTTCCCATCAAATGGTCACGGTGACTCTGTGCCTAGCACTGCATATTGCCACCTCTGAGCCCATTAATGCACAGGGCTGGAGCCCCTCTGCCCTGGAGACAGGCAAGGAGGGCTGGGGGTGTTCAGCCTGGAGAAGAGAAGACTCTAAGGAGACCTTAGGGTCTCTTCCAGTGCCTGAAAGGGCTCCAAGAAAGCTGGAGGGATTTTGGACAAGGGCCTGGAGTGACAAGACAAGGGAGAACGGCTTCCCACTGACAAGAGGGCAGGGTTAGATGGGATATTGGGAGAAATTCTTCCCTGGGAAGGTGGTGAGGCCCTGGCACAGGTTGCCCAGAGCAGCTGTGGCTGCCCCATCCCTGGAACTATTCCAAGGCCAAGTTGGATGGGGCTTGGAGCAACCTGGGATAGTGAAGGTGTCCCTGCCCATGGAAGGAGAATGGAACTGGATGACCTTTAAGATTCCAACCCAAACCATTCTACGATTCTGTGATTCTATAAAAATGGAGCAAGCATCACCATATTCCTGACTATATTTTCAGTGAAGCACAAAAAAGTTGGAAATGAATGACAGCTACAGAGAGAGAGATATTTAAGATTTTACCTACAGTTAGGAACACATATTAAAACTACAATAAAATCGTCTTTCCAGAGTATCCAGCTGCACACTAACTGCCCATTAGGAAGAGCTCCTGCGGGGCCTCCACCAGGCGCCGGCCGCAGGGGCCGCGGGCGGTCGGTGCAGCCGCGGGGGCCGGCGCAGGCCCGCCC
>VZRH01006723.1:892468-967293 GCA_013397555.1 Urocynchramus pylzowi | reverse complement strand
GGGGCCGTGCCGTGCCGTGCCGCTGGGGAGGGGCCACAGCGCGGCCCGCCCGCTCTGGGCCCGGCCGCTGCCCCGCTCACGCTCCCTCCTTTTCCCACCCTTCTCGTTGCCTTGGCACCTGCTGTGCTGAGGCCCCTTTCCTGTAAGTACCGAAGCTGCCCTTTCCTTCCCCACTTCTTCCTCCCAAAGGAAGATAGGAATTGTGAGCCAGCCTGAGCCCACGGGGCCCACCGAGTATCCCAGGACAGAGCAGGGACATTTTCGTGGCGTGGAATTCCACTGTGAGAGCCTGAATGTAAAGGGGTGCCTGGGACTGCATAAAAGAAAAGAAAAATATTAGTGAGAGTGTCTGTTCTGAAGCCAACCACCTCGCAAAGGGCAGGAGAGAGCAGCAGGAAGCGTTTGGGGTGGAGGCTGGGTTGAGGCAGTAGCTTTTCCCTGTTCAACTATAGGTTCCAGGGTGAGTGTAGGACCACAGCCTGATGTTCTGGCATTCCTGCAGCCTCCCAGAGGCTCAAAGCAAAGGCAAATTCATGACCTGACCACCCAAACTGCTCTGCCAGCAACTTTCCTAGAACTAGAAAACAGGGAAATCTGGGGAGTAGTCTTCTGCTGACAACTCCTTCTGTCCAAAGCACTGCTCCTGTTTGGGATGATTGGGTCCATGTTGGGGCTTCTGATTTCTCTACTCACATTACTGAGGTTAACACATGGCAGGAGAGTGTGTCCCCTGTGGCTACCCTGCTGAGGGCAAAGACACACCACATCGGCACTAGGAAAACCATGCTGCTTAAAATGTCATCCCTTACACTGGGAAGAAACACTTCTGCTTCCACCACCCTTCAGAAAAGCTGTCTGTGGGTATTGGTAAACTGATGGAACATAGCCACAGGTAACACATTACCTGTAGCTCAGATCCTACTGGGTTGGATCCCTTGGATGCCATAAGTTTTAGCTTTCATATTTTCCAGATTTTGCACTGCATATAACTCTGAACTTCATATAAAATGTTAGCAAGTTCTCCTCACGGTTTAGTTTGTCAAAACAATCCTTCTGCAGCCTAAGAACCATGGACACCGGTGCATCTTCAGGCCGAAAAAGTATAAATAACAATTAATTGAGGAGAGCAATGTGGGAGGATGGGACTTCAAAATGTGAAGCTGTAACTGGACAATTAACACCAATATGTAAATGGACCAAAACTTATAAAAGTGTGAAAACATGTGACCTGTCACCCATATTGGGTGTAGCCTTGGCCAGGCTCTTGTAGTGCCCAAGGTGTATCCTTTGAAGGCCTTTTAATAAATACCTGCTTTATTCATTTAACACTGTCTGGCTTCTGTTCTAGGCAGACTCTTAAGGCATCATCTTCTCTGCAGATTTCCTTCCTGAATTGGAGGCTGCACCTCTGCCCCTTACCCCCATGTCCAGTCTGTGCTCCTGGAAACAGTGACTGCCCAAGGAGAATCTTGGAGGGGCATGTAGGGAGGAGGTGAAGCAGGGAAGCACTGACTGCTACAGAAAAGTTCCTCTGAGGGTAAAGCCCTGCCAAGGCTTGGGAAGAGCTCTGCATATTCTGGGACATAAAAAAGCCCCTGCAGATTGATTTAAATATGTGCCAGTGCAAAGCCAAACTCCCTTGAAACAGAACTGATCTCTTGGATGTGCCAACTGTCCTTTAAAGGGTAGTTTTAATTGTCCACCTAAAAGTGCCACATTTTAAAACTAGGCATGAATTGGGATTTGCAGTGTCAGTACTGCCTGAGCACAGGCCCTCAGGCCTCTCAGCCCTCCTGCTTACACTCAACATGGAACATCCAGCTGTGAGTGTGGATTAGAGATTGGATTTAGTGCCAGTTCTGAACTCTGCTCTAGAAATGCATTGCTCCCAAAAGGGGATCAACTTGTGCTATGCTAAGCAAAAGGGGCACCAGCACCATTCAGTGTGTGCAGTCTCACAATGTTGCATCAAGTGTTAGGACTCTTAGAATCTTGATTTTTAAAAGAAATGTGATGCAGTCACCGAGCCAGCTTAAACTTAGTTCAAATTGGTTTGGAACTCTGGACAAGTTCACTTACTTTTGCCAAGCTTTTACAGCAAATCAAGTATTGTTTGTTCACAGCTCTCTTAAATTTATGCCCAATCAGTTCAAGGGTTCTCCTACAGCTGTCAGGGGGTAATAAATCTGTACATGTGCCAAGATCTATCTCTACCACAATTTTTTTTTTCCAGAGAACCAGATGGTGATCTACCTGACAGATAAATATGAGTTTACCAAGACAAAAGCAGTTAAATAAGTAATAAAACAATCTCAGATGAATGCCATTATATAATTCTCAATACCCAGTAGAGAAAAATCTGTTAATAGGCTGCAGCAGAACAATTTGCCTCCAGAAGAGATTTCTCTCATGCTCCAAAGTTAAAAAACACAACTGCTTCAAAAGTAGAGATTTCACATGTCCAGATGGATGGACATGTGAAATAGTTTAAAATAGTCTGGTATTATAATTCTTCCTATGCCTTTTCTAAAGAGATATAGAAATATCACAGAAAATTCTTAGTCAGCATGATACTTGGATCTCTCTCATTTTTGCCCTGAGACATTGTGACTGGAAATGGTTGTACCACCAGAGCACCTCTTTCCTCTTCTCCAACCAGCAACTTCATACACATTTGGAACTGCCCCCCTGAAGGCAGCTACAGCACAAGATACCAGACAGAGGCAGGATCACTTACATTAGATGTGGATAGAGTTCACAAGTTTCATTTGGTACAAAAGAGTTAAACAAAATTATGGGCCTTTTGTACTAGAAAAATGAAGCTAAAAGTCCAGAATAAATAGGACAGAATGAGGGAGGATTTATGTACTGAAAAACCATAAGAGCAAACCCTACATTCACAGAAAGGTACTGGTATCTTTGATATTTTTGAGAGTATTTGAGCTATTCCTTTAATTGGAATGATCCTACAGAAATATTAAAACCCAAACAATTTTAGGAACAGCAAAAGAGATAAATAGGTATGACAGAAATAAACAACCACACAATGTAAGAATTCACTATTAAAATGCCATTTTAATAACTTTTTTTACAAGTAATCCACCTATACACTATAGAAAAATAAACACCACAGAGACTTTTTGCAGCTTACAATACAGCGATGCAGGCACACTTCAGCTGTTGACTTAATTTCACATGAGAATGTAAAACATTGTTCTTAGTGAAAAGTAAGTCCCTCTTAAAGTACTAAAATATAATAAAAAGAGTCATATAAAAATCTGCTTTAAAAGCACTGCCCTTTATTCAGTTGCATGGCAGATTGCAAGTGCATCTGTTGAGTGAGGACCAACTCAGAGGAAGCAGGAACTTGCAGGACAGATTTTGTAAGTGTTCCTATCACTTCTTTAGGTTTCTCTGATGAGGTGAACGTAGCACTTGTCCTAAATTAAAAAAACAAACAAACAAACAAACCAGATCAATATTAGAAAACTGCTTGTGTTATGAAGCAACAGTGTACAATTAGCAGCATGTTATTTCCTCAAAGCACTTCATATGAGCTACACTGAAAGCAATTCCAATTTTCACGAGCCACCTAGGAGCAATCCCAAACAGGATTTGAAAGCCTAAACGTGTGCCAAAGCAAACCTTCATAGCCTGGGACCTGTGCTCCATCACAGGCCTGCTTTACCCCCAGTGACAGCTCAATTCTGCCAGTCCTGTGGTGATTCTTTAGTTCATGAGTAACTGGGAAATCACTTGGCTGACAGGACTGTTCTAAAGATTGCAGCATCATTCTGTAATGCCTGGACATGATCGTCCTGGCAACATGGAAATGTTATACAGAAATCACATACACTTTTCACAGAAGTGCTGTTCATGGTGTCCCTAAGTTGTGGAGTACTTATTCCACACTTGGAATGAAGCAAAATATGTTATTTCCTTAAAGGCTGGCAGATTTCAAGTCTAAAATCTGTTTATCTATCTGTATCAGCCATGCAGCTGCAGTACTTGGGGGAAAAAAAAAAAAAACCCAAACAAACAAACCTACAAAGTCATGATAATAATGTTTCTAAGTAATGTCCTGCTGAGAACAATGTCAAAATTCCCAAACTCTTCAGGATTTGAGGATGATGTGATGAAAGTTAGCAAGTTCCTCCTTAGGACAAGGTGTTTCTGTGCTACAACCAACATTTAACAAGAAGAGGTAATTAGACCAATTAAACTAAGTAAATCTGGTCTAGAAATTAGCTGGAACTGTTTTAAATAGCAAAGCTAAGTGCCACTACACTCCTTTGTGTGCTCTTTGATAAATCTTAGAACTAGATGGCTGGTAAATACTAGATGTATTTACCAGCCTCCAAATGTTTTTTAAAAATCTGTTATGAACATAAGGAAGTGATAATTAAGGGAAGCATTACAGTTTCTGCTGCAGAGAAAGCCCTGCTCAGCTATTACAACAGCTATGTTTGACTTTAAAGCAAATTAACTCTATACACAGCTTCATTTGAGTTACAACACTTGCTTGTTTAGATTTGGGAACAGGAGGGGGGCAGAAATCACATGAAATTATTCCATCTTATCTCTTTCACTATGAACTTACAGAAATGCCACACTTGGAGGAGTTTTAGATAAAATTCAGAAAGGTTTTCTTTCAGAGACTGACTTTGTTACCCTGCAATAATGATAATTATTCCTTAAAATGATGCTCTTTATTGGCAGTAAAGGTACAAAGAACCTTGTGAAAAGCAGCCCAGGCTTGCAGGAGCTGTGAGGGGTAAGAAGGTGGTTCTTACCTGGCTGCACCCCTCGCAGCCTTTGCTGAATCACCTCCAAGCGATGGATATATTCTGTGAGTGACTGTTCAGGATCCTGAGGTGGCACAAGGGACTTGTCTGGAGCTGAACTTGGGGACGGGTGCAATCTTAAAAAGAAAACAATTTTCTCCTTCTCATGCTATACTGTCAAATATATCCAGAAGTTACATTCATATAGTCAGGAATTCTGGGCAAAGAAAACAGGAACATCACTGCCCTTTCCACTTATATAGCTGTTCCTGGAAACAAGAGCAGCAAGAGGCATCATTTAGCCTACCTTGGATCTACATCAGACCTGAGCCACCACTAATCCAGTCACACTGAGCACCAGTCAGGGCTGCTGTTATTAATGTCCTGTTCCATATCATACAGGTGACTTTTCTTAGCAGGGCTGTCAGAAACAGACACATGCCATGACAGAGGAATAGGGTGGGGTAGAATTAAGTCTTTTGGAGGTTCTTGCAGGTCTCAAGCTCTCCAAAAACGTTTTGCTGAATTCCATGCAAACCAGAAGACTACCTGGCTGTTTGTGACAAACCACTCAGCAAAGTTAAAAAAACCCCTACAATAACCTGAAGCACCTCCCATCTTTGCAGACTGACCTGTTGTGTGAGCGGCAGGAGGATCGTGGGGACAGGCTCGTGAGTCTTGCAGCACAGCTGGTTCTGTGGCACAGCCCTGTGTCCCTGTCCTGGGTAGGGGGAGAGCTGACAGGGGCAGCTGGGGGCTGCTGCTCTTTCAGGACTTCTGTTCTAGCACCAGAGGCTGTGGTAAATATGAAGGGTTAAAAAATAAGCACTAGGAACCATTGAGAACAGGCTACCATAAACACATCCAAAAAACCCATCAAAATGACAGCAGAGTATGCTTAAGTTTGGTTTTAAATGCAGGTAAATACACTTCCTACAGCTAACTGCTTTTTTGGCTTTTAAACCATATTTAGCAGAATTGTGATGGTATTTTCTATTGAGATAGCAAGTTCAGCATTTGAGGATTCAAGTTTCTTAGGAGTCATACCAAAGTGGGTTTATGTACAAAGGTGGTGCTGTCTTTTAAATTAAGTATTTCCAGCAACTTAGAAACAGTGAAAATGACATAGTACCAGGTATTGAAAAATACACTATTTAATCTGAATTTGGTTTAGCATTGAAAAGGCACAATGGAATTTTACATCAAGGGCAGCAGTTCCCCAATACTGGGTGCTGCATTAAGATGTTTGTTGGAATTATTACAAAGGCACTCATCAGTAACTCAAAAGAAAACTCACGTGTTCCTCAAGTAACTCAAGCCCTTATTGACCTGCATCAGACCATCTATCCATCTACTCTACAGATGGATAGAGGCAAAATAAACAGATTTTCCCACTTGGGTTTTGTTTTTTAAATGAAACACTTCACTGAAGAGAAATTACAAAGAAAACAATGTACTTATCCAAACACGTACCTGTGTTACCTCCTATACTGTGAGAAATGCTTTCACCCTGTGTGCTCTTCCTGCCCACTTTGTTCCACTTCTTCACCAAAAACTTTAACCTTGGTAAGAAAACAAATTTGTACAAGCATTAAAAATAAGCATAAATACATTAAATTTTAATATTATTTGCTGGAATAGAACTGACTAAGCAACCTAAGCAATGATTGTTGTGGGAATGACAGGAAAATTCTTCCAATTCAGTTTTCAGAATGCTGGCTTATCCCATTTTACCCTGCAACAATCTTTGAACTGCTGAAAAGCCTTGCTTGTTTTGGCACTGCTCCTAATGTCCAGAGAGCTCTTCCTACCTGAGATGAGGAGTTTGGAGGTTACTGCACAAATTTGGAGGTGCTGCAGCCTTTGCTATTATTATGGTATTCATGTCAAAGACTCTGTGTCATCTCCTGATAGAAACCTGCTAGACATTTTAACTAGACAATGAAATTGCTCAGAAATAACCACCTATTACATTTGAAACTGCTTTTTTTATTTTTCATTAAATGGGCTTAAAGCCATTGGGAGATGGCATGCTGTCCCATGTGCAACTAGCAAAACCCATTTGATAGTGATACAGCATGATAAAATCACAGGCAATGAAACACACACTACTGGATTCCAGAGAACCATCCCTGACAGATCACATTCTGATACAAGACAGAGTGTCCAGTGAGACCAAGGAGATAAGGGTCAGCCCCAAAGGACTTCAGTTTGTAATGCTGTGCACTGGTTCCCAAATACATTGCAGCTGGGTATCACTCAAGTATCTTTTTCATAGAATTATGGAATGGTTTCAGCTGGAAGGAATCCTAAGGAAGCTCACCTTGTTCCATCCTCCTGCTATGAGCTGGGACACCTTCCACTATCCCAGACTGCCTCAAGCCCTGTTCAACCTGCCCTTGAACACTCCCAGGCATGGGGCAGCCACAGCTTCTCTGGACAACCTGTGCCAGGGCCTCACCACCCTCACAGGGAAAGATTTCTTGCCAATATCCCATCTAAATCTACCCTCTTTCATTTTAAAGATGTTTTTTACAAATCTTTAGTACAGATCAAACTCAGCTAACAAGTCATGCTCGAACCAGCTCTGGAGATCGCTTCTGCTTAATATTAATGTAAGATAAGCCACAGGAACGATCAATTTTTTAAGTTTCCAAGAAAACATCACCTATAAGAGACAGGGAGTGTTTTGGCTTTACCTTGAGATGGCAATGATGGCTCTGACTGCACACCTGAACTTGGTGAAGGGCCGGGAGCGTGATGCAGAGAGCTGCAGGTCTGCAGAAGGATAGATTCCCATGCGGGCGATGAGGGACAGAGTTGCCTGCTCACAGTCCTGAAAGCCACCAAGCAGCAGCAAGAGGTATTTCTTCTGATAAACTAGAGCCTTTCTAAAGCTCTCTGCTCGAATGTACTTTCGATATAATCTCTGCAACTGCAGAAAGAAAATAAAAAAATTTTAAAAAGTTCATTTTTTTCACAGTTACTGTTGCAAAAAGCTAGCCACAAACAAGGTGTCTTCAGGTCAAATGTGCAGACTGAGGACACAAGGGCAGCCAAAACAATTCTGTATGCTGCTAAAACCCACCCAGATTTGGAGTGTCAGACCTCTTTAAATCTCCTGAATGTTTACAAGCAAAATTATCACACTCAAAACTCTAAAACATTTTAACTCTTTAATAAAGAAAGCACATCTGCTTAAAAAAAAATGTAAGCCAGAATGCATGGTGGGAGAGATGCCTATCAGATCTGATTACAATCAAAGTGTCAGAAAAAGTATTTAAGATTAGTCAGCAGGGATTAAAAATAATGAATGTTTCCTATTTTCACGCTTAGACAAGAAATCCATGTCTCCCTCTCATTTAAGAGTGGAAATTCCGAAGATCCAGATTACTTTTGATGTAAGTTCCTGTCTAACACTGAAAAAGTTCCAAAGGAACTTCTCTGATGAGGTACATATGGGGAAAGCTTCTAATTTAAAATAGTGTATCAAACTGTTTGTCTAGAACATCAACCTTTTAAAATAGCAACTGAAGATTACAGCAGTAAGTGAAAGATAAATGCCATAACCTGACAGATCCCTTGTTTTTTCCAGCAGATCAGGTTGAAATGATACCTCCTGGCTGTGGCTCTGCTCCAGAGACCCCCCTTTGCTGGCTATCCCCATGATTTTACCTTAGGATTGGAAGTTTCTGCCACTGGTTTGTTTTCAATTTCAGCATTGGCTTTAGCCAGCTGGGATTCTGCCTGTTTCAGCATGTTCTGCAGCATGTTCCTCTCTCGCTGCCAAGCCTCTCTTTCCAGCTCTTGAACAGGGTCAGCATCACCTGTAGATCTCACCTAAAACAGAAACCTAAAGGAAGTGAGCCACAATGGGTTTTGCACATTGCTTTCACGATCAAACATCTCAAACCCAGTAATAACCCAACTTTATGACAAATTAAAACATAGTAACAATGAGCCCAAAAATCAGCAATGGTATTCAGGCCTTGAACAGCTCAACTGGAAACTGAAATGCCTGAAAAGCCCTTCTGACTTTCATCTGACTTTCTTCTACATTCACAGGCAGCACAGAAATGGTGATGTCATCTATGTACATGCAAAACCAAGTTGCACATACAACAAAAACAAGTTGTAAAAAATTCTGAAAAACCACACATTCAATTCTGAGGGTCCATTGTCCAGAGAAGCTGTGGCTGGCCCATCCCTGGAAGTGTCCAAGGTCAGGTTGGACAGGGCTTGGAGCAATCTGGTCTAGTGGAAGGTTCCCAGCCCATGGCAGGGGTTGGAGCCAGATGGGCTTTAAGGTCCCTTTGAGCCCAAACCATGCTGTGATTCTGTAAAACTGAGTTTTGTGATAAGGAATGAGACCCAGGACTCCAGCTCCAATTCTTTATGCAAATTCTGCCTTCATAACCCTCTTTGTATCAACTACAAATTTACTGGTCATCAGTTACATCAGTGCACGATGCAGTAGATCACAAAAGAAATAGAAGATTTTTTTTAAAGGCAGTTGATGTTTTATCCCTTGAAATAAAATCTATACCTTAGAGAAGCTAGCACAAACAACTGACCCCAGTTTCTCCTAGCAACTTATTTCAGTACAATCTGTATTATCTGAAGGAGTTCTACATGACTCATCTATGTCCTTGACTTCTACTGCACCATTTGGCAGCTGATTGACCAGACAGCTCCATTTGGCACAGATTTCCCATGCTGACATTTTGCCAGGTTCCCTGTCCACTACTCCCCATTTTATTGCAACTCAAGGGAGAAACAGCAGAAAATTCCTTTGGCCTCCTGAGCATGTGGTTTGGTACCTTAAAGGAAGGAGAAATTCAGGGAGGAGACTGAAGGAAAAGGTGATTCTGGAAAAAAAAAAAAAATCTAAGCCTGAAAAGAGGGCATAAAGGAGGGACTGTTTGGGCCCACAGAGGAAAAGCTATAGAGGTGGTGTTTTGGCTCCTAAGATCTAGAAAGGCTTATGCCTTTAAAGTGCTCTACTGAACTCTTTTTTAAAAATAAAATTTAAGTCAGGAAGCTTGAGTTCCTTTATTTTTGTGTGGTCAGCCCCCGAAGGAGAGAACTCTGCTCCAACAAGATTTTTGCCTACAGCTGACAGCTCTAAAGGTTTGTGAGAGGAAGGCTTAACCAAAATAACCCCATGAACTTGGTGAAGAGGCTGCATCCCCCTCCTCAAGGCTGGAGATGATCTATTTGGCAACCACCTGTGTGGCTGCACAGGTGACAGAAGGAAAATATTAACTGTATTTTGTAAGCAGGTAGACACAGGGAGAGCTACCACATGCCAAGGCAGCTTGTCACACATCAGGCTTATGAACAGAAGACACAAAAAACTTTTCACTTATCAGACAGTCACAGATCTGTCTATTGCAAGAGAAAGACATAAAACTGCAGTTATCTGGGGAATCAGATGGAATCTGAAAGTTATGTATTTTATGTATTTTGTATCAATAGACCTGAGCTTGGTCTTCAGTAATCCCTGGTCTTGTGTAAAAAATTTGCAATACTGCAAATTGGGTCAGAACAGCCCTCCTGAGATTACAAACCACTATAGTGCTTCTTGAAAAGTACTTGGCATTTTGGTGAAAAACAACAGTCTCTGGATGCATAAAGCAGCTACAGCAACACATCCCCAAAGCTTGTGATCCTTGGACACACTACATATCTAGGAAAAAAATGCTCTCAGAAGAAGACTCTGCAATACAAGAGGAGTTGGATGTTAAAATATGTTAATGTTTTCCTTACCTGAGAAGTAGGAGGAGTCAAATCTGATTTTAGTTCCCTTAATGTCTGCAGTAAAGAGGCCACAGCTTCATCATTTGATGCAGACCAATCCTTAACCGTCCTGTTAGGCAGAAACACCTTTTCAGTGTCAGGCTGATTTGTAAGAATGTTACATGCATTGAATTGCTTCTTCCCACTACCTGACCTTTAAAGTTCTGAGGCTTTACTTATGCAATATTTATCACACAAATTACTACAAATACATAGAGAAATGAGCAAGTTCTGTTAATTTTAAAGAATTAAAAGAGCTAAGGGCTCTCAGCCTTAACACACACAAGTTAAGAAGCAGGATGGAAAGTGCTATTTTATGAACTCACTTATCCAGAGTTTTATATATGAACTCATTCAGGTGCCCAACCACAAAGAGCAACTGCTGCCTTATCTTCTCCAGCTGTTGTTGCTGCTGTTGCAAGTGGGGTTTTTCAGTTTCTTTTGTCACAGGATGTGTGGGACATGCATCTTTGCTCGAGGTACACGAGAGTTCCTCCTGACAGTTTGGAGTTGGAGGATTTCTCTCTCTTTCTCTTAATACTGCCAGTATTTCCTGCAGTTCTTTAATTCTTTGTTCATCCCTTTGGTGTTGCCGTTCCAAGTTTTGCTGTTTGAACAGAGTAAGTAGTAGTTAATTGCATCATATATACCCACTTATATAAGTGTCACCACACCTAATCAGCATATCCACCTGGGTGTTCCTGAACTGCCAGACCACTTTTGGGGAAGGCTTAGAGCACTGCTTTCCAGGGCCACCTGGAAGCCATTTAATGACACTGGAGTGGGCATTGTCTCTCACATTGTCTCCATCCAAGGAGAAGCCCAGGGTGAAACCAATACTGTCTCAAGCCATGATTGGGATCCTGGCTCAAAATAAGGGCAATGACATGAAACCTAGTTTGGTTCCATGCTGCATTTAACCCATATTCATCCCCACCTGTGAACAACCAGCAATTTCTAGCACAGGCAAAAATTTAAAGATCAACTTCCATCCACAATAAACCCAGACACAATCCCTTGAAAACAACTACATTTCACAAAAGAAGGACAAGAGCTCATTTAATGCATTTTTCAGAATGCTTTAACAGAAGGAAACATTCCCATCAAAGAATACCATCCAGAGGGTTAGATCCCAGTGTGTGGCTATTTCAGTGTAAGGCAGAGCATTCTTACCAATCTCTCCTGATCTCTCTGCCAGTCCTTCTGTTTCTGTAGCTCTGTCTGTTGCTGCTGTTTCTGCTCTCTCTCCCTCTCCTCTTTCCTGTTCTTATCTTGCTCTTTAACTAGCTTGAAGAGTGACTGCAGTTGTTCCCAGTCAACTTTCAGCTTGACCTCTCTCTCCCTCTGGGCCTCCAAGGAACGGATCACCTCTTGCTTTTGTGCCTGAAGAGACTCCAGGGTGGCTCGCAGTTTGTCGCTGACCTCCCTCTCCTTCTGGGTTTCCTCACAGCACATCTGCACCTCAGCCTCCAGCTGCCTTTTGGACAGGATGGCCTTCTGGTGCATCTTCTCAATAACAGCAGCAAGCTCCATAGCTCGGGCCCTCTCATCCTCCAGCTGGGCTTGGAGCTCTCGGACAAAGGCTTGTTCCAGCAGCGACTCCCTGTGCTGACAGGAAGCCCCTTCCTTCACTCTCATGCTCAACTGCTCTGTCAGAACACGCTCATGATTCAAGGAATCCAGGAGCTCCAAGGAGCGGTTTTTCTCAGCATCCAGGTTTTTCTGCAGCTCCCTCAGTCTGTTGTGTTCCTGGGCCAGCAAGGCTTCGCAGCGGGAGTGCTCGATCTGCAGCTCCTTGCGGAGGTTGTCCGTCACTGTCCTCTCGTGCTCCAAGGACACGGCCAGCTGGCAGTTCTGCACCGACTGCACATCCAGGGCAGCCTGCAGCTCCTGGGCACAAGGGGGAAGAACACTTTAATGTTCCAGCACAAACATTTATTTGTGGGACTGGCTGGCATTTAGCAATTTTCAACCTCCTATTTTATTCTGAAAGATATTGAGACTTAACTAGATACTTACTAGAACTTAGAACCTAACTTAGAACTTGGCACTAAGAAACAAAACCAAAAATTATCATGTTAATGTATCTGCCAGTACATTATTTCTTCTTCACTTAGTGAAGAAGACCCTCATTAGGAAATCACTACTTTTTGTTTCACTCAGTCCCATTAATAAGTAACATCTGCAACAGCAATAACTCTGTTGTTTTAAAAAGAAAAATCTAAGCAGTAAGAGTAGATGTAAAGCTTCAGGACTAGGCAGGCCATCTCTTCAAAGCAGAGAGTAGAGACTGATAAAAATAATCACAGAATGGTATGGGTTGAAAAGGATGTTAAAGCTCATCTCATTCCCACTCCCTGCCATGGGCAGGGACACCTTCCATTATCCCAGGTTACTCCAAGCCCTGGCCTGGACACTTCCAGGGATGACCCAACCACAGCTGCTCTGGGTAATCTGGGCCTCACCACTCTCACAGAAAAAAATTTCTTCCTTATATCTAGTCTAAAATCTACCCTCTTTGCCTTCAAAATCCATCCCTAGGTCCATTCTGGGAGCCAGTCTTTCTTTAGAAGGAAAGGCAGGGACTGAAGGGGCAGTGTAGGGCACTGCAGACAGCCAGAGCAGGCACTGCTGTCCTAGTAGGGAGGTCTACCCTGCCCCCCACCTAGCCAGCACCATTTGTTATCTCCTAGAAAGCCAGGTCAGATGCTAAAAGGCAGAAACTTTCCATAATGGGGCTTCAATAAAGTTTTATGAATGCCAGACTAATCTGTCCAACCTGTACCCCTGGGGCAAAGCACTTTTCTCCTGGCCTTGGCTACTCTGTCCTCCTTGGATGAGCAGGTTTCTGAAAAGGAGGAAGATGGTAGCAGCATTTCCTAACCATGCAGCAGTAACAAATATCCCAACAAAAATCACTTACAAACTTAAACAACTACCAGGAAGATGACAGGAGAAACCAGACTACAAGGAAACAGTCAGAATTGTGTTTCCTCACTTAGGGAATTTAAGGATTGTTTGGAGTTCTTTGAGAGAGTTTAGTTTTGGGGTTTAAAAATGGGTTATATTAAATCTTCCTCCTTTTCCATTTACTATAGGCCTTTTACAAGCACTGAGTCATTGCTATTACAGTCTTGGAGAGAAAGCTGTTCACTTGTTTTCTATTCAATTTAAAAGGGAACAGGACAACTTTGGTTAACCTCCAAAAATACATATTATATTGAAAAGGCTCCACTTACTCTCTGCCAAACATATTTATCATTGGGTGGTTTTCTTTATAATCTCAGAGACCATACATCTCACACCCTCATGCTAAGTTTGCTGTGGAATTAAGGGTGCAGTCACACAGCTGTAGAATCTGGCTGTCCCTACTCAGCAAGGGGCAGTACACAACAGGGGAAAGTGGGAAAGGAAAAAACTTTAAGAAGATGTGGGAAAAAAAAACCAACACAGCATTCAACCTTGGTTTATTTCTGCACGTGCAATTAATGAAAGTAACTGAAAGCTTTTACTCGGTGAGAAAAGACACTGTGCACATTCAGAAAAGGTTTGGGGGTTTTAACAGTTACTAAACAAAGAACAGTGGAGGTGAAGAAGACTGCACAAATAACTTGCTAGTTAACGTCATGCCCCAGGGGAGCTGGGCGTTACCTCCACGGCCTTTGTCTTTTCATCCTCTGCTTTCCTCTGCTGACGCTGCTGTTCCTCAAACCAACCTCGCAGCTCAGATCCCTTCAGCTGCTCAGCCTGCAAGTCTTCAAGTGCAGCTGCCAAATCCTTTTCTTTTTTTTCCAATTCAACACTGCAAAGTTCAAAACGACATTTCTATGTTCAGAAAAGAACATCCTTCACCAGCATCACAAGGAAGACATTTTGGGCTGGTTTCTCTGATTTGTTTCTTTAAGGTGGCCTCTATTCTTTCTAAAGAGGGTCAGTTTTCAAGCTAGTTAGCATCTGAAAACATTTGCCTCCCCGCAAGCCAAGCTAGAATTGCTCCATTTAGTAACAATTTAGAGATAGGTTATTTATTCTGGCAGAGCAAAGCTGTTGTCCTGTGAGAGCACAGCAAAATATTGGCATACCCGAGGAAGGGAGTGGGAAAGGAAGATACCCAAGATGACAGAATTTAGTAAACAAAACGTAACCCTTAATAGTGAGAGACCCTAGTTTGCCTCCCTGTGTTTCCAAGTGCTTTATGGATGCAATTAGTATAAAGCTCTTTCAGACCTGCCGATAAATCAAGTAAATGAATAAATCTACTTCTCACCGTAAATGATTTATGTCCCTCTGAAGCTCTTCCAGGGATTTCTGCAACCTTTCATTCTCTTGCTTGCTTCCAGAAAGCTCTGATTTCAGGGATGCTTTTTCTTGATTCAGGAGATCACATGTTTCAGAGGATCTTTTCCGCTCCTCGGAGAGGCTGCTGTGCAAGTCACTTACAATAGATTTTTCCTGCTGAAGCTTATATTCCAATAATTCAACTAGGATAAGAAAACACTAACAGTTATTTATATTACAGAGACCTTGACAGTATGATAACACTTACACTAATTCAAATTAGGGAAAAAAAATCAGCTGTATTGAAGTGGTTTGGTTTAAGAATTAATCTCTTTTCAAATGAGAGGAATCAGAAGAAGGATGCACAAACATTGATTCTATCATTGTGATATTCTGTAATATCACAAATGGATTTTAAACCTCACTAAACAAACTTATCCACTTACATAAACATTTTATGACAGGAATCACTATATAGAACCTGTTTTGCCAGCTCTGCTCAGGCTAGTGAGTTAAGAGAAACAACTCTCCCTAAATTTGGAGGCTCCTGTTTGATAAGTACTTAAAAATAATAAATGTATCTATGTCTACAGTATTATGTAAAGAAAATTAGCAATAAACTTCTGGATGCCCAGAAAACTTTCCTCTATTGGACTAGTGCATCTGCTGTTAAATGGCTGAAATCTGAATGATAGTGATGGAAAAACAAAAAGAAGGAAAAAGCAGTGTTTTGCTTTGAAGAGAGATGTTTATTTTTGACCAAGGTCACTTGCACTTGTTTCTTTATTACATAAAGGGAACCTGCTGTGAAAACCAAGGCTTGCTTATTTAGTCAGGAACATGATTTAGCAGTGGCCTTGGCACTGTTTATGGTGGGACTCCACAGTGTTAAAGGTCTTATCCAACCTAAATGATTCTGTGATTTTATACTAGCAAACATATAGATAAACAATTCTCTGCAAACAAACAGGGGTTTTTACTGTCCTTGCTGGGTTTTCTCCATGTGTACACTATTTCAGTTCCATTGCTTCGGGTTATTTCAGAGTTTCTCTTTGCTTTTCATAGATTTGTCTTAACTACTGATATGAGAAAGAACTGCTATCATCATAGGCAGCCTGAGTGCATTCAGTAAAACTGAGGAATTGCACAGCATCTGCTGCTTTGCAAGACACCTTCATTTTGCCTTTTACCTTTGAGGCACAAAGGAACTGATGTTGAAGACAGAAAGAGCTGACAACGACAGTAAGAATTACCTTTCCTCCGGAGCTGGTGTTCCTGCTTGTTCCCATGATCTTCAGCCTTGGTAAGGGTTTCCTGCAGCTGCTGCAGCTTCTCCTGGCTCTGGAGATGTGTCATGCGGAGCTGGGCTCGGAGGTCCTGGATTTCTGAGAGCAGGCTATTCCGGTCTGAGGAGAAGAGGTGCTCCACAACCATCTGTCTCTGCTCCTCCTGAAACAAACCAAGGCCTATTCAAACTACAAGGCTATTTCCATATCTTCTGCAAGGATAAATACTAAGGAAACTCTTGCAGTGCAAGTTTTGTACTGAAGCACTCGAATGACTAAGTTCGTGCTTCACATTAATGCAAAACGTTAACATTGTGTAAAAAAGAAAAACCCCACTTCACTTGCCTTGTTGAGTGTATGCATAATAATTACTACATCCCAGAAACGAAATATTATTGGCAAAAAGCCCCCAGATTCAGAGTTAGTTCAATATATACCCTTTGCAAGAGAGGTCTGTGAAGTTCTAGATAAATGGGAAGGATGGAAAGAATTCAACCAAGTATTTCCTACTGACTATCACAGTCTTTCTTGATGCCAGCTAAAATGATCAGTAGGCTTTGTAGCACTATGGAAAAAGTTCAAGAAAAATGCTACCACAACAGAAAATCTAAAAGCTACTGATCCCACACCATCTGCATTATAGAAGACATACAAGATAATAATATAATATAACAATACACAAGATTTAACAACAGAAGCAATAAAACTGAAAAAATTTTAAAACTAAAAGAGAATAAAGAAGTGATTTATAAGCAGCACACTTCAAGAGCTTTCCATACTTGTTGTTTCATTATATACTCCAGCTTTTCCCCTAATGAACTTGTGTCACCAGATGCAGGATTGGAGAAGTGAGACTTCAAGTCAATTTGCAACACATTTCTCTCCTTCTCGAACACACTCTGTACTGCTTGCAGAAGTTCTCCTCTCCAGTCAGCAGCAACACTTGATGTTTCCTGTTAAAATATATTTTTTTTAAAATAGCATCTCTCTCAACCTCTAACCCAGCATCTTTCATACTGTAAGAGTGTATCTGTTATTTTAAGCACTTTTAGAAGGGTTTAAAGAGTACTGTCCCTTACTCCTTAAACATATATATACACTCAGACATGCCTCATAACATATATATAACATACATTTATATATACAAACAACCTGGTTCCCTTGCTTTAAAGGGCATTTTACAGCCATACCTTGTCTCCTCTATCTGCCACCTTGCTGAGGTAATCCTTCAGTGACTGGATAGCATCCAGCAGGGATAATCCCTCCTTCTGCCAGCCCTCCACTGCCAGTTGGGTCTGAGGGACATTCTTCAGCTCCCTAAGAGCAAAGGGATGCTCTGACAAAGCCAATATATTGCGGCTCTCCTCATACACCATCTTCAGCACAGTCTGAGAAGGAAAAAAAAAAGATAATATTAGGAAACAGGCATCAGCATCCTGGCAGTGTAAGAGCAGGATGGGATAGTGCTAGACAACAAAAATAAGGTGTCTATATCAACACACTAAGATGCAATTAAGCATAAATTACTATTTATGCCAAAGGGCTGTACTTTACCTTCGTTTCTGAACCATTTAGCTAACTTTCCTGGGAATAAATTGAATTCTATCAAGTCTGAAGCTATGTTACTAAACCCCAGTGATGCCAGAAAACTGAATTATGTATTTAGACAGCCTTGGCTTAATTTAGCAAATTATGTACAAATATCAACTCCCAAAATAACCAGTTTTAATAATTTACACAGTGGAAATTGTTTCCTCTGACATTGTCAGGCCAAATAATCTATTTTAAATAAATTCTCTGTTCACAAACTATTACATCATGCACAGATGTTTCCTGGCTTCTTTTCAAGGAAGGTCACTGGAGATTTAAATCCTTTTCTTACACACATCTCATCAGAAATATCTCAGCCTCCATGTAGAGCTGTTTTCTCATTGCTATGCACTTTAAAAACAACACAGAGTACTTTTATTTAACTCTTGATATTCTTTCCTTGCACATTTTTTAAATTACTTTTGAACAAACTTAAGTTGCTTTTCTGTCACTGGAATCAAAATAGTGATTACTTCAATAATCAATGAAAACCTTTAGTAAACATTAACATCAAAAGCACAGTGAAGTGTTCAAACTGAACATTCAGTACTGGAATATGCACTCAGATCTTACAGACAGTAAAGTCTAGATTGATGCTCCACAAAAGAAAAAAAAAAAACCAAACAACTTGTTTCTTAATGTAAAATAAAATTCACCTCTTCCATGAAGTCTCTGACACAGAATTTTTTAGACACAGAATCACAGAATGGTTTTCAGTTGGAAGGGACCTTTCAAGACCATATCTAGTCCAACTCTGCTGTGGGGAACATCTTCTATTATATCAGGTTGCACAAAGCCCCATCCAATCTCATTCTGAATGGATTCTGAGATGGACTCTTAGGGATCCACCACCTCTCTGTGCCAGTGTGTCATCACAGGAAATCCTGTACTTATGTCCAATCCATTTCCTGATCTTACTGGGCAGTGAGGAGAGGCTGAACGATCAGTAGTTTCCAGGGTGCTCATATTAAGCTTTTTAAAAATGGGGGCTATGTTTCCCTTTTCTCCAGGCACTGGGGACTTTATCTGACTGCTGAGACTTTTTGAAAACAATGGAGAGTGGCTTGGCAATTGCAACTGCAAAATTTCCTCAGGACCCTGGGATTCATATCTTTGGGTCCCATGGACTTAGCGATGTCCAGGTTCCTCTGGTGGTGTTGAATCTGATCTTTCTCTTACAATATTTTAAATTTCATTCCTCCAGTCCCTTCCTCATCTAATTTAAAGCTTTTCTTGTAGATTTGGCCATGTTATTGGTAGAGACACTCTTGTCTCACTTGCTCAGGTCAATTCCATGAGCTCCCAACATTTCTGGTTTCTCAAAGGCAAATCCATGATAATAAAAATGAAAACCTTGAGTACTGCACCAGCTGCACAGCCAGGGATTCTATCCTGGTCCCCTTCCTCTGACTGGGAGGATAGAGAGAATATCACTCATGGTCCCAAACCTTTGAACTGTCCTGTCACAGTGCTGTTAGACCCTACACAGGTGATAATCTGTAGGGCTCACCCAGCTTGGCAGCCTCAATGACACCACAAATACAATCTGCTGGTAAGCAACAAACTTCTCTAGAGAAAGTACCTGGATGGCAGGTGGGTGCTCCAGTGCCTCTCAGTGAGCAATCTCCAATTACTAACACCTGATGTAATTTTCTGGTAGCACTGGTTCTAATGCCAGCAGATGGTTTCATCAGCTTTGCATGTTTGGCTTTTCCTGGATCACAGCAGTTATTCCATGTGTTCTTCCTTCTCCAACCCTAGAGCATCATGTCTGTTATTAAGGGCAGATGGATGGGGGAAGGATCTTCCTTCTGATTTTGAGCAGCCATAAAGGCCCAGTCTCCATCTTGTGAGTTACCTGTGCCAGTTAGCTTGAGTGAGTTTGAATTCAGGCTTACCTTCCTCCAGTTTGCTGGACAAGCTGAAAGAACCTGCTAAGCATATTAGCAGGCAGGATTCACTTTCTAGGAAGGATTCACTTCTAGTTTCTCATTACTTGAGAATTCACTCTAACCTACCGTGTTCTCTCATAGAGGAGAATTTCTCCCATTCTGTAGATGGAATTTTTGAAATGGCTGAGAGCTTGCTCAGCAAACCCAAAGAGTTCTAAGCATATACTTTCTTCAACTTTAATTACTGACTAGAATGAGCACTCACTGCTCAGTCTTCTGTATATTCCTCATGTTGCTTGCCCTGACCTATCCCTGCACACCTTGCACTGGTGTTTCCACAGCTCTCCATCACATCAGGATGACAAGAACAGGCAGAGGAGCATGATTTCAGCTATGGTTGCTTCTGAAACAACTTTCTGTGAAGCCTCCAAGGCAAACCCATAAAAGAGAATAAGCAGTCTGTGTTCCCCCACATTCTGAAACAGCACCAGTGCTGTCCTAGCAAAACTAGTTCAATTCTATCAAGTACAAGCAAATGTCAGTAATGTTGTCACAGTAATGTTGGAGATGCAAGGACAAGAACCATCACCAACTTGCAGTTTAAACCATTACAGAACACTTTTCAGGGTAAATGTAGCAGCTATTGTATATTACCATTTCATTTTTGCTGTCCAGTTTTAATTTGCTGGTAGGCTCATATTAATCACACACTACCTTCATCTGTGGTGAAAGTATCTCCTTTTCTTTCATCGATTCCATAATATCCGGAATCATCCCCCGGTATCGCAGGTAAGCCATGACATTGGCATCGAGGTGATCTGATGTTTGTAGCTCCTGCTTTAGATTAGCTGCCAAATTTGAGCTGGTGTCTGAAGGAAGAGACAACCCCCATCCCCACAAAGTGTTATAAAAATGGAAAGAACTTGAAAGTAGAACAACCACTTGCAAAATAACCATGATTTCTTCTGCTCGTATGTATGCAGGGTCAGATTGAGTTGGTTGGTTGAGATCTCAATTAACTTAAACAAGTTAAAAATCATTAAGTTGCCTTTAGAACCAGAGAAGTAGTTAAGTACTTAAGTCAGAACTCAAACCCCCTGCCTCTGTCCTGTATGTAGATAAAAAGGTAAAACCAGGCACAATATACATATATATATGTATGTTTCTTAACAAAGAACCACCTGCCTGAGGCATAGCTTTCCAATAAAAGACCCACAGTAAAAGAAAATGGGAGAAAGGAGAAACGTGTTTTAATATTGAAGTTAACAAAAGGTAAAAGGAATCTACAAAGTTCAACTTACTGCTGCCACTTCCATCGCTCATGGCAGATGCTCTTGATCTTTCATCATCTTGTAAATCAGAAGGGGTTAAAGTCAGATTATCAACTTCTCTCATCTGCTTGAGAAGAAATTTTTCATGTTACTTTGGTTTTCTGAATGTAGCTGTTGGTTTCAGCACTTATGACAACTTTTTTTACTAGTGCAGATTTTAGCAAATGCCTACTTGATCCAAGTGTTAGAGATGGCAAATACCATGATTAATGCAACATTGGTGCTATCTGGAAGCCATTCCATCTCCATTTTTTCCTCTTTTAATAGTCTTAAGATACATGTATTTATATTTAATTACCCATCAAAGCAAGGCACAAAAATATACAGCCAAAGAGAAATTTTCTTAAGTACAGACTTTATCTTCCTGTGAAATTACAGAATACAGACAATATATAAAAATATATGTACACAACATATAAAATATTGCCATTAAAAAGAAAAGCCTCTATTATCCAGTTTTGAAAGAGTCTCTTCTAACACTCAACAACAGATTGTTGAGGAAGTGGGGAGCTGTTAGAGTACACTGAGTACTGTGGTAGCAAAGGTTTTACAGGTTTAGCTCAATTACTGACACATAAGGTGTCACAAATTTATCAGTTTTTATCACAGTAAGAGAAGAACTAATAATTGTATGCCCAGAACTCCACTGGACCTACTCCCAGCAGTGTGTAGGTTTCCACTACTTGGAGCCCATGGCCCCTCAATGATCCCAGGGGGACAGGGCTGAGCAGTCTTGTTTAATAAGAATTAAATCAGACATGAAATATCACTTACCAGAAGCTTCTTCTCCATATCTTCATCATCATCAACAGAATAGGTACTTTCAGAGAAAGCTGGAGATTTTCTATCTAGTCCCACTGCTTCATCCCCACTGCCATTTTCATCCAGGTTAGAACATCCCAGTGATATGGAATTCTCTCCTTGCAGGGATGACCTTGTGTGCACAATGTGAAAATCTGTGTTTTCAGCTTCTGAGAAGGGTGTCAGGTGAAGCACTGGCTGAAGTTCCGTGCTTATATCTTGCTTTCTCATGATCTCAGGCGAGCCCCATGAAGACATACTTGCAATTAAATTCTGGTAATCTTTTGGAGTCTCTTTGTCAATGCTCAAATTGTGTTTTGGTGAATCAGGAGTTTGATGAATTTCCAACATTTGCTGGCAATGCTTTTTCAAATCTTGATCCCCTTCAGAGCTGTGGATCATGTCCAACTCCTGGCACAAGATATTTTCTTGCGATTGCTTCATCTGTGTTTTTGGATTTTTATTGTGAATTGTCAAGTCAAACATAACTTCATCTTTTTCCTGTAATGAAATAACACATATTAATTGTTTAAAAGAATTAGAGTATGATTTTACAAACTGAGAAACATGCACTTTGAAGACCTTTTAGAATTGATTGATTTTTTTTTCCCTTCAATCTAAGTAGTTTTAAGGTAAAATTACTCTTTTAACCTCTGATTCTGTGACTGAGTCTAAATAATGCACTATTTCAGAAGATATTTTAGCTTATTTTAAACCTGTCAACATGGAAATTTCATTTCATCCTCAATGCCTGTTAGTTTGTCAGATACAGTGAATAATTGTTATCCCTCTCATTTTAGACCATTACCTTAATCCTTTTGTGTTAATCATCTCTCTTAATCATCTGTTTTAAGCCCAGTGCTGGCTGCCAGGACTTTACTCATTTTGCTGCTCCTCCAGCTTTCATTTTAATACATTTCCTAATTTTCACATAGTTTCCACTTTGGAACCCAAGCATAAATATAGGAGGGGTTCTTTGCTCCTTTAAGAATGCTGCATTATAGTTTTTCTACTACCTGGATGAGCTAGATTCATAGAAAGAAAAAATCTATTGTAATGAATGCTTGAAGACATGGTAGTTTATTTACTTTGATTCAACATATTCTCCAATTTTGATAATTATCCCCTCTCAGCCTACTTAAAAACTTCCACTTAAACGTGCAAATACATGTACTGACACAAACATCAATTTAAATCTTTCAGAGTCTACTTGAAAAGTGTTTTTTAAAAATATTTTAACTGCCCCCAGCATGGCAGCATTCCCTGGTATCCTGCAAAATGTTACCAATTCTCTCTTCACCGGATCCTAAATTAATTATGTTTTTTTAAACAGGGAACTGACATTCCCTGCCTGTATAAACAACATTGGCCAGTAGCCACTGGACTGGCAGCCTGCTGCCTTGTACAGACACATCCCATGGTCTGAAGTGCATAAATCTGCATGGGCCATTTAACACTTTTCCCACCTATTTCCTTTTCCTGAGAGATTTCTGGAGCAGACCCTGAATGCACAGTGTCACCCAGGCACTGATAGCACTGCTCCAAACTTGAGCTTCCAGGCAAATAAAAATACAAACACCAGGAATGATCACATGTTTTGCATAGTTCCACTCTGCATTTCTGTTTTAAAAATAAACATGTTATTATGCATAGCAATTATCCTATCATTTCTTTGAATAAGTCATGTACCTTGAGTGATTATAACATACTGCCAAGCAGGGCCCTAAAAATCCTCATAAGCCTGACACTGAATGTTTTTCCTTTCCTGTATACTCCAACTCTTTATATAAACCCTCTTAACTAGCACTTATTACCTCTGTAAGCCAGCCTTTAAAGACAGTAACTTGGTGTATGACAGATTTCTACAGCTCTCTGAAAAGAAGGGTCCTACTGATTTCTAAAATTGACTGATTTAATAAGAATTTAAGAAGATTAGGTTACTTGGAGCAAATGGTTCTAGAGAAGATTCAGAATAATTACAAGAAAGAGTCACAGTAAATATGAATTTCTGAAAGGAGACATGATGAAGTGTTTTCAAGTAGTTCTCCAATGCAGCCATGAAGAGTGGCAAACAGACCTGGTAGCTCATGGTGGGGTCATTGCTTGGCTTGCAGAAGCCCAACCTCTCACTCTCCATCCTCAAATAGATCAGGAGGAAAAAAAAAAAAAAAGCTGGAAAGAACTCACAGGTGGAAAGAAAGGAGGGATATCACTTACTAACTACTCTTGCAGGCAACATAGAGTAAAATGGGGAAAATGTATTTAATCTATTCATCTATAAATGTATTATTAAAAATGATCTCCACAACAAATAATACTATTAAAAATCAAATCATGTACCAGTTTAGCAGTAGGGGAAGCCAATACTCCAAATGACTGAACAATATTTGCTTCTAATTCCTGCATTCCATTTTTAAAGGCTACATCTTTTCTTTTACTCTGGCAGAATGGCTTGAGAAATTGAGTCTCTTCATGACCTACTTGCTCTGCCAGCTTGCAAGACTCCAACTGTGAAAGAATTTCAGCTCTTTCCAATCGAAGGGCTTCCAGCTCTTTCATATGGGCCTTGATTTCACCTTTCAGTTTTGCAGTGCTCCCCTGCAATTCCTTGATTTCTCTCAGGTAAGCTACTTCTTTCTGATTCACTGCTTGCACCTGGAAATCAAGTCTAGAAACTTCTAATTGAAGACTGTAAACATCTTGTGCCTGACTTGCACCTCTCTTTTCCAACTCCGTTTGGAGCTCTGCTGCTTTTTCTGTTAAGTACTGCAGCTCAGTTGTGTCAGCTTCTCTTTGATCTGCCATTGTCTTAATTTGCATCTCTTTCTCTAGAATATTTGCTTCCCTTTCTCTCACCTTATCTTCAAGTTCTTGAACTCGAGATGTAGTTATCTTTGTCTCAGCCTCCCTCTGAGACAAAAGAGTTTGGGAAACCCTGTATTCTTCCTGAAGTGCCTGGTGCTGGATTCTCAGGGAGGTGAGCTCTGCAACAGACTGTTCTGATGACTCTCGCAACTGTTGGCATTTTTTCTCCAAAATTTCCACTTCTGTTTTGAGCTGCAACTCCTTTTTTTCCAGTTGCTGCTGCAAAGCTTCTTTAGAAGCTGAGACAAGCTCCAGCTCCTCCTGAAGTTCTCTCACTTTGGAGTGCACTGATGCGTTTCTTCTATTTGGATCAGCATCACCTTGACAAGCTCCCAGTCCCTTCTTCAACTCATTCTGAAGATTTTCCACTGACTTTTCCAAATCAACTTCATAGAAATAAACTGGGTTGTCACTCTCTTCATGACATACTGGTCCAAACTGTGCCAGCTCTTTTTGAAGCTTCTCAATGACTCCATGGAGTTGCTCCACCTCTTCATCCTTGTCCTTCTGCAGCCTCTCCTGGTCAAGGCGAAGGTGCTCCACCAGTGATCTGAGTTCTTCAATTTCAGGTTTTTGGTCTTCTGCAACCTAAGCAAAAGGAAAAGGACTGAATATTACTTATGTAGGCAATTATTATTGCACACAGAGTTTGTGTATCTCTTCTGAATCATGGAGGCATTAAATCACACATTTAACAGCAGAAAGAACCACACATTTCAGCTGGTAACTTCTCAAAATAATCTCTACTTTCCTAAGAGAATTGTCAAACAGATTTCATTCACAGTAAGAATCTGCACACCTTGCTTCCCCCAAAAATCAGGCAATGAACATACAGTAAGCACTCTTACTTTATTGTCCAGAGCTTCCTGCAGCTCATGCTGAAGTCTCTTCATCTGCTCATTCAAGTGATCAATTTCTTGATTCTTTTCTTCAAGCAGCGCTTGTGGGAATGACAAAGCTGAGGAATCACTAATACCCAGGTCCTGGCTTTGCTTCACATGAAGTTTTGTTAGATCCTCCTGACCAGAGAAAACAACAGTCTCATTAGAAAGGAGGACTTTATTTAAACATTCTCTTACTTACTATAATGGTGAAGAGCTTAGGAACACAACTACAGCTTCTTTGGGTTTGCACCACAAACTGTATTAGACAGCCCCAACCCAGAAAATAACCTGAGTTTTTGATTGAAATTAAATCACTGCAGAAGATAATGCTGCAAGCATGAATCTAGAATACTGGGAGGCTTTGGTTCTATAATACCCAGTACCAGTCTTGTGAAGGCAATGAAACATTCTGATGGCAAGAGAAACGACCCAAATATCTGTTTACAACATCATGAGATGAAGACCTCAACACTCAAGCAAGCAGCTCTCTGACATTTTAGGCAGTGCACTACAGCTAGAGGAACCTACCTGCAAGTGTGCATTCTCTGCCTGAAGCTGGATGATGTTGGAAGCACTCAAGTTTTTTTGTATCTCTAACTGCAAGTTCAGCTGCAATATCTCCTCATCTTTCTTGCTCAAGTTATCTTTATATTGTTCTACTTGGTCTAGCAAGCTTGCAATCTAAAAAAAATAAAAATGCACAGCTGTTTCAATTAAGTCCTTTAAGATAAAACTTCATTCATTGTATTATTTAATGACAAGAAGTAGCTTCAGCAAATTCAGTGATTTAAATTTTAATCAACTTGCATTATAAAACAAATAAATAAATATAAAAAGAGTGAGAAGCTTGTGTTCCAGCTCCTCATCTGCAAAACCAAAGTACTGCAAAGGTAGGTTTCTGCTTTCTTTTTGAAAAAAATCTACCTGCTCACAAAAGATCCATTAATCTGTATTGTGAGCAGTCAAGGCTTGACTGATGTCCTTGGATGTAACAATATGAGACAAATTAGCATTTGATGTACAACAGTGACAAGCAGTCAACATAAACACCATCCTTGTCCTCCCAGAAGGCAGAAATGAGCCTTGCAGTGCCAATCCCAGTAACACAGACAACAAAGAGATGATTCAACAACCACACTTCTCTTTGCAGTGTGATGTGCCCTCCACTGTTTTTATCATCTCTTGCTTTAATGGGTATAAGGTATAGTGGCTTTGGGAATTATGATTGCTGAAATCAGACTTCATAAGAGAAATGGAAATTCCATCTTTAAGAAATTAATTTTTATTATTTTGTACTGCTCTTGAAAGAATGGTGTACAGTTGACTGGAGGATCACTGCTGTTTTTCTTCTTTACACATCCTTAACTGGACTATGTTTCTATTTCACAGATATTATATTAATATAAACATACAGTGGGGTTGTGTATGCATTTATACATGTAAATCCAATAAGAGTTCCAAATATTGTGAGCAATTTTCTGTGTTTCTTCTTAGCTTGACACAAAAATTCACCACAAACATTATCTCAAAACTGGTTAAATGACACCATTATGGTGTAATAATATATAATAATTATCTAAAATAAAATTATATAATATAAAAACATATATAAAAATTATATAATAATTATCTCTCACTCTCAAAGAAAAACTTATCTTCCTACTTCAACTTTGGAGGGAAAGGAAAATCACTTTATAACTGATAGTGATCAGTCTCAAAGTTATGTGAACCATCACAAGATGGTTTCCAGCAGGGAGGGAGATGAGCACAGAACAAAGCAAGAAAAAGGAAGGTTCGTTGAGGCCAAAGCAACTCAAAGTCTGTAGAACTCTCCCAAAGCTCTCACCTCTCTCTCCTTGGCCTGAAGTGCTTCCTGCTCTGCCTGGAGCTGCTCCTTCAGCACTGGGGCAGAGCTGCCATCCACTGGCACTCGGTGCCTTGCCTCATCCAGTTTAGACTGCAGGGCAGAGATCTGGATCAGGTTATTGTACTGCTGCTGCTGCAATGCCTCTTTATCCTGAAAAATCATTTTTCTTAATGTTAGAATTAATTGCTGTCAATATACAAACCTACTTAACCAGAACAATCCTGCTGAAACACTTCATTGACCCTGACACACCCAGTACAAGAAGAAAAGTACATAATCCCAGTGGCCTATAAAGAAATAGGAATTGAAAAATAGGAATTCAAAACAAATGAATGCTTTTAGCTCATTTAAGTTTATACCCCTTTACTTCTTGTAATTCAAGTTTAACAACTTCAGAAAATTTAGCATTCAGTGATAAATTACACTGTCTCAGTTATACAACACTTTATATGCTTAAGAACATAACAACTTGTTCTTCTAGCCATTTCCAAATTTGTTATGATACCATATATGTGCCAAACTAAATGTAATAGATGGACACAGTTTGAGAAATGAAGAGTTCTGGGTAGGTCAAAACCTACTCACAAATACATCAAGCTCAGTCAGAATGTGATAAAGCAGCACTAAGTTTGTCCAACATGTGATCTGCCAAGCTACAGATCACATGTTGGATCTGTAACTATCTGTAAATCAGTATGTGATCTACCACAGCTTATTTTATTGAAAAAAAAAATTGGTCTTTGATCCTCCTTCTCTCACAGTCCTCCAGGAGCTGGATCAGTCCAAGGAGGAAAGATTCACTTGGGAGGAAAAGATTCATCTTTTCCAAGGAGGAAAGATTCACACTGTCCAAACAATAAACATACATATCTGTACTTAATACAGTAAAGGAAAGCTTGACAAGAAACCTAAGGCAGTAATTGCCTCTGCTGTTCAACACTTACTCTGCCCATAGTTTAATGCACATATCTTTAACAGGTTATTTTACACTCATTATATGGTTTGTAAAAACATACATAAATTTCACCATTTTTTCTCTAGTTTAAGAGATCTAAGACTCAGAGCACATGGCTAGCATCTTTTGATTGTAAATTGAAAGGAGTAGCAATTAAAAGAAAAGAAATTGCAAAGTTAATGCTGTGTCACAGTACCAAAAGGTAAGGGAAAACCAGAAATTTTTCTTGCTCTCGCGTGAAACCTGTGATATCAACCAGCCCTCTGGCAACCCAGAAAGAACACACATCAAACCAAACCCCAAGCAAGAGCAGAGCCTTTTTTGTTTGTTTTTTATCAACTAAAAACATTACCCAAACCACACTGATCACTGCCCAAAACTCTTGAGCAGCAATGTGCAATCCTGGCTGCAGCTGAAGTGGGCTGCCTTAGCTCCAATGTCCCTGCCTTTCCTGGACAAAGGAAAAACTTGCAAAGCTGCACATGTGCAGTGTCAGCACAGCTCTGCACACAAGAGTTCAGCTCCTCCTGGCATTTTACAGTTGCCATGTCCTGAGGTTGCTACAGTGACCCAGGCAAATCAAATGGCAACCTAGGCAAAAACCAGGGCTTTATATAATGCACCTTCATTGTAAAACTTTCTGGGTGGTCATTCACATGTAGTCTAACTTGTAGTGGTGTCTTCTTCCATGAATCCCAAAATCCACAGGAGAGCAGACTCCCTAAATTAGCCCCACTTTTTAGACCTCAAGCAAAAGGATGAGTGATCCTCCCAAGCCAACCCTATCCAGGAGCTTCAATGTTACACATCAGCAACCTGAACCACTGAGAGGAATTAGAGCAGGATAGAACAAAGACCAGCTCCATGCTCATCAGCAGGGCAAATGAACCTGTCAGCTGTGACTTTATTCAGCTCCAAACTGTTCTATATTCAAGACATTCTATTCCCAGACCTATTTCTTATTTCTCCATCACATGCAATACACGCATTTTTCACATGCTGGAATTTGGGGAACAATAAAACTCTGCAATTACCATTCACATCAAGTGTACTTTACAGAAAAATGCCATGGCATGTAACTATTCTTAGAGCTCCACTGGAAATTATTTACTGCACAAAATTGCTTCAAGACAAGCTATCACAATGCTTTCAGGTGGCAAATTGAATAGTACAACCTTGTTTAGTTAAAATTGGATGAGTTAGTTTCTGGGGGAAAAAAAAGAAAAACCAAACTCAAGTGTGTCTGAGTTTGGCTTATTTAAGATATTTACAAAACACCAATTGATGGGGACATTGACACAACCAAAAGGATATTCTGAATTCACATGGATAAAGAAAGCCTGTTTAACTTTAGCAAGTCAAGATTCAGAGGAAAGAGCAACTTGCCAACAGCAAGTCTCCACAGTCCCCACCCACTCCAAGGCAGACAAAGTAAATGGGAATGGATTTTGTGTGTTTGGATAAAACCACAGCAATAATTAAGGTCTTTAGAGTTCTCTGACTCAAAGCACAACCAAGTTGGCTCTGCTCAGGCAATTCTCGTATCTCCCAGTCAGAGACACAACTGCCACTCTGAGCTTCCTTTAAGGAGTGGCTTCCCCCAGTGTGACCACTTTCCCCTTCCATTTAATTGAAATTTGCCTTGCTTGTAGACACATCTTCTCATCCTTTGATTTGCACCTTCTAGTCTGACTCCACCTTCTTATAACCTCCTCTTATGTGACTGTAGGCAACAAGATCTCCACAAAGCTTTCAACAATACTCAACCAAGCAAAATTACTGGGAGGACACTGAACATTTAGTTTCAGATAATAGAAAAAGTTACTCAGATGTTTGGTAACTTTTGCCAAATGGATTGTAATTCTTAACTCTAGGCTGTGATTAACTCTTTAGTAGTAACAAAGTGCTAGAAGTTTTGGACTATGGCAAACAGATCTGGCTTTAGACCCAGAGCAAGAAGGGCTACAGATTAAGATAATTTGATTTTAAACACAGGTACTTATTAAAGACTCTCAGTGTTTGATGTTCAGTAACACCACCTTCCCAGGTGGTGGGAAGCTCCAACTTCCAGACAAGCTCAAGAGCAGCTCTGAAACAGCAAACATGACAACTGTTAAAAGCAGCCCCCATAGTAGGACTTTGAGTCTTATAAGTAATATCCAGCTACATACCACTTACAAGTAGAACTCAAGTCTTTATAATGGACTTAAGAGTTTTTATGACAAGAGATGATTTAAAACTCTGGCTGTGATAGGTGCCATTAATTCACCAGTTTAACTCACCACTGGTGCCAGACAGTGTTGCAAGCACTACTGACAACCATCATTAAGCCACTGTCATGTAATGCCAACCCCATTTAAATAAGGATTTAAAAATTACCTGTTTCAGTTCAGTTTCCACTTTCTTCATTTTCTGCAGCTGTTGTTCCAAGCTGTGAACAGTCTTTGAGACCTCAGCACCACTGAGCTTCAGCTCTTGAATCTGTGCCATCAGATTTTCTATCTCTTTATCACGAGCTGCAATTTCTTGGTGTTTTCGCTCCTTTTCTAGTAACAGTTTATTGTAATCATCCATCTTCTCTTTTATTTCTGCTTGCAAAGATTCTACCTACACAGAAATCACAGTATACAGATATTCAGGCAATATGAACAGATTTCCTGCCAGTTGAAAGCAAGAGGCATTTCACATTGAAGGAGGTTTTACTACGGATTAAAGTGGTGCTAAAATCTCAGGTGAAAATAAAACTAAATACGCATAGAAAGTAAGAAAAAGTTCGCTTTCTGAAATCTTGTTTTCCAAATGCAGCAGCTCTTAGATACATGTTTGATTATTCTCTCAACATCTGTAGTACTCTCAAAGTACTAGATGAAGGTATACTCTCAAAGGAGCCTTCTGGTGATGGGGTTAGTTGGTTATCAGATTAAAAACCCACCAAGATTACACGAGTTATTAATAATAGCATTGGATTTATTTCTGTAACCTCAGAACCCCTCTTCCAATATTTCAAGGAATTCCAGTTTAGAGGAAGATACCAAGAACTGAAGGATAAATATGCAATCTGAGAGACTCACAGGAGCCAATATAGGACAGGTACTTCGCTTTCCAAAAATCATTTAAATACAAAGAGGATACAAATTTTGAATGTTAGCTGCAGGAAAACAGTCATTCAATTGATCCCAGTCATCAAGGTGAAGGCAAGGCTAGGAGCTTTGGTGTGACAGACAGACTACCTCAGGGTGTGATAAAGTCATTTAGCATAGTGAAAGCAAGCTCAGACAGGAAAGCAGTGGCAATGGAGAAGTAATTTGGTCAATACCCAAGAGCAAGGAAGATGGGATTTTACAAGATACATGTTTTATTCATCAGAAAGTGTCTGAATTGATGTAAATCCCACTCCAACATTATGAAATAAAAATTCTTTGCATTAACATAGATTTTTACATCTTCAAAGTATTGTGCAGATATTACTAAAGCAGGAAAACACGCTTGAGCAAACAGAGGAGCTAAATTAATAAACAGGGAGAGTGCAGGAGACTGGTTAAGAAAACTAAGAGTTACAAACATTACATTTTCAAACTGATTACAGGCACTAACATTTCCTTGACTGTGTATGTATCTTACTCCCTTCCCATCTCATCAGCAACTTATTTCTGGGGGAATCTTACAGTGATCTGTGAAAAGTGAAAGCTTTTGGGTACAAAAAAAAATCTTCTAGAAGTCTATAATCTTTCTAATGCTACAAGATTTTGGCATCAGAATCCCTAAACTATGACACTTCAGACATAAAAAGCATGTTTTTAACACCACGTTGCTAGAAAGCTGGTGCTGCAATCCTGTAGCTAAGAAAACACTTCCACAGGACCTTCACTCTCACAGTGCAGCTCTCAAGAACCAGTCAGCACTCTTTCCACAAAATAATCCCACTTACACATACCTTGTACCTAGTAAACACCAGAGGGGGAAACTTGTTATAACTGCTACATTCGGAAAGCAGGAGTTCACTTGAGCTGGTTTGGAGTGAGTTAAGCACTTATTGATGTTACAGCTGCATTAAACAACTGAACAAACACTGACATTTCCTGGCACAGAATGCCTCACCCTACCCACAAATGTCACTTGCTTAGTTACCATCCTTGTGTGCTTTTCTCCAAGAAAGTTTTCATCCTTTCTGAGAGAGGTTCCAAAGCTACAGCATTCATTTTTCCAGCTATGCCTTTCAGCATAGAAAATTCATTTACTGGAAATTCATTCATATCAAAGATATGGATGTGCACCTCTAACACTGAAATACACAAATCCATAACTATATATAAATAGACAGATGAGAATTACATTAACTACTGTACAAGTTTTGGTAAGAGCCAGGCCACAAACAAAAGGCACAGTTTTATCATCATCATTCCAGTATCTTTGTTTCATGCTCCAAACCTCAACTTCTCCTTTTACACCAAAAGGCTGTTTCAGTGAATAATTGCCAGTAACACCTCTGAGCAATAAACCAGGAGAGCTAAGTACTTATGTACAGGAAATTAAATTGAAAGCAGTTGTTCATTCCCTGCAAGAATTCTGCCACCCTAAAACCTGTATTCTTAGCTCCAAGTCATGCCTTGACATATCAAGAAGAGGAAAAAAGCTAAAGCATATCTAGAAGGGATTGAAAGGAAAAGGAAAGAAAAGTTAAGAGACATTCATGCTGTTTTCCATACCTGTAGAATCAATTCATAGTTCTGTATAATGTTCATTTATGTGAAAAAAACCAACCAATCAAAAAGAAAAAAAAAAGCAAAAGTTAATCTTTGAAGCCAAGCATCAAACAAATGAAACTGTGTAAACAAGGACTCATTTATAAACTTAAATAGGATGAGGCATGTAGACAAAGGACATCTCTATTACAATTGTTTAGGTGGAAAAAATAAACACACTTAGAACCCAGAAGTAATTTCTCAGAGATGCTTTTTAGAGCAGAGTGTCTGTAGCATTGTCCTCCTTAGTTCCTTTAAACCAGGCTCAGAGGTTCCTTTAAACCAGACTCAAACTTTACTGTAAAGCACATGCAACAGTTCTTTCCATCTCCATAACAAATAATATAAATAACATACATTATATAAATAACAAATAACATCTCCATCTCCATAACAAATATTATAAATAATCTAAGTGCACTCTCATTGCCTAAATGTAGTTCATTCAGCTGGGGAAAAATCTGCTCTCTGGGTAAAAGAGGAAAAAAAGTCTCCCAAGAGCCAGACCCCCAAGAACATAGTTTTTGTATTTAACTGTAATAAACAAACTGTTGGCCACTAAGTCTGATTTTACTCACCCTATGCTCTCTGGACTGTCCTGAAGTCTGTGATTTTGTAGACAGTTTTAACTGTTCTTCCAATTTTTGAATTTCCTGCTGAAAATCATCGCGTTCATGTTCCCTTTCTATGGCTTGTTCCTGTAAACCCAGCCAGAGAGAACCAAAATATTTTTGAAGATTTCATTACAATCTTGAGTACAAGAATAATTGGGGTTTGTTTCTGTGGTGAAGAAACTGATAATTTAAAAAAACAATTAACTAATTACTAATAATTAATCAGGACTACCTTCTAGTAGTCCTGAAAGCATATCTACAGTGACAGGGAAATAAAACAAAAAGAGAAAGCACCTTTCTGATTGCAATACCCATATAAACTACAATTATCATTTAATAAAAAGGAAAATACAAAAACTGAATTACCCTGCAATACAAAAACTGAATTACCCTGCAATACAAAAACTGAATCGAAAACCTAACTTTTTTTTTTCCTTTTATGAGACTAGTACACCAAGGTCTTAATTTCAACCAAAACTGAAAATAGAGCCCACCTTCCATGTTTCAAACCAGGATGAGAATTTACCACCTCCAAACCCATGGAAATGTGGTCTCTTACTTACATCCATGAACTGCCGCTGGTTTTTAAGCTGCTTTTCAAGAACTTCAACTTGCTGTTTTAATTCAGTAATCTCCAGTAACTTTGTAGCCAGGTCTTGGTTACTTTGCAGCTGCTCTTCCAGTTCCACCTCCAACACCTTCATCTGAGAGCGTAAGTTGGAATGGTCCTTTTCTGCCTGACACTGAAGCTCAAGTTTCTCCTTGGATAAAAATTCTACTTCCTTGAGCAGACCTGAGTAAGAACACAAAAACACAAGCTGTCAGTGAAGGGTACAAAAAGTCAAATATTTCAGATGAGATTAAATTTGGGTATTTTGGACAGCATCAAAACAAAGAAAAATATTTATTCCTGAGGTGGGTTGTAAGGGACTTCCTATACTGCCCTACCCTAAATCCTTGCCAACCTTCTGTCCCAAATCTCTCTCAAATCAAGCCATCCAACACAGAATTCTCAGTTCCTCTAAACTCTCATGCCAAGATCCTCCTTAGCCACCCAATATCCAGTCTTGGGCTAGCTTGTCCATCACTCCTGCCTTGTGCCATGCTGGATATTGCTGCTGCCATCCATACTGGTGAGCCAGCACCCAGACCATCTTTCCAGTGGCCACTGGTACCCAGCCTGACCCTGAAGCCAGCTGCTATGAAAAAACAAAGTTACTGTATTTCTCTGAACCAGAGTGGGGATTAAAACCCAGAGAAGAATCATGCTTCCAGAAAATCAGTTCAGTTCTGAGGTTATAAAGGGAAGAAAACACGTGGGAAAAAAGATGGCACGTATTTTCCCCATGCAGAAAAAGAAATACCAAAAAGAGAAGTGTACATAGCTGAAATTATTCAAGTTATCAAGAGCTAATTTACAGCTACAAACTACATTTTCAATCAGTTGGGTGCACTGAACACACTTCAAGAGTTCAAGTTTAGGAGACCAAAACTGAAGACTTTACTGTGAACACTCTTGGAGAAAAGCTACTTTAATTGTGAATATAGTGGATAACCTGAGCATGAAAAGAAGCCTGTCTATTTTGTATCAAAGCAAGGTTCTGCAAGAGCTCATGATTTTACTTTTCAAATGTTCCATTATTGACCTCAAATGTGTCTGGTCACAGGTTAAAGGTCAGTCTGTGATGCAGCAAGGACCCTAAGAAATCATCCAGCCCAACTTCCAGAAGAGACAACTCCCTTTTTGAAGTATGAACAATGCAATGCATGTGATTTCTGACCTGATGTCATTACAAGCTGCTCTTACAAATCTTTGCTACCACAGCCTACCTACAACATTTTCTTTCTGGGGCTTCATTATCCACAGATATTTAATGGCATCTCTATAGACCCTTGATACTAAGCAAAAAATCACGAAAATTTCCATGTTCACGTATTAAAAGAAAAGTGTGACAGGCTTGAAATAATGCAACAATATTTACAGTACACATTTGGAAAATGTCACCACAGGGAGGATAATGGAAAACAATGAGAAGAGTCTGAGAATTCACTGGTTCTGAAAATCAAAAAAAGCCAGACAAAGAGAAACAAGGAAAGTTTGGGACAAAAACACGGACTACATGAGCTCTGGAGCTCCACAGCAATCCTGTTGTGGATTACAGTTACACTCCAACTACATTTCACTCCAAGCACTAATTATAGCCTACATAATAACCACAGTGCAATCACTGTGCCACACTCCCCACTTTTTATTTTAAATAATCACAATTAACAATCAGAAGTTCATTTGGTTGTGGATGTAACTCAGGCTCTGGAGAATGCATGAAGTAAAGACTCTCCCCTAACTTCTCTCCCAGTCCCCTTGGAGCTGTATTATACATACCATGTAGGCAACAGAGAAAAACCCCACAAAACCCAACAATATCTGAATTCCATTAGGACATCCAATCCCAGCCATAGATGCATGACAGAGAGTGTCTTTTCCCAAGCAGGAGATGGGAATAATGTGAATAAAACAGCACTCCAGTGTATTTACTAATACATGGTGCAGAGAGGAGGACAAGGTCAGGTGCTATAGATACTTATGATGATAGAGATATTTGGACACCCAAAGGAAGGTCATGGATTCAGACTGAGCCTGAGAGAAAAGAACTGGTATTTGGGAAAACAAGCACAAGAATTTTGCCTCCTATATCCTAAGAAACTTGGCTGATGGCTTCTTTTTTAGCTTCCAGAGGAACACTAGTGCTTTATGAGGAACAAAATATTGACTAGGCAACACTGACCTACACAGTCACCTCCTCAGACAGAAATGCAAATCAATTGCAAAAAATAATTAGGCAAGCAGATTTTACCTGGAATCAGCAGTATTTCATAGAAAGCAGGTATCAAATTTTGGCAACCTCTAAACTCAGTCTGACAAATTTTAAACTTTTTTTAAGCACATGTTCCCCAAGGGTAAAAATAGAATTTCAAGCAACACACCAACAGATCATCAGCTCACAGATTTGTTTCTTTGTAGAGACAAACCTGTTTTATTAATGCTACTGCACATCATGCAATTCCCCTTGGGAAAGGCCCAGGCACACTCCTTCCCACTCCCCAGATCATCAGCAAATGCCAAGCTCCATTCCAAAAGAGTTTTCATTAGCAAGGCCATTCTACTCACATTAGTACTCCACATGAAAAACAGGAGGAGACGTCAGCTTTTCAAGGAATAAGCCCATGTCAGTCAGCTCCAAACATTGTGATTTATATTTATCATGTTTTCCACGTACTACAAACAATTTCAAACCTGAGGAAGAGCACTACACCTGGCTGGGGTGAGGGAAAGGGGATGGATTTCAGGACTTGGCCCTTGCAGCAAAAGTAACTGTTCAAGTTCTAAGGAGCTGCTGGCAAGAGCTGGGCTGCAGCTCCTGGGAGAATGTCAGTCCCAAAATACACCATAACCAACTTGGTTCTACAGAGGGCAGCAGCAAATTTCAGGACAGTGAGGTGGATACCAAAAATAGGTTAAATTAAAAATAGTGTTTGAGGGAGATCTGAATGGACAGAAGGAATAAAGATACAGTAATGGGTAAGAAAGCTTTTTGACTCTAACAGGAATTTACCTACATAATTTTTTATTCACCTGAGTGATTTAGTTTACTCAGCTCACACTCTCTGGGGAAAAGAAAAAGTCCAGAAACAAGAGACAGTGAATATATAAGCGTCTATGAATATATACATGTATATAAATAAAATTAATCTAAAAAACAATAAGAGAATTAGATTTTGAGTAGACCACAAAATAATCATGTCAACTATGAATTTATCAGATCTAAATGTTAGCCACTCAGGAGTTTGCATACTAAACTTCAGTTCATGAGGGAAAAAAAAAATTCTGCTTCAATTTAGAATCTACAAATTCGACTACAGCACTTGACTTCCAAAATTAATGTATAACTCTAGGGATCCTTCCTGCATATTTCTGGTTTCCTCTTTCATTTCTTTACTAGCCTTCCCTACCATTCTGCTTGCCTTTTTTCTGACCTACCAATCCATTCAGTTACATTTCTCTCATCTCCCTTAGACATCCATCAGTTCTTGTACTTTTTTTAGCTCACAATTTTATTTCACCTCAAATATTTTTCTTTTTCCCTCCCTTCTTTAACCTAATTTACTCATTTTGACAGTTGACTTTGTAGCACTAGAAGCTCACAGCCAGCTTGCAACCCATTCCATCCCCTCAAAAAAAAATGAAACTGGCAAAACCAGATAATGGAACAATGCACTTTAAGCCTGATGGTAGCAAACATCTTTTTCACTTCAAATATTCATTATTGAATTGAATATTCCTAATTTTGCATCACAGAAGTCATAGCTTTTTATGGCCAAGATACTTATAAAACCAGTAACGTGTTGGGCCTAATTATTAAGTACTATTCCTCATTGTTAAAATAGAATAAAAGTTATCAATTCATTCACTCAGCGTTACAGCAACACAGCAAGAAAAAAAACCACACCTGTCATTACAAACCTGAACCTTCTTTGTGTGCTACATTAGCAACAGGTGTTCCTAGAAATCAAAACACAGACACATGTACAAGATGAATAGGGCATTGTGATCCATTTCATCTTCTAGACGTCTAAAATATGGAATGGAATACAGACAGTGCTGACCTTCATGCATTTCATCTTCATTGTGCCACAAAGCTCCTGATGACCTTGATCCATGTCTGCAGAGCTTTCTGCCTTTACAGGAAGAGCCTCTCACCTGTGCACCAGTCTGAGCTGCTCATTAGGTCATCAAGCCAAACTCTGACCCATGACAGGATGACAATGCCAAGTGCCCTGACTGGAGACAACTCTGCTAAGAGAATGCTGTACCACCACTCACCAAGAATTGCCTGCTCCTGGGTCAGCTCCTGGAAGCGTTCCCTCATGTTCTCCAGCTCCACAACAAGACGACGCTCAGACTCCTCTTTCATGTTTAAGGCCTCTTCTAACGCAGCTTTTTCTGCAACGTAGCCTTCAATAATGCCTGGAAGCCAAGTCACAATGCAAATAAAGCCATAGACAAACCCATCCACTGGGAAAAAGCAGGTTGAAAACATGAGTAAACAATTTTTGCCAAACAATAGAAGGTGACATAAAAAGGAAGAAGTAAAAGATGATTTATGTTTGTACTGTAGCTAGGCTTTTGAAGTATCTTAAGGAATAAAACGTACCAGTTAATGTATTCTAAGATTATCAAGATTTTATGAGGCTAACACATCACAAAGTGTCTCCAAATCTGTAGAATTCAAGTGGGGATCATTAAGCTTTGACGGCCTGGGACGAGCTTACAACACACCCTCTCCTAAGGGCTGATGTTTCAAGAAACAATCTCCAGAAAGTAAGATCAAATGTTAGATTTAGAGCCCAAGAAATCCAGGAAAGCACATTATAGATGTTGGGAGGAACAAGCTGTGAGTAAATGACACTGCAATCTCAGTTTCCATTTCCTACCCTCTGCCTTATGAAGCTCTAGTGCCAGCTGGTTCTTGGCCTCACTCTCCTCGCTGAGGCACTCCATCAGCTCCTGGTGCTGACTCACCACCTGGGCCGTCTCCCGGTTGCGGCGGCTGAACTCTTCCTCGAACTGCGCGTGGTTTTCGTGCATCTTCTCCAGCTGCAAGTGAACAATTGCCCCAGCATCACACCTCGGATGCACATGCAAGGTAATAATACTGCAGACACTGGAACAAAAATCTTCTCAATTTTTAGTAACATTCATGCATTAAGGTCCAAGTTTTGAAGTTTCATTTCTGTATTAAGCTGACTTTGCCCAAAACCTCTGGACACTTTGGTGAATCCCCATACTGGCATACCAGTATTGTTGCCACAAGTCTTGCTTAGGAACATAAGTTTCTTCACTGTGCATAAAAACAAATACCTCCTTATTGGCTAAACTGCTTAGCTTGACACTTTCTGAGCCACTTGAAATTCAAAGCATCCTTACACTTGAATTCTTTAAGAGATTCAGTCACATCTAATAGACAGTGAAGTCCATATATCATCAGGTTTCCAAGGAACACCACCAGTAAGCAAAGTATGCTGGATCACAGCTGATGAGGGCCACCTAGAACCCAGATCTACCATGGCTTGGGCAAGTGCTTTAACCACAAGTTAGCTCCATCTCAGTGGAACCATCACCAGTACCTAAAAGGAAATTCATGCACCTCATTCTAGGAGGGATTTTTGAAGATAGTGAATATACATTTCACACAGGCACATATCTCTGGGTTTCACAAAATACCCAATGAGTAGATTAATTTCAGATATGTTTTTCCCCCTTCATAACTTCTCTTCAATTAGGGACTTCCTTACCAAAAAAACTAATTATTATCACACTAAATTAAATCCTCAGATGTATACAGTGCTTGTGCACCTACCCCAGATGTGCAGTCTAGACACTGCAAAACTCAGTATGGAAATACTCAAGTTCTTTTATGATACTAAGTGCATCTCCTTTTGTCACAATTAAAGCAGCATATAATTACAAGGACGTTCATTTCCCTCAAGCATTTTGACATTGGACTGAGTTTTCCTGAACCTGCTTATTACTGTTGAAAAGGCATCAGTGTGAAGTGTGATAAAATCCCCTCAAAAAAACTCCTAGTCTCCTGAAGTTACAAAATTAATTGAAAATCCTAGTTTAAACCTACTTAAGGTGACCAGTCTTCCCAAAGGATCTGTAAAAGGTTAAATACACAGCCCTAAAACTGATTTCACATTTCCAGTGTTATACACAAAATCATGGAATGGTTTGGTTTGAAAGGGACCTCTAAAGACCAGCTAGTTCCAAACCCCTGCCATGACCAGGGACATCTTCCACCAGATCAGGTTGACTGTGTAGAGATTAAAAGCTTTACTTGTTTAGTTGACTCTGTAACCAGTTCCAGAAGTCTCTCCACTGCAGTGCGCAAACGATGACAAATTTTCAGTATCGCTTCTTCACTTTCACATGCCAACTCTGGCTTTGCAAAAACACTTTCACATAAGTATTGGCTCAACTCAGACACCTCGTCAGTCCCTGGAGACAGCTGGTTGTGTTCTGTGAGAGTTTCATCAAGCAGCTCCTCTACTGAAAACAAGGAAGCTATTGAAAAACACAGACAAGTGACAGCTAGCCACAAAACTGGTCACACAGAAAACTGACATCAGGCAGTGACATGGTCCTGGACATGCACTACAAGATGAAAACTTGGACACATCAACTCAGTGTTGAAAAATCATGGGTTTTTCACAAGGTTTGGCAATCGTGTGCTTTACATCAGGACCTGGAACTCTGCATTCACCAAGTCCATCTTTCCTGCCCCATCATCTATCCAAGCTTTTCTACCAACATTTTAGTAGTTGCACTATTAAAAGAATTAAACTGAGAGAACACTGGTAGACACTATCTCAAGTGTGGACCGACTTTGAAAGACAAATATTGCAAAAAGAGATATTCTCTTCCTGATCTTCATCCATACAAAAGGATACGAAAAGACAGTTTTCAAGAACATGAATTGACTACATCCAGGTTTGCTGGTTTGTACTCACCTTTTTCTAGGTGATGGTTTTCTTTGGCTTTGAAATACTGCATGAATCCCATTTCTTCCATAATACTCTGAGCTTCTTTAGAATCTCCAGAAGCCAGACTGTCATCAAGGCAAAGACCAATCTTGCTACAGATAAGGTCCTCAATAGCTATTGTGGCCTTCACCGCTTCCATAAGCAGTTTCAAAACGTGCTGATAAGATTCACGCAGTTTTTCCCTAAAACAAAGTCATACTGAACATTTGAAAAATTGCATGCACTTGATTTGAAAGACACTTGCAACCTGCTTTAAACCTGACAGTCTAAAATGGGTATCTGCCATGGTTGGGCAGTTATCAGTGAAGATCATTCAGATGACTCACAAAAATCAGGTCACTTTTAAAGAGCTAGCACAGCTGATGCCTTGTCAAGGCTGACCTAGAACAGAGGCTAGATGGAGTTAAAGAATAAAGCAGGGATTTATTAAAAGGCCTCAATGGATCCACCTTGGGCAGCACAAGAGCCCAGCCAGGGCTACACCCAGGATGAACCCAAAATGCACGACCAGTCACGAGGTCTCTCACTTGTATAAGTTCTGGTCCATTTGCATATTGGAGTTAATTGTGCAATTACAGCTTTAGGGTATTAAGTCCCATCCTTCTTGTTTTTCTCTCTTCAGTCCATGTTGTTTATGCTCTTGGGTCTGAAATTTGGATCAGTTGTCCTTGGTCCCCAGCTAGAGAAGGAATTGTTTTGTCCCCCTACTCTGTGAAGAGAGCTCACCATCACCTTAATATGAAGCTCAGAACTACACACTAAAGCAGTACAGAATCTGAAAAATATAAAAGCTAAACCTAAGGCATCACAGCAAAACACCTTTGTCATCTCCACAGGTAGATTACACTACAGTCACAAGCACCTCAGCCTTTGATACCTGTGAAAGCACCAGCAAGGAAGTAGGAGGAGCAAAGAGTCTACTACTACAGTATCAGTGACACCAAAATAACTAGAGGGTGTTCTGGCAGACCTGACAACAAAAGCTCTATTTCTATTTATGAAATATTGTAATTTTAAGATTAACACTAAGCCAGTTTATGAAAGATGAGAGAGGGAATTCTAGAAGCTTATTCAACATGACAGCTTCTCTAATCCCCATGACATGTCAAACCAGTCCATTCCATCTGTAAGCCTCTTGGTCACAGAACCTCTCTCCTTTTTTTTAGATTTTTCCAAGATTAGAGATAGCACAAACCCCAAAACACCAAAGTCTTCATCACACTGAAAGAAAAAGAGCAAGAAAAAAACCCCAACTTGCTCTTAATGTCAGAATTGGCTGATAATTTAAAAAAACCTCAAAATAATTTGCAAATCAAAACAATATATCATCCTCCAAAACTCCTATTTTGAGCTGGCTTAGTTTTGACTAGCTATTGATTTCTTTAAGAGAAGTGAGAAAACAAGCAAATAGAAAAACCCCAAGCACTAAGCATTATGTAACCTAAGATGAACAAACCTTTCCTCCTTGGAGTGCTCAATATCAGACCGCAGCAAGGCCACCAAATTTCCTCCTCCTTGGTTTTCCCTGTCCCTCCACTGAAGGAGTGTCTCCAGTTCAGAGTTGGTCTCCCCTATTTCATGCTCTAAAGAGGCCACTTTCTTTTCCAGCTGTGGAAGTACAGTGACAACACAACAAAGTCAACAATTTCACTAAACTTTGCTTTATAAACTCTACCTGAAAACAAGTTTCTAGAAAAATTACTTCTCTCCTTATATTTATTTTTTTTCTGATGATACCTATACCACATTAAAACATATGATACATATAAATAAAAGTACATATTTGTATACATATACCCACCCCCACCTCCAGATTTTGCTGCCAAACAAATTACTGCCATTTTGCTAGAAACTCTTGTCTCATAAGTAAGCTAGCAAATAAGTAAGCTAGCAAGTAAGTCAAAATATCTATTTGGGAGAAAACTGCCAAAACAGAAAAGCATTCTGCTCCCATGCCAACATTCTCAACCCTCATCAAGTCCTATAAGAAGAGTTGGAAAGAGTAAGGCATTCCCAGTCAGGAAATGCTTGGTGTTATCTGTTTCCCCCTAGTCTAACATACCACAAGAATTATACCTGTGGAAGCAGTCCCTCTATATACTCATTGAGGCAGAGAGCCCTGTGCTAAAATACAACCCCAAAAGCACATTTAAAATCTAGGTTTAAACTATTTTCTCCACACCTGGTTAATTATTGCTACTCTTTCCTGCAGCTGGGCTGATAACATTTCTTGTTCCTTTTGGTGATCAGCCTGTGCCTTCTCCCTCTCCTGAATCAACAGCTGCTCCTTGTCATGCAGTGATGCCTTTTTTTCAGCTTCAAATTCATCCTGCATAAATCACATACACTTGGATTTACTGAGAGAAGAAAAAAATGCCCAAACACCACCATCATCCTCCAAAAAAACCTCAAAAATCCCCTGTATTTTTCTGTATTCTTTAGAAATACACATTTTGCCTCTCAGAATAATAAGCTGTAACTTACACATCAACACCTCAAAACCAACAAAATTATGCTGAAACTGTGATCAAAATCAAAAATAGTGTGGCCAGCAGAACCAGGGCAGTGACTGTCCCTCTGTCCTCAGCACTGATGAGGTACAATTTTATCTATGAACACCAATACACTACACCTATTTTTTACATTGGCCAGTCAAGAAAACAGTTTTTCCCCATGGCAAGAATAAAACTTCAGAGCACAAGACCTGCAGTCTCCTGAGCTGACATGGATCCTTTGCAGAAGGCTGAGCCAGCCTTTGCCCCATGCTCTAGCAGTTAGGAAGGTAAAAATGAGCTGACACAAAGGGATAGGATGAATTTCCTTGACCTAGAACATGGCATTTGTGGACAAAATCTCTGAAGCAGCCTGCTTGTTCTTCTCAGAGACACTTAGAGTTAAGTGAGAGCACAGACAGCAATTCTGAATATCTCAAATCTGCTAGGGGAGGCAGAAGGAAGAAACCAAGGGAACAGGCTGGCATGAAGACAACTGCATAAGCAGCACAGGGGAGTGGGAAGGGAAAGGCTGGCTGTAAAAACCTGTATCAGCCCACAACACAGCTCAGTCTGACACTGCAGAGGGATCCAGCCAGTCTCTTCTGGGACAAAACACTGGTTAGCAAGAACATGAGGGAAAAAACCCAACTGAATCCATAGACAGCTGCACCAGCAGGAGAATTAGCCCTAGAAAAGTTTCAACAGAAAGTGAAATTTCTGGTGTTGCAAATGCTAACTAAGGCAGGATAAGAGAAAAAAAGCAGGGATCATTTCTGGAGTTTCTGCATAACCCTCAGTCCAGTCCCAGCTTCTGTGGGCTGAAGGCTGGGGTTCAGCAGAGGACAGCAGTGCCAAATATACCTGCAGCAGCTTTTCAGGACACACTTGTGCCCTCTGTTTCAAAAGACAGCTGCACCAGCCAGAGAGAGCTCAAACAGTGATCAGGACTACACAGAGGGCCAGAGGCAGGAAACATCTTGAAAATGCTTATCATGATGTTTATCATGGTGAATCAATGAAAGCAGAGATTAACAACAAAAGTAACAACAAAGTATCTTGTAGACAAAGAGTTCATTGCCATCACACACTTGGTAAAAGCTTAATACAGATAATATTGACTATTTTGCCACATACACACAGTATGTGCAGTAGATGTGGGATGATAGGCCAAGGGCACAGTCTCTGCAGACACTAAGAAGAAAAAGTCTCAAATGACAAACTGAACACATACACAAGGAATGCTGCTTAGAGCATGCTCTACTGATTTTTTTTTTGGCTGAAGGACACTTCATATCCAGTTCAGGACTTGAAGACAGCCCTGAGGTAAAGACAACTGCTCACAGAACACTGCTTTATTTCCAGTGCTGTTTTTCTAGCTCTAACATTGTGAAGCATGGGAGAGATCTCACTCAGAGTGCCATTTCAGAGGCTGAAGAACAAAAATCTTACACCAATTGCTCTTTTTCAGCAAAACACACTCCCAGTGCTTACTCAGAAGAGCATTTTCACCAGAGCCTACCTTCAGCTGTGCAATCTGCTGTTCCAGTAGCACCTCTGACTGACACTTCAACAGCTCAATCTCCTCCTGGAACTGAAGCTGCTGCTTCAATTTTACCTCCTCAAATTGAGCCAGAAGAGCTGCTCTCACAGATTTTACTTCAGAAGCTGATGCAGAAGCATACAGCTGCAGACAAGGAAGGAATATAAAATATTTTAGCCACAGTGTTAGAATTAAGGAAAAAATGAAACCAAACCCCTCAAGCTAAACCAAATTCTGAGCTGTACATTCACAATCCTCAAGGTCATACAGGGCTGCTGTCTATCATCATGCTGAGTATAGAAAAAAAGCAGGTTGATAAAAATAGATAAGCAACCAGGCATTAGGTATCAAGTATCTCCTGTATTCATGAGACCATCAGGTCAGGCTAACAAAGTATTCCTGACTTACTCTTTCCAGCAGACACTTCCCAAAAAGAAGTTCAAAGAAATAAAGAGGAAAGAGGAGAGAAACACAGGGAGAGCATATTTTGTTAAGATGTGATTTCCCTAGCTCAAATGGAAGCAAGCATTATGCATCTCTATTTAATGCAATTATCCTGGGATACAATAGTGAAAGGTTTGAGAGATTTTTGTTCATTTAGGGCTTTTTCCCTAGTATTCTCTCTAAGAATTAGAGTCACTGTAGACATGAAAATAGACAAATCCTGTTTCTAGAATGATGTGCTTAAAGACTGAATCACCATTAGAACCTCCCAGGAAACTAATGAAACTTCCTCCCCAAGGCAATCTATTCTTCTAAAAGTGATCTTGGAACATTATCAAATGTTCAATTTAGTAACTGAAAAAGCAAAAGTTAGCAATATTTTAACTTGTGTTCTGTGGTTATAGCTGGATAAAGCTCATTTTGTTTGTGACTTTTCCTACTGTATGAGTGTAATATAAAACCAGTGGCTGCTCACATCTGCAGAAGTGAGATTGTGTCCTCTTACTGTTAGCACTACTAAAAACAATACCAAAACCACCTAGATGTACAGCCTTATTTCTAAGCTTAATAACACTGAATTTACTTCATGATAAAACATGGATTGTTCTGGGTTTAGGTATTAGCAGCATTCTGACCTCTTGCTCATGTTCATGCTGTGCTTTTAGTTTCCCCAGTTGTTCTTCCAACTCCCTGGAGTACTGTTCCTTATGTTTCCTAATATCTGCCTGATGAAGATCCTGAAGCTCTTGGAGTGCTTTCCTGTGCTTTTCCTCCATCTGCAACACTTCCTCACGCAACAGATCCAGAGCCAGACGTTTTTCTTCTTCCAGCAACTGCCTCTGATTTCGAAGAGCTGTGTTCAGATCATCCTGTGTAAGCAGTAATTAAAAGAAGGGGAGGGAAAAAAATAAGTACAATTATCTTTGCAACCCATTTGTCAAGCACCTCTCCTGCTGTACCAAAGCTTTTGAAGTGAACAGGAACAATACTGTTTCATGAAGGATGAGCATGCATACATATACATACTCTCTAAAACATTTAAATGGGTTTATTTTTCTTATCTAGCAAAAGTTTTGTAAATCCTTACTTATTTAGAAGGATCTTTAGATTCTAGAGATGTGGCTTAACCTACAGAATTGCATTTACCTTGGTCTAATCACTTCCTGAAGAATTACACAACAGTTCTATCAGGGAGCGAAGGTGTGAGCCACAAAATGAAGACCCTCCAATCTTAAACACATTAAAAGATATACTTCATTTGATCCTTTTCCAGAAATGATGCAGAAAAATCATTAGACTGAGCATTTGGGGCAGGAAGCAACAGATGGATTTAATTTTCAGCTGGGGTTTCCTGTTTCAGTTCATAATATGGCCACACACAATGTGTCAGTGCTGGCACAAAGAGGTTGTGAAAATATCCCCTGAGAACAAAGGAAAAGGTGATCCCACACAATGTGTCATGAAATTTCACCTCCTATGCCAGGTTTTCTTTCTGACTCACCTTATGAGCTTCTTCTGCTTCAAGAGCCATGGTTTTAAGCTTTTCCATATTAACAGTAGCTAGCTCAATTTTCAAATTATTCTGGGAAAGCTGAAGTTCTTCAGCATGCTTCAATTTCAGCATCTCAATCTCCTGAAGCAGTTGTGCCTGATGGATTTTATCCTGCTCTTGGAGCTGCTCCCTGTGCTGCAGCTGTAGCTTCTCCAGAGCCCTACTGTGTTCATCTCTTATAGTCTGAATTTCAGATAGGTAGGAAGACTCCAAGGAATCCAGATTTGATAAGTGTTTAACCTCCAGCTCATCGATTTGGGCCTGATGCTTTGTCTGTAGCTCAGCAACACAACTTTCAAGCTGAATCTGCTGTTTACTTTCCAGTGTAGATTTAAGTGTCTCAATTTCAGCTTGGTGTTTTGCCTGAAAATCAGCTGTCAGAGACAAAATCTGCTGCTTATGCTTCTCCTCTAACTGCTGACTTCGGAGTTCCAGCTCATCCCCATGTTTCTTTTTCAGCTTTTGGAGAAGAATCTCTTGCTCAGCTGTGAATTTCTGAGTCATTGCTTTGTGCTCCTCCATAAACCTGTATTATTTCCAAGAAAATTAAGAGACTATTGTCAAAAAGTCACTTTTTTTTGAAAAATTAAACTAATAAATAATAATCCAAGGAAAATAAATAGACCTCACTTAGCCTCCACAAGTTTTACTTGGTGCTTCAAATACAGAACTAAACTCAAAGCAAGCCACAATGATGATTTCACAGCCACATAATTAAAGGTTTCTGCAGTGTCAGTTGGGAGTACCTGGTTATTACTAGAGAAACTGGCACCCCTATTAACTTAGAAATACAGAGCAACATGTTTGAGAAATACTGCCATGACTGTATCTTATGGTGTATACATTGCTACATCACAAATGTGCTGTCTGCAAATAAATGAACTGTCATAACAAACACCTCTAAAAACATCTGGTAAAGACAGACATAAAACCACTGTGGAGGTCTATGTGGGACACTTGGGGGGCTCCTCCAAACCCAGCTGAGTTCTGCTTAAAGCTTGATGCAGAAGATTTAGTATCTGAAGTACTGATTGCAGTAAAGGGCAGTAACTACAGTATTTTAGCATGCAGACACCAATAACTTAAAAAGACAGTTATCTAAAAGGTAAGTTGCTGCTTTCAGTGCTTTCTTACAGTCATTATTTCTCCAGTCTTGTTCTGTGAACATATTTTTGGGGAGGGAAGAAAGGATAAATTCAAAGCAATGCATGCAAATGCCAACATATAGTTGTTTACTTCCCTTAATTCACTTGAAACAACAGGTGTAGGAAGGGGAAGAAAAACAGTAGTTCCAGGCATCTAACCAGAACTAAAGAATACCAAAGGGGGCCCCTTCAACCTCAGCATTCAATGGTTAGCACAAGCTTCATTCACCAGGAAAAGCCTGTTTACATTGATTCTAATTGTTTAAAAACATTTAGAGAATTTTTCCACTTATATATCCTATCACACTTTGAAAGCTGGTATATGATTTCCAGCTGTGCTGTACTCTTAGCAAGCAAAACTTGACTACATTTTATTTGCTAGACTAGATGAAATGCCTTTACACAAAGCAAAACCTACAGCAGATCACAACAGACAGCACTGCTGCTCCCTGGGACAGCAAGCTCTGCATGTGTAAGTCACAGAGTGCCATCAAGTGACCACCTTGCACTATCACTCATTAAGTCTAAAATAAGACAAAGCAACTCTAACAATGAGTCAACTTGTAAGGGAAACTTACTTGTTTTGTGCTTCCAGGAGTTTCAGTGCACATTCTTCCTGCAGGCAGAGTGTGGCCTTTTCCATTTCTTTTGCCATGAGGGCTTTGGCTGCCTCCAGGTCAGCTTCATACTGCTGCTGAGCTTTCTGCACTGCCTGGGCACCTGCAAGGCTGTCCTCCAGCTGCTGCAAGTTGTTTTGCTGCTCCTTCACCAGCTTCTCCAGCTCTAGAATTTTGGCAGCTTGGTGATCTTGAAGTTGAATCATTTCAGCTTCACGGAGTTCAAACTGTTTTTGTAAGTTCTGCTTCTCAGATTCTGCTCTGGTTTGCAGTTCTATGTGCAATAGTGATAGCTTCTCTTCTGCTAGCATTCTCTGGGCCTCACTCTCACACTCCCATTTCTTCTCTTTTTCTTTGTACATATTCTCTATTTTCTGGACTTCTTCTCTTAATTCCTTTTTGTGATCCTCAGCAATTTTATATTTTACCTGTGAAGACAATTATTTAAAGGAAAAAAGAATAAACCACCAAAACCAAACTGAAGTGTGTGAAATGAATACTCTCAGGCATTTAAGGTCTTGGAAAGATTAAATCCTTGTAATAAAGTAACCCTTCCTAAAGAAAGTAAGGCTGAAATGCCAATTTATAAACTGACATGCATTAAATTCAATGCATTATTAAGAATTAATTTGGGTTATGAAGACAAAAAATTAAGGCAGAATTATAGAATTAATATGGTACTCTGTTGATTTCTCTTGAGGTCACATCTTTTCAGGAGTTCAACTTATACAGCTATGGGCATCTTAGGTGTTTATATTAGGTATGACTAAAAATCCCTTTTAAACTTCTCCTTTTAAAAGCCACATAAAAAGCATGTAGCACAAAAACAGAAGCCAAAGCAGCAAATGACTGCTCCATGACAGAAGGTAAAAAAAGACTGTCTCTGGCTTTCTCCATCAGTTTCTAAGCCTGGAAAAGGATACATATATACATGGCTCTTTAAAAAGGGTGGAAAGCATGACTTGATAAGAGCTTCACCCATCTAATTCTCATAAGCATTCAAATATGTAACAATTTAAGTAATGAATTAACATTTATTCCAAGTTTATCCTCAGCTGGAACAGCTGATTTAATATGTAAGAGTGATGGTACCGTGTTATGATTGTCTCAGCTCTCAGACTTTGAGGTAAAAGAGTTACACCAAAACACAAATGTATTCCAACATTTGTGTCTATCCAGGCAAGTCCATTTAAAGCTGTAGCTCCTATGCCCAAACCAGGGACTTTTAAATTCAAGTTCTGCCTCTCCCTCCCTTGGCTTTCCCACCCGGCTGGAACTTGCTCAACTCTACAGAAAACAGTTCTGTAGTGCAAATTACCTTTTCCATTTCTTCTTTCAGATGCTTTTCATTCTGCTCAGAAAAATCTTTTTGTTTTATAAGCTCTTCCTTTAAATGCCTTATTTCCTCTGAGAGCTCTGCAATGTGCTGTTTCTCAGAGCTGGAGAGAGCAAGCTTGGCTTTGTGCTCTTCCTCCAGCACAGACATTTGCTCAGCCACCTCCACCTCAACCTGACATGCTACATCTTGAACACTCTGGAGACACAGTTTGGTGATTTCTGGGGGGGAAAAACAAAAGAAAAATCCAAGCCACACAATAAAATGACATTCTGGAATTTATTTTATCAGCTCCTATTGATGCACAGAAATAAAGCTGAATATTGTCAGCTGTGCAATTTGCCAGTAGCCATGCTAACTACAGGACAAGGAGAACCCCTTAGCTGGATGAGTTTATACTCTGTTCCATTTTGTCACCACCTTGGGAATTTACCAGTATTAACACACAAGGAATAATCATAAAACCTGTGGCAGGACCTCCCTTCTTATCTGCAGCAGCCAGAGGAGCAGATGTTCTTTCTGGGCAATGTAATGGCAGATTTATGAAAGTTTTATCTCCTCTTTTGCACATAATATTTATACAAAGCATTTTCTCAAAAGTCAGATGGGACAAATCTCTAAATATTCTAATTTAAGCAGTTTTGATATCCTCTCAAGTATTAAAAAAATTAATTGAAGATAAGAAATATGAGTGTAAATTAAAAAAAGCTCTACTAATCCTTTTAACCAACATACAGTGGAACACAATCATAAAATTAGCTAACTAAGTTTAGTGTGTTAAATTAGCTAACTAAGTTATGCATTGTTAGTCCAAATGTTTGTATGACAGTGCCCTTCTAGGCATCAAAAATGGAAACCTGATCAGCTCCTTTTAGGAACTGCTCCACAGTTCTTGTAGTTTTTACTAGAGAATAAACAACTCCAAGTCACCACATCTTCAGAGGTGCAACTCAACATGCCCATAAGTGCTCAATGAAAGGAATTAACATCTGTTAAATGTTCCCCATGGATTAGGGTAAACTAATAACTTGAAAACTTCCTCAGATAAGCCTGTTTAAAGAAAAATATAAGCCACACAAACAGCTTACTGTTTCCCTTCCCAGTCTGTCAGACCATCCTACCTTTAGACTGTTCTTCTGAAAGTTGAGAATGGAGCTGCTCAAGTTCTAAACCATGCTTTCTTTTCAAGGCCTCAATTTCTGTTACGTATTTGTCTGACAGATCCATCTTCATTTTCATCAGGTCCTCCTTATACTGAAGTGCAAGGGAGGATCTCAGGGAATCCAATTCATGCCTGTGTTGTTCTGTAAGTTGTAGCTGCAAACAGGCAAGTTCTTCCTACAGAAATAAAGTGTTAGGAAGAGATCTTTAGCTTCTAAGAAACCATGGTGAGAACCTTTCAATAAGAGAAAGCAAAATTCCTTTTCCAAACTCTTAATCAACTTGAAATAAGTTGAGCAAAAATGTTGAGATCTTCAGTTACAGCAAGGTGCATAAAAATATAGGCATAAATGCAAGAGGGGCCAAATTAGCATCATCTTGGTTTGAAGAGGACAAGGACAGGCACAATTACTACCAGAATTATAGAAAAGAGAAACACCATGAAATCTGTCTGCACTTGTGTAGAAGAACTGATAAGTTCCTTACCTAGCACAGGATAACCCAAACAGCACATAAAATTATAGAGCACTGTTTTAGCTGTTTTACTCTACAGCCTTTCTGAGGCTGAGAGCTATTTAAAATTGGTAATTTACAACATTCTTGTCAAAAATGATTAATCCCTACTAAACATCTGAAATTAATTTACTCTTTGTAAGAGCTAGGAATCAGACATCGATTTTCATACAGGTCATGTCAAGAACAGTAGAACTTTTAATATAACAAAAATCCTACCTGTTGGTGTTCAAGCTGTTGGTTTAGCTGACTAAGTGCAACACTCCTCTCTTTCTCAGCAGTCTCTTCAGAAAGTGTGACAGAAGAACTGAGAAAAGGGTTTGGAAGTTTAAGCCTGTGATATATCATGAATCAAGTTAAATTTACTTGATGACTTAGGGTGTAGTACTGAAAGTAGGCAAAGAGCAACTATAACAACTTCTCAGGACTGGGCCATGACCCAATGCTCAATCCCAATAGGTTTAGATGCTAACATCATCTTTTTTTGCTAGAGAAAAATAAAATGGAAGCATGCTGTCACAAAATGAAAGGAAAAAGAACAGATCACCTGATGTCCCCTGCTTGATCCTGACTCATTCCCAACTCTGGCAGCGAATAGTCCGTCAGTTCTTGCGGCCTCTGATGCAACAAAGTCAATTCTTTTTTGTAGTTTTCTTCAGCAACAATCAACTTGTTTTCAAAATAAAGTCTCAGTTGTTCCAATTCAGCTTCGTGCTCCCTGTTTCTCTGCTGACACTGCTGTTCAAACTCCTGTTTTAAACACTCTATTTCTTTCACCTGTGATGCTCGAGCCAGGAGCTGCTCTTTCAGCTCTGGAACAGAGGCAAAGCCAACACAAGAATACACTTGAAGAATACATACTAAGAATACATATCTTTAGGCCAAGTCATTCTGTGAAGATTAGATTTAGTTGCCAAGTGTCAGTGGTTTAGAAATGGCATTGTCCCATTAACATTTCCACTAAACACACCACAAGCCACTCCCTTCTCAATGGGAGTCACAGAAGGCAGAAATCACAGGTTGAGGTAAGAACCATTTAATGGAAATATCAATGACATAGGAAAAATGAACTTCTGAAAGACAAAAATTCTGTATTAAAGCAGCAGTAACATTTAGGTAAGTTAAAAGGTAGGAAAAAAAGGGAAAAAAAACTCAAGAGAGATAAGCTTTCCCAGTAGCTCAGCTTTCCAAATAATTCAAGTTAGTCAAATCCCCAAAGAATCAACTGAAGAGGGAAATACATTTCAAGAAAAAGGAACTTGGAGAAGTTCCTTTAAAAGAAACAACTTGCCTGGAGAAAAGCAGTTGCTTATGTTACACAAGAGAAACTTATGAAACGTTGATGGAAACAGAGGATGCCATCCAGGAGTAACACAACTGATTGTCACAATGTGGTTTTGTGTAGCAAACCAGAAAATGCATTCACGGCATGAAAAAATGCTCACAATGAAAATGCAAACAGAAAGAGTAAGAGAAGAAATAAGTGTTCAAGGCCAGGTTGGATGGGGCTTGGATAGTGGAAGGTGTCCCTGCCCTGGGGTTGGAAGCAGATGATCTTTAAGGTCCCTTCCAACCCAAATCACCCCATGATTCTGTGAAGTAAGTCCATGGTTTAAGCCTGCTTCCAAAGGGAGAAGCTGCCAGGCATGGGGACCAGAGGAATCAAGTGACAAGAAGGGACAAGTAACACCATCAATGAGCTAGGCAGGGGAAGTCCAATCTGACATGGGTAGGTTTTGCCTAACCAGCAAAGCACTACTAGGTAACTAGCACAAAATTAACCCAAAAAAGGGTTTCATTGTTTTGAACTGGTATGTCAATCTTACACCAGAGCAGCAATGCCATCATGCAGCTGCTATGGTTTGAATCCTACCATCAACCCAAAGGCATGGTCAAATTAGCACTCAAATGAAGAGTAGCAGAGCAAAACAAAACAACTTAAAGATCTCACACACCAAAAGAGATCCTCACCTGGACCATGGGCCTGCATTCTGGTCTCACCACCTTCAGGAAAGATGAACAAACAGAAAGGGCCCAAAGAATGGGATTGTGAGTGATTAGAAACATAGAAAGACATGTGAAATGTTAAAGATTAGGGCTACAGAGAAGAATTCTAGCAAATACTACTAAGTGCTATGTACTATAATTCTGTAATATCAAAACAAAAAGGTGAAATAGTCAAGGTAAAGTCTGCCTAACAGAGAAAAATACTTATTCAGTGTATGACCAAGCCAAACAAAACCCTAATACAATTCAAAAACTACGTACAGTTAATATTATTCAGAAAACCTGAAACAGTATTTGAAGTATGTTACATGTGCCTTCTGTTCTAACTACCCCAGCAGAACTCAAGAACCTCATGCTAACAGTCCCAACACAAGAACATTGGCAGAGTGTCTTGATTTCCTTTTATTGGTCTCTAGGTTTTCTTTTTCCACAGAAGTTCTTTAATGTGTTGTATGTGTCTGTGCACACATATCTAAGAAATGTATTTTATTTCACAAGTGTATGTCATCTCCAACCACTACACTGCAAAACTAGCTGTTTTATTTAATACACCTGGGTCTTGAAACAGAAATACAAATAGGAGTATGTTATTGCACTACCAGCATTTTCTCCAGTTTTTAATTACATGATACTTAATTTGACATTTCAATGAAAAACCTTTCATTTTCACTTAATATTTCTATAGTGTGCAGGAAAGGAGTGGGAAAGGAAAGGAAAAGCACAGGAATAAGATTTTCCCCACAGTCATACCGTGCTTTTTGACACTTCTGTTTTTGCAGAACCTATCATCTGACACTAACTCACCTCAACCTACAGACAGATCACTGAGCTACAACCCACTGACACTGTGGCTTTCCTGTGTATTTCTGGCACACAGCTAAAAGCATTTTGTGTCAATAATGAGTACTTCTGTATGAAGAAGAGGCAAAAAATAAAATGTGTCAGTTATGAACATACCACTTAGCTCTTGTCGATTTGCTCGGGTACTGTCGAGCTGAGACCAAAGCTGCCAGATTTCTTCTTGTGACTGAACCTTGAGTTGCTCATGCTTGACCTGAAGCTGGTCCAGCTACAAAAAAAACCCATGTTAAAACCAAAAAAACCCACCCCACCACAATTTGTTAAACAATTTTGTTCTCAGGGCTTATTTTACACGCAAGAGACACTTCTGTCAGAACTAGGTGGAAACAGTGACAACACCACTCTCAGCTCCTGACAGTATCAGAGATACTGAGTAGCAGCATCTCTTAACTACTACACCCACTCCTCTAAAAGGGAAGAATTTGTTCCTGATGCCATAAGTATCTTCACTGGCAAAAAAAAAAAAAAGGCATTAGCCAGATAAAAACAAAATGTAAGAACCATAAAATTAGGAATATAAATATGGATGAAGAGATGGCACCAAATGACACAAATGCAACTGCATTCCAAAGGTTTTGAACTCCTATGGAAACTCCAGAGTAATTACCTGCATAATGCATTTTGCTTTTTCAATAACATGCCTAAATACAAACAGGTCACCCAAACAATATGTATATGATCTAGTGTTTGTAACATAAAGAGAAATCAACTACTCTGAACAACTAAAGAAATGTAATTCACCTCCTTCTGAAGATCCTGTTCTTTTTCTTGGCTTTTCATCTTTATGTCTTCTAGGAGTTGGTTATGTTCAGCCTGCAGCTCTTCTTGTAACTTTGTGATGGCTAACTGGTGTTGCCTCTCCAATTCTATACATTTCACTAAAATTAAAAATTAGTTCTGTTACTCCCTCATCCCAGTAATGAATAACCTGTACAACTTCTGTGCAACAAAAATAGAAATCCATGTCTCTAGCTTAAGCACTAGCTTTCAGGGAATCACAGAAATGCTTGAACAGTAAAGTATTTGCAAGTCAAACATTTCCATGCACTGCTTCATTGTTCTCTGCATCCTACACTGTTAGTTAGCCAAAAGACAACCATTTGTCCCATTAAGCCTCAAGTATCCACAATCCAAATACCATTTTTTTGTTAGAAAAAGCTTCTATTAATATTAATCATAGTTCTGATTAACTCAGCAACTATCAAAACAGGTTTTCAGATGGGAGCAAAACAGCACCTCCCTTTAACATTCACTTCACATCTCATACTCTGCAAGTCAAAATGCAGCAATGCTATCCAGGTTTTAAACCATTTTTCATTTAAAACCTTGTCTAGAAAGTCTCATGCCATCGTCCCAGTTTTCAAATAAGGCTACATAAATACATCTTGTATTTGCTTTTATACACGTTGCAAAATCACTTAGCTATGTCTCTGTTCAATAAAACAGAGCATGATACTTACTTTTAGATTGTACATTCTCAACAGAAAGAAGACCCAGCTCTGCTCTGACTTTTTCCAAATCCATTTCCAGAGATTTCTGCAGTGCAATCATCTCAGCCTGATGTTTTTCACACAGCTCCTCACACACATTTTGTAAATGTCTATCAGACTCTAATTCCCAGTCTCTTTTGAGGGTCTAAGAGAGTAAAACATGCATTATATATTAAAGCAAACACGTAAATTAATGATTTTTTTTTCTCCATTTATTTGTCCTTTACAATAAATGTGTATCAGATCTGGGACTTGTACCAGCTCTTGTTTTCTGAAAGGACCTTTTTTTTCTAGTATAAAGAACAGAATTTGTACCTCTAATGCCTGGACATGTGCTTCTTCCATTTCCAATTCTATTTTCTTTCTCTGGTCAGCTGTGAAATAAAATACTTATTAATAAATTTCCATAAAATAGTATTAAATGGTAAGTAGAAATATGGATGAGATTACAAGATTCAACATCAAACTCAGGACTTAAATGGAGAGGCATAGAGCAGAGTAAGATGCTGGGCTCTAGCCACACCTGCAGTTATGTTATATCCCACTAGTTCACTTTCATTTTAGAAAGCCAGCATTCTAGAACTTACAGCTGCAAAGACAACTCAGAAAGTAAAGTTCAATTTAACTAGTAAAGCTTGCTTAAGTCTACAGAGAACATGATACTAAAAAGAAAAATAAGCCTAAAGATACAAATTCAAATGACTACTGATGTCATTTCAACACCACTATGAGCACAGAATCTCCAGAAAGAAAGAAGGAGAAGCATGCAGCAGCAGCAGGTAGGAAACTTCAAATTTCTTCTACAAATGTCTAGGAAAAAAGACTGCAAGACAGATGCCACTAACTGCTCAGTTATCACTGACACCAACAGATTCTTCCTTTCCAGCTTCTCCCTTGATTAATTCCAGATTCTTGTTTGGCCCCTTTTTTGATTTGCAGGAACCCTGTAAATCAGCCACATTGCTTAGGCTTATTTATAATATTTAATAGTTTATAATATGCAACCATTATTTCAAGTCTTTCCATGGGAAATGAAAACTTTGAGAGTAAACTGGTATTAAGTTACATTGGTAAAACCCACCTTAAACAGCATTGATATTAAGAACTGCATCTTGACTCCTCCTGCTCCCAAATCCCACTGTGCTATCAGTTCACTGCACTACTGGTGGTAACAAATGGTTTCCTACTTTTAGGTCAGAAAGAGACACCCTTAAATGAATGTTTTCTTTCTCTTAGGGAAGGAAAACTAAAAGAATGGTTTCTAAACCTTATTTCAGAGCTCAAAAGGGTGTGATGAGCAGTGCAGTCTAGCTTGGAGGCCTGCAACTAGTAGTGTTCCCTATGGATCCATCTGAATGCAAGGAAAAACTTTACTGTGAGGGTGACAGAGCACCATAAGACACTGTTCAGAGAGGTTGTGGAGCCTTTTTATCTGCAGATATTCAAAACATATCCTGGACATATGCCTGGACACAATCCTGTGCAAATTGCTCTGGGTGAAGCTGCTCTAGCAGGGCTTTGATGATCTCCAGAGAGCCCTTCCACCCTAACCAGCCTGTGACTCTGTAAACTTCTTCAGTGAGGTGCTGCAAGATTCACCTTTCTCCAGAAATTCCTCAAGCTCTGCCATATGGGTCAAAAATTATCTGACCTGGAAAGAGGAAAACTTCCCAAACAATGCCAAGAGCATCACCAGCAGGCCTTCAGTACTATGAGGTGAAATTGCCTTCTTGCTTATGCCAAAATAGAATCTTATATGAAGTGCAGCTCAAAGGACACCCAGCTACAGGTTCTCACTGAGCCTTTCAGCTCCTTCCCAACTCTGACAGGGTAAGCCAGGAAGCATTCACATATCTTCTCAGAAAGATAACAGACTGCTGACTTGGGCAAGAAAAACCCTGACAAAACATAAGGGATAAGAGCTCTACTCTCTGCACTGATCAAGTTCTTTATGAGAGCTTGGTCTAAACTTGGCCTCCTGAAAGAAAGTAGTTCAGTTTAGCACTAATTTACAGATGAAGAACAATTAAACTTAGGTCTGCACAGCTTCATTTTCATATATAAAACATGCACTCTTGCACGAGGCAGTCCTGCCCATATTAGAGGTAACAGCAGCTGACATTCACAGGCCAGCTCAACACCAAGACAGGAACCTGTGCAGGAAGAAAATACTTATTCCCCAGTTTTAATACCTAGCTCTTGCTGATACTTGGACTTAAGGTCTTCTTTTTCCTTCAGACACTGTTCTTTGATCCTCTCCCACTCCAGCTGGTGGCGGCTTTGCAGAATGGCTACCTCCTGAGCACGTTTGTCATTGAGCATCTCCCGCAGCTCCATGAGGGCAGTCTCCTTCTCTTTCCTCAAGTTGGACTGTGTAAGCTCCAGCTGAGAGGTGTGCATATTGTTTAAGGTCAGGCGTAAAGCTTCCAGTTCAAGGCTGTGCAGTGTCTGCAGTGGAGTAAAAAAGGGTTTCTCCCTCCCCTCTAATGAAATGTGCTCGCTTTTTCATGAAAACACACCTAAGTTTTGCCTTCCTGTACTTGCAGAGTGTTTCTTTGTGGCAAGGACCATTAAAGGAACCCTTAAAATAAGCTGCTATAACGAGATTTGAATGTTTCCAGTGCAATGTAAAAGGCTTTCCTTACCTGCCTCTTAATTTCCTACAAAATATCCTGTATCTGTCCACTTCCTCGCATCAAAGCAGACCACAAGCTCACCTCAGCCCGTCACTGTCTATTGAAAGAATTCCTTATGTTTGCTGTTGGTTATAATTTGTTAACAAAGTAAAGTTCTAAGACATATTGGAGAAGTAGAAATAAAATTCACCACTTCTCAATTCTTAAGTAAGCTAACCAGTCTACCAAGAGGTTGTAATTTAACCTAACACTAGACATTTTTTCCATTTCAACTTCGCATTTAGTGGAAATGTTCAAAACCCCAGGAAATATACAGAAGTAAAAGTCAGGTTTTCACACTATAACATACCTAATTATTAATAGTGGGATAATTCAAAACGGGGAGGGGTTTTTACCCTTTATAAAATTTACTTGTTAAACTTGCCAAGACAAAAAAAATCACAAAGCTGTTTTTTCTCTCTCAAAATCATCAATTTAAACAGCCAGTTTTCTTCAGGACGAACTTTAAAATATAATTAATGTTAAAATATATATTAAGATATATATAAAATATAATATAAAGTGAGGATTCTGGAGAACTCCTCTAAAATATTCTACTACCAAACACCAAGAGAACACTCCTTTTCCTTTGATTGCAGCACCATGTGCAAGAGCATGTGTAATACCCACAAAAATTAAGGTGAAGGCTCCTTGATTTCTGTGTATGCTGGAGATCATCAAGTCAGCTAAGAACCATACTAATCCCTGTGAGATTTCCTGTTTTTACCTGGGATTGGAGCTGAGCTTGCTCCTGCTCTGCTCTGTGTGTGGCTGCCATTTGCTGCCTGAGTTCATCCAAAAGGTGCCTCTGTTCCTCCTTTAGCTCAGCACGGAGCTTCTCCATTTCCTCTGAGTGTTTAGCAGCCAGCTCAGAGATCTCCCGATCGTGCTCCCGTTCATGAACCTGCAGAGGATACTCTGATGAAAACCTTTCTTCAAAATATGCTTGTTTAGCCCTAACTATGGAGCAAGAGTTCTCCACTCCTCCTGACCCCAAATCAAAAACAAAAAAAAACAATAAATAGAATTTCACATGTAGAAATGTTTACACTGCTTACATGACAATGCAAAATTATTTTTCCAAAATAAACCGAATTACAGCATGTACCTTTTTTATTACAGCAATCTCTTCCTTTCTTTTTTCTTCCAACTTCTGCTGCTCTTCCACTTTGTCTTTTATTTCAGCATTTAACTCTTTTATCTGAAAACAGGCATACAAACATTTGCAATGGCTGCCTTAAGCATTCTGAAATCCCATGATTCCTGCACTTATCAGGGTTTCCTACCTCTCTCTCGTGTGCCAAACTCACTTCAGTTAATTCAGCAAGGTGCTGAGTCTCCATCTTTTCCACTTCTTCTTTGTAATGCTTCTCCATCTCGGACTGAGCCTCCTGGGCAGCCTGACAGGACTCCTCCAAGCGAGCCTCAAGCTCCAAATGAGCCTTTTTCAACTGGGCAATTTCTTCAGTCAACTGGCTTTTTTCCTCACTGTATTCAGTGGTCTTTTCCTTTATTTCAGCAGTTAGTTTATTAATTTCTTGGTTGCTGAGGTTTAACCTGTCCTCATAGTTAAGTCTTTCACACTCCTGTATTTCTTTGAGGTTTTTCATTTCAGCATTAAGGTCATGGATGTTTTTCTCAAGGTCCTCAATGATGCTAGCATTCTCTGCTAGTGCTTTTTCTGCTTTCAATAGATCCTCCTCCACATTGGACAGTCTCTCTCTTAAGGCTGTTTTTTCCTTCAACAAAAGTGCTAAATGTTGTTCTTTATTATTGATTTCAGCTTTGAGCAACTCCAGTTCTTTTAGCAATGTCTCTTCAGATACGGTTTTCTGACTCAACAGCTCTGCTATTCTCTGGTTTTTAGCTTTCTGAGCATTAAGCTGGCTTTGCACCCCATCCCTTTGACTTTGCAAAGCTGCCAGCTGACGGCCAAAAAGAGCCTGCACTTCGCTTGTCACGGAATCAGAAGCTGTTTTCTGCTCCTGAGCATCTCTCACTAACTGCTCCTGAGTTCGCAGCTGCATCATCAACATGTCTCTTTCCTCCTGGAGGTCTTTCACCATTTCTAGCCAGATAGAGGGGTTTGACACTTGTGTTAGAGAAGGCTGGCCTCTATCCTCACCCTGCTGCTTTACTAGAAGCATGTGTTTATTTTCAAGTTCTTTCTCCTTCTCCATTTTCTGAAGTTCTTTTTCACAACGGATCTGTGCTTCATGCTCTTCCTCCAGTTTTGCATGCCTCTGAGAGACCTCAGACATGGCTTTTTCCCAATCTCCAACAGCTCCTTGGGTGTCCTGATAAGGCATTTCCAAGGCTGACTCCTGATGGAGCAGCTGAGCTGGCTTCAGATGTCTCTCTGCCAAACACATCATCCCATCACCCTCTATGCCACCGTGGTCTCCAATTTTGTTTTGCTGCAGGGAGCCATCTGACACATATGAAACAAAGGCCTCTGCTCTCACCTCTGCCTCTTCAAAAACATCTTGAGCCAAGCCACTAAGACACGTCCCCTCCTCAAGGCTAGAGTTTAATGGAGAAGATACAAAATCTCTGCTGGGTTCTAGGAGCACACTGTTGTCTAACCCATACACACTGCACCTGCCCTCCTCAATGGCATGGGCCTCCAAAGAGCTGGACCCATAGGAGTCCTCTGGAGTTCCTGTGGCAACGAGGTATTTAGCCAATATACCTTCATCACCACTGAAAAGCCCTAGCTCTGACAAGGGGTCTTCAGACAGTTTCTCCCCTTCACCACTTCCATTATCCTTCATGATCTCTAAATTCTTTGTTTCTTCTAACTGATCCCTTGAGGAGTCATACTGGAACTCCATTTCTGGCTGATACCTTGGCTCATCATCACCTTCCAACTGGCATGCTCTGTCCCACATCTCCACAAGATCCACTCCCTGCAGCTGAGACTCCCCTGATAAAATCTGGTTTTCCCTCAATTCCAGGAACCTTTTATTGGAGACAAGACTTAATTCTTGTTCTCCATCATGCTTTTGCCTTACATCTAAACATTTTTTAGCCTCATAAAGTTGCTTTTCATTTAATTTCTGGATGTAGGAATTCAGCTTCTGAATCTCTCCATTGAAAGACTGTTTTTCATTTTTATATTGCTGGACTTCCTTCACTTGCTCTTCTGCATAAGAAAGTTGATACTTAAGGCCATCAATTACATCTCTGTATTTAGTTTCTATTTCAGATTTTTCCCTCTGAAAGTCTTCCCGTTGGTTTTCAAGTTCCTTCCTCAAATTTTCTTTACTAATTTCAGATTCTTGAAGCCTTACATTTAAGTCAATTATTATGCCATTCAAATTCTGAATGTCTTCTTCAGAATTCAAAGCACAGAGTTCTTTCTTAAACTGTTCAAGTTCTTTTTTATATTTTAAAATAATTTCTTCTTCATAGACCTGCTTGGCTTCTGCAATCTCTCTTCTGTAGCACTTCTCCAGCTCATTCCTCAAGTTATCCAACTGTCTGCAAATATCCTTCTCATGACTGATTTTCAGTTCCTCAATATGTTGCTGTTCTTTCACTTTGGATAAAGCAATTTCTTTTTTTAATTCTGTTATTTCTGAGTCCCGGAGAGAAAGTGTGTGCTGTAGTATAGACAAGCCAGATCTTTCTGATGTCAGTTGATCTTGAAGACTTTTAATAATTTGTTCTTTTTCATCTATGCTTTTGTGTAGCTTTTGCGTTGTATCTTTCATATCCTCTTCCATTTGGGCAAGCAGATTTTCTTTATCTTTGGTACTCTTAAAAATAAAACATTACATATAAAATATGTAAAATGATTTCATTTCCTTAAACCTCATGTTTTTAATTTGCATTCAGAAATAACAACACTTAAGTTTAAGGTTTCTATTTATGGCACTACTAGTTACACTCTTAAAGGAAACCAAACATTTAGCTGTTTCATTAATGTATGTTAGTCATCACAATCCCTATAAATTTATTTCTATATATAAAGACTTTTTTCAAGAATATGTCACTACAGCAAATTCAAGTTACCACCAAATTTGAAATAATTTAGAAAAAAAAGGTTATGATTTTACCTTTTGAGAAGACTCCAGCTGTACTTCCAGGTCATGTGCTTTCTCACGCAGAATCTCCAAGTGTGCATTTTGCTCTCTGAGACGATCCTGAAACAAGGACATTTGCTGCTGGGCTTCTAATCCTTCGTTTTTCCTGAGACTTTTATTCCTCAGTAGCTCAGTAATCTGGACACATAAATGGCACTCACAGTCAGGAGAAAGTTTATATCCAACAACTCATACACAAGACTCACTATAAGCAAGTGTATTTACAGATTCACCCTAAGCCTTTCATTCTCAAGGAATAAAAATCATCCTAAAAAGGCAAAGAACACTTGTCACGTTTTAGGTACTATTACTTACTGAAAAGATGCAAATGTTAGATAATTCATCCCTATGGTGAATTTTCTAACATTATGAACCTATAAATCTAGCATAATAAATCATACTGAATTCTTCCAATAAGAAGCAGAACTCCCAATGGGCTGGACATGCCATTAAGAGGACAATGAACAAAGACAGTCTTCTCTACAAAGGATTTACAGCTCATTATTGAAGATTGGTTTCTTCTTCTCCACATCCCTTCAAATGAAAGGAAAACATTTCTCCCATCAGGGTAATATAAAATATGTTTTATTTAACATATTTTTCTCAGTATGCTAAAACCAAGGAAGAATATGTAAGACAGTATTAGAGCTTTCATCTGTTATCAAAGTTGACATCCTTCCACAATGTGCATCATCTCACTAGACTGGTTTAGAATATGCCTGAAGTGCTAATGAGGCTTGATCTTGTCTTTCAATGCCTTATGGTGCAAATCCCAAACACCTATTGAGTAGCCTTCACTTTTACCACATTTTGCTGCTGCAACCAGAACTGTAGATAGAAAGCAGTATTTTTTCTTATTTTACAAAATTTCATTTAGCAGACCTTTTTCAGGGCATAAGCAACTCCATTAAGATAATTCCTGGACTAAAAGGTCTCAGTTTTCATTTTTAAAATTTTTAAACCCCCTTCCCTTCCTATCCAGACTTTCAAGATATGTAATCCCATATCCTGCAAAACTGAAAGAGAAACATTTCTCTTTGGCATATACTACAAAGCTCCAAGGATAACAAATACATAGGTTCAGAGACAATAGCCACTAGAACACTGAGTAACACCAAGGAAGAATAAAGCACTTTTTAAAATACATTTTAAAGCAGGGAAAGGCTGCAGTATATCTCATTATCCAGGGATTAGATCCATGATCAACCTGTTGCACTGAAGCAGGTTCCTATGTGTCACAGAGGCTGCTTGAACCGTGTCATTTTAAATTTCTTTCTTTGAGCCAAGTCACATTACCTCAGCACAGCAAGTTTCTGTGTAACAGCTGAGATGTTCCAGTTGCCCAAGCAGAAACTCCCAGATTTCTCTGGCAAAGGACAAATGATCACATGCAAACCCAAACTATATAGCAACAGCTGTGTACAGGCCACAAACCACTTGTGGCAGGACATCCCCCCACCACAGAAGGGCTTATCTGTTCTGCCTATCAGCTGGTGCAATAGCTCAGGGCATCTTCCCCCTCACAAGAATTTGCTAACTGGTGAAATATCTCAGGCTAGACATCTGTCTGGTAGTGAGATATTTCTGGCACCATGGAGGTGGCATTCCCAGCTGACAATAAACATCTTGCCTTGGGAGAGAGATAGAAGGAACATAAGCTTGAATTTCTCATTGACAGACACTTAACTTCACAAAATATAAAAGCTACGCCAAACTTCCACAAGGAAGATGTCTTCTGCATGTTCTGTGGCCCTTCCCCAAAGCTGGGATGCCACTTTGTGGTCACTCTCTCAGGGGATGAGTGAAAGCAATCTGTGTACCTCATCATCAGGTCAGTGTAAGTTACATTGACTCCTAATCTATACTATTTCTTTGCTAGCTATAATATAGAGAACTTTATGTTGTGCACAGTTTTATGTAATCTTCTAGTAGTTGTTATAACCTTTTTAAGGCCATTTTTCTGTTAATCTTCTGCCTATTCAGTAAATAACTGAATTTATGATAGACCTGATCTGCAATTTTTAAGAACTCACAAGCCAGAGTGGTTTAGGTGTGCCTCACCTGAAACCAAGCTGCTGCCAAAAATATGAACCTAAGGCAGGGCTTGTCTAATGCTTTCACTCAACCCATAACACCACTAACAACATTGTGTAAAATTCCCTAACAAGGGCTTAAGTGATGAACAAAGAAGTGCAATGACCTTCAAAACATTATGCAAGCAAGTGGAAAATCTGAGGATATTTCCAGGACTTCTCCGTAGCAACCAGGAAAAAACCCTGCCTCGCCCTGAAATCATTTCACTGTGCTACAAACTGAACTATGAAGAGCTACAGGATCAGCACAATGTTTTTACACTCACAGTCTAAAGCTGTTCTTACAGTCTCTGTAAGGACATGCAAATTGGAGGAGAGGCACACCTGATGCAACTGGAGCTGTAAATCGTGGATCTGACCAGCCACACGTGAAGCCTCCTCCTGCAGCTCATCCCGGTCTTTCTTGGCCTGTTGAAGGCAGGTTGTTAACTTCCTGATGATTTCATTCTGCTCCTGAACTGTTGTTTCCTACAGGGGTCAGAAGGAGTGCTCTTTTAACATTAAGATGTTCTTAAGACATTTGGAACCAAGTAGGTTTTCTTGAAGCAAAGCCATTACAGAGTCTGTAGCTACATTTCAGTTTTAACTAACTTGCACCAAAGAAATCTTTGTGTCCAAAGATGATGGCAGGCATGAAGGAAGAGGAGTCTTAAACTGATCTCAGAAATGACAAACCTAATCAAAAGTGATTTTAAAAACAAATTATGGGATACCAGCAATGAAATTGGTATTTTTACTTCCAAATTTGTAGCTGTTATTGATGTAAAAAGCAATCAAGTTTTCAAAAAGGATATAATGAATCTTTAGTACCCCCTAAATTGTTTCCTGTCTGCCTGCAATTCCCTTCAGCCATGTGAGAGGAAGCTAATGAGATGGGATACATTAATTCTATTTTATGTTAATCACATTTATCTTTTCAATTTATTTCTCACCAACAGGAAATGTCTTTGTTTCCCCAATCCTAGAATGAGGAAAAGAACATATAAAGGGCAAAACAACTAGTCTTAGAAAGCACCTGGTAATAATTTACCTTTACATAGAACTGCTAGAGAAAGGGAATGCAAAATATTATTTTCTTAATATTCTGGAAGAGGATGCTGCTTTTTGTACTACATGTTAGCCAAGTGAAGTACTTCTCACTAAAAAACAACAGGCTTTTGAGTCTTGTGGCCTAAATATTTTAATTATTAAAATAAGGTACTATTATCCCATTACCCAGTTCTGTGAAACACACCTGAAGCTGCATGGAATCGTTGTGCTGGGTGAGTTGGTCCTGCAGCTCATCCATCTGTACAGTGAGTCTTTCCACTGCTTCCTGTTTCTCCAGCAGCTTGCTCTCCAGCTCAGCTATCCTTGCCTGACACATCTGAGCATCAGCCTCGCTGCACTCTGCACCAGAATTTATCCTATCTTTCTTCACAAAGGAAACAGAAATGCATTTGTTCACTAAAAATACCACTTCTGGTTTGTGATTAGTCTGAAAACAAATTCAGCTTCAATATTAAGTCCTGGGCAAGTTCTACTTTAAAAGTAACTCAGTGCTGGGACTTTGTATCTAACAGAAACATTACATACTTAAAATCCTTAAAACTTAAAAACTTCAAATTAAACATGACCATAGATAATACATTTTCATGATAGTTTAAAGCACAAAAGTAAAGTAAAAGTGTTGTGATTCTATAGCACCAAATGGTGGCAACATGCCATTTTGGCACGTACTGGGATTTAAATACCTCAAGTTGTGAGAAAGGAAGCAGAATATTACCAATTTAAACAAAGCCTTTACATCCATCTGACTGGAGAACAGTCCACCCAAATGAGAAACAACAATGTAAAACTCTGCAATTAAAATTAAATTTCTGTGGTTTCTTAGGAGCAACATTGTTACAATCATCATAGAGTATACAGTATCTTGTATTATATGTTGAATACTTTCTGCTTGTATTGTCTGAAATAATGAAAAATGAATCCATGTATCAATTGGAAACATTAAAAACATTCACATTTCTCTGGGCAAAGTCTATGATTTTATAAAACCCAATTTTCTTAGCAACCAATTTTCACAGCCAGTACAAGTACATACAGAGAAATGCCTGTTTTACACCATGAAATAGTGAAATCACATCAGTTTCATCGTATTTCTAGATGAAATATATATTTTTTTATATATTCATCATATTTATCATATATAACAATGTTCAATTAATCATTTTAGCAACCAATTATCAGGTTTTTTTCAGCTCTGTCCAGCATCTTTTACTAAAGATGGACCTTTTCACACTTACTTCAGTTTCATGATCATCCAGTGGCTCCCAGCTAAACAAATCAGTGCTGCCCTGGTAAATAAACAAATAAAACAAACACTAAATCACAGCTATTTTAAATAAGAATAAGGAAAAACAAAACTATTTTGGAAGCATCTTAAGCATGAGCCAGAAAGGTCTGTGTTGTGAGAAAATGACTTTATGCTAAATCTAGCTCCTCTTCCATGGTGAAATGAACTAAACTGCAAAAAACCAAACAAAAGTATTATAATGTCCACTTAAATTTAGGGCTAAGCCTCAACACTGATTCAATGCTTGATCCTCTGCTGCTGTAGCTGGAAAATACTTGAGCAATCTTTATTCTACTACTAAAAATTAGTAAACTGACAGGAGATTATTTAACAAACATGCTAAAACCATTCAGGTAATCACAAAAGCAACACCTTTTTTTTTGACAAACAGATTTAACATAGCTTGATACCTTGAAAGACGTTTCCCTCTCACTAAATTCACAACAAGACCAAGATGACTACTGCATTATTTGGAAAAGACAGCCCTCCCTGCATTTTGAGTCTGCTTGAAGTAGTTCCCAATGATTACTGTCTCCCTGGAGGCACCCTCTCCAGGTAACCTAGAATTCCAGCTGCTTTACAAACCAGCTATTTTGAAGAAAGCTGCTTAGCAGCAGTAAGTGGTTTTTGTTTGCTTTTTTAATTTAAGCTCACACAAATGTAGCAAGGACACTGCTATGGCTGAGTGACAAAACACTATGTTTTTCCTCAGTGTGTAGCTTCATAAAAGCGTTTGCAACGCTAACATTTTGTTGAAGATATGCTGAAAGCATCAGGGATACCCTCACAACAGAAAGCAGGATAAATTTTATCCCCCCCATCACTGCAGGCTTGCAAACACATTAGTTTGATGCTATTGAGGTATGTTGTGAAAACACACCAACATCTGAAGAGATGCTTTTGGTGCAGAAGGCACCAGCTCCCCAAAATTCTTTCCACAGAGGAAATGACTACCTTTAGAGAGCCATCAGTACATAACATACCAAAATACATCAGACACAAGCAGAGTCACACCTCAAACAAATCTGTGGAAATAACATCTATGATGGCTTTACATTGGCTACTGAGAGCTTGCTGGAATAAATTATAGTTTTTCAGAAAACATTTAAGCATATTTGAGCCAGCCAAATGATACAAAACCAAATGAATGCTGTATATTAATTAATGCATTGTAAGGTCCCGACAGTTTTTAATCTGTTGATCTCCCAGTCCAGATTTGCCATTCCATGAATTCACAGCCACATAACCATAGGTCTGCCCAAAGAGAAGTCCATGGCAGTGAAAGACTTTAATTCAGGAGGCTAACAGCTCCCTGGCAATAAAAGCTGCCCAGGCCATAGCATGGAGATGTCTTACTGAGATTACTTTGTTATGAGAATGAACGTTACTTTGTAATGTTCATTGCTTTGTTATGTAATGTATTTGTAAAGTAATTCTCAAAAATCTGTAAAGTAATTCTCAAAAATCTGTAAAGTAATCCTCAAAAATTTGTAAAGTAATCCTCAAAAATTTGTAAAGTAATCCTCAAAAATTTGTAAAGTAATCCTCAAAAATCTGTAAAGTAATCCTCAAAAATTTGTAAAGTAATTCTCAAAAATCTGTAAAGTAATCCTCAAAAATCTGTAAAGTAATCCTCAAAAATCTGTAATGAGAATGAGATTACTTTGTTAGAGAATGAACTATTACAAGTGAAAAGAACACCAGTTCACTTACCTCCCAAGAGCAGCTAGTGGGCAGTGAGCTAACACTCACCTGAGTCAAAGAGCCACCTGCAACACTTGTTACCTGCAGATGGAGCGGGGCGAAGGCAACAAATACTAAAATTTACCTGTGCCTCCGTTGCTGCCTCTGGCAGGTTGGTGTCTCCAGCCTGTCCCTCCAGGCCCTTGCCAGCCTCTCTGGCTGCTACTGGGTGCTCTTCCTTCGGAAGGTCATGCGTGTGGACAGCCGAGCCCTTCCTCTTCGCCGCCTTTTTCTGCGACTGCGCGACGTCGCCCTTTGCTTTTCGCTGTCTGAAGTAAGCAAACTGTTCAGGAAAGATTGCAAGAGGTACAGGGAGAGGTAAGCAAGGAAAAAATAGCAGGACCACAAGATTAACACAGTCATGGGTGACAGAGCTCCTGTCTTGATAAAATATATACATCTGCAGAAAAACTGCTTGATCTGCCTACTTGCCACACATTCACGACATACTGGATAATTGTGCCATTGAGCAACAAATCTCACACCAGCACTAAAGGCTCATTTCCACACAAGAATCAAAGTTTTACTCGGTGAAACTTTGTGTGTCAATAATAATCCAGATACAGCAAGACAAATTAGTAAAGGAACCAGTTGTCAATATACTAGAAGCAGTAGGAAAAAATAATAATTGAGCAGCTTTTCTGCAAAACCAGCAAAAACAAGAGCCCCCTCGTCATGGTGCCAGCACCAGCACACCCCTACAAATACATCTAAACAGGTCTTAGCCAGCGTAAGCTTTGAGATGAGGATTCACTTCCGTTAATTTTAATGCTCCTTCCCTGCCACCCCCTTAAGAGAACACAGCAAAACTTCTTCGCCAGAAAGCAGCCTCCAGTACATAAATAGAAAATCAATTAAGCCAGGTCATTTTAATTTCTTCTGTTGAAGAATCAGATGCTCTACTTTATCAGGCTATCACAGCTCTACAAAGCCCCAGAGACTTGTAAAGAATGTCACTGACAATTTATTACCCAACTCTCCCTAACACCCTAAACAGCTTAAAAAGGATTATTGTTATTTTCAACTCTAGTATTGTGTTTAGGCAGCATTTCCAAGTAACATCTCCCCCACAGCAGAAATCCAGATATCCTTCTCATAAGGAAAAAGACTTCTACAAGGTTAAAACCACAGATTATCAAGTGCAGTGTTATATCCTTGTGAGGAGACAAAACAGATATTTAACTGATGACTGGATGGAAACATCACTGCCAGTTCTACCTGCAATACATGTGAAAAACCACAGCTTAACAGCTTGGTTTTCCTGTCAAACAGCCACCTTGCAGAAAAATCTTGTCCCATGCTTCTCACTGAGTTTGTGAAAAGGATCTAGTTCAGGAACTAGATCCTTTTCACAAACTCTTAAACCCTCTCCTTACAGGAAGTTCTACCTGACAGCTTAGCTACTCAACAGGTGCACAGTTACACATCTGCTACACCCAGCAGCCTGTTTAAAAGGTACACTTACAGAAAGACATCAGTTTCTTACTGATGAGATAAAATTCTTATAAATTCTTGCTGATAAAATTCTTATGTACAAAAAACTTAATTTTTAAGATTACCTTCTGTAATTTCTACAGTTAGTAATACTGAAATGCAGATTAAATGAAGGTTGCCAGAGTTTCATAATAAGCAGAATGAAGAGACCATAAATCTGCAGTGAGACACAAATACTATCCTCTGAAACCAGGTGTCAACTCCAGCACTTACTGATGGCAATGTGTGTCAAAAATAGCTACAGCACTAATTAACCTGATAACATGGGGAAACAGGGCAAGAGGAAACCTGCAGAAAAATGGAGAGTAGAGGAAACTGCTGAAGCAGGGAAAAAGGGAAAACAGGAGTAAAACAAGCAGAAAAGATGAAAGGCAGAGAGAGTGGGCATTACAGAGAGCAGTTACTGATTCATGAAGGAAGGCCAAGTATCTCACATTAAAATACCAAGACTTGGCATGACTGAACACCTAAACACTATACATTTTTAAATGCACAGGTCAAAGAACAAAACTTGTTTTGTCCCATTCACTATATGCACTAAACATATAAAATCACAATACATGCCATGCAAAAATATCTAACTACACCAAAACTTGATGGAACTACTGGACTTGGTAGAGTGGCTGGATACAAACATGCTCCAGATTTATGGGAGAAGTTCTATTTAGAGTAATATCAGGTTTCCAAAACCTTTCATCAGCTACATAAAGTTAAGTGGTGCTGTAAGAGAATCTCAAATTCACAGCCAGCCATCCAACACGAAGTAGAGAGTGTGAATGTGAAGAAAGCAAGACACAACTGCCTCTGCCTCATCACAGTGAGATCCCATCATGCCTGTTCTGAATGATTTACCCCTCCTTTTGCTTTCTAGAAGCACATGCAAAGGTGAAAGCTTCACTTTCAGCCAAGATGTAGCATTGCCACAGGAGCCCTGAGAGCATCCTGTCCTCCACAGCATCCCAAGCAGCTGTTGGAACACAAGAACACCTTTCTGCAGTTACCAAAGCACTGCAACTTCATTTCACCAGGACCAGTCAGTTAAAAGTGGATGGATTACTTTATGTGCTTCAGAAATTAGCACCAAAACCAACACCCACAGAAAACAGAACAGAGCAGAAAACCACATCAGCACCAAACAGAAAGAGGTTGTTCAAATAAGCATTAGTCCAGCTCTTGGATACAGCAAACATAAACAACAAGTGCTCTTAGACAAAACCAAGAAATATTTTCTAGACCTTCCTCAAAATGATGAAGTGAGAAAACTTCCTGAAAAACCTGCTCTCATTTTTCAGGTCCTAACTGTAAAATGGAAGCAGAGCAAAACTTCCCACACTTGAGGTATGGCACAATATGGCACAGAGAGCTCTGTAACTAGAGGCACAGCTGGTCAACAAGCAGACTAATTAATGTGAGGCAGAAACAAACAAGGAGGCAAAAAGCAGCACTGAATAATTAGGTTTGTTCTGTTTCTCAATTACTACCCTGGCTATCAGCATTGCATTTGTCAGAAACAGGAATCTGAGGTACCTGATACAGTCAGTACTTAGCTGCCAATTACAATCTCCAATAAATACAACAGCTGGCATTATTATTAATATGATTAGGTGAGAACTTAAATGCATCTCAAGAATGGAATTTTTATTCCTACATGAAAAAGAATAATGCAAGTACTGGTCTGAAAAGGAGAACATTTAGATCAGATTTCTTTGCCAAATCATTGCTTAGCAGACTAGAATCTAAGGATGTTAAAGATAAAATAATCCATTTCTGGAGGGTGGGGCTGAGGCAAAAAGCCCTCAAGAGCTCACACCTCCAGAGTGAAGCAGTATCCAACTGCAGTTACATTGCTGCAGGGGTTGCTACAACAGAGGCCTCTCACACAGAGGCCAGCCTCACTCCTGTCCCCTGCTGCCAGCAGCTCCTCTGGAGATGGCTCAGCAAGCTGATCTGATGGACACTGATCACTCCTGTGTCACACCAGAGATGGGAGCACCTGAAGCTGCTCTAGGCTGCACCACAGCAAGGAGAACCTGCACTTGCTCAAGGCTCTTCCTCCCTTGCAAAACTGTGCTGAATCCATGAGGAGGAGAGCACAAAGAAAACCAGAAAAATGAAAAGCAGAATAAAAAAGGGGAAATGTCACCTGGGTGCTTTTTGAAAGCTGTCTGGTGCCCACAATCTGCCAGCCAAGGAATAGATCTGTGACATTTCAATCAGCAGAGGAAGCACTACATCTATCTCTGCCTCTCTAAAACTCTTCCTCTCCTCTCAGCATACCATGCAGCAGCAACATTGATGGGGCTGCTAATGATGTTGGTTTTTTCTTTAATGGGAAGAGAGAGATTTAGCACACAGTATAAAAAATAATAAATGCAACACTGGCTCTGCAGGTATCACTTGAAGAGCAAGTTATAAGCAAAGTCCCTGCTTTTTTTTTTTTTTTTTAATGGCAAACAACAGTTTTCCAACAGGTAGGAGCTGATTACTTACTCAAGCTAAGTCTGTCACAATTTTCTAATCATAAACAGGTCCTGCAACTGGAATTAATGTATGTTAACAGAAATGTTAACACAGGTCGTGCCACACTAAGGTAACCTTTCAACCTTAAGAACTCCTGCTCTCAGAGCTCTCTCTCTTGAGCAGTTGCTCTCCAGCAGAGGATTGTGTTCTCACAGCACATAACAAGGCTGGGAAGGCAGATGAGAAACTGCTGAGCAGGAGCAGGCAGTGTGGTATGCCTGGCAGCATCAGGGAGGGATGGAGGAGCTGTACTGCCCATCACCACAGCTTCAGCACACTCCAACCCTGCTCCCTTCCACAACAGCTCACTCTGATTTCCTTGTGCACAGCACTGGTGGGAAGCAGCTGAAACAGAAACACAGCAGACACACAGGACAGCTCCAAGCCACCTCTGACCCAGCAGCCAGATATCCAGACAGGCTCCCTGCAGAAAGGGCAGGATCTGGAAAGATCTGATGGGTCCAAACTTCCCACGACCCTGCCTAGCTATAGCCCCCTCTGGTCCTACTGGAACGGTGAGAACTAAAAAGCCTTATTTAGCAGGGACAGCCAGAAGAGAAATATGACAAAACCAGCTCAAAACCCAGCAGAAATGCTGAATTAAAAGGAAAGTAACCAGGCATTTCCAACCAGCTCCTTGAACATGGTTACCAAAACAAAGCAGAGCGTTTACCTAACGGGGTTAGCACAAAACCAGCGCTAACCACATGGCTACAGGTAATAATTACTTGGAGAATGTTATCTTTATCTATCAGCCTCCTCCTGTGAGCGCTACACGAGTCCCTAAACTGCACCCAAGTGAGGGCGCCTGAATGTCCAAAGCTCATGAAGTGTTTGCTACGGGCATGACTAGAACCCAACAGACGGAGCCCAGCTCTCTGCCCTCCCTGAGGGCACCCAGGCCAGCGAGTGAGCCAGCCGATAATAAACCAACCCCTGTTCTTCGGGACGCTCAGCTGGGAACGCACTACTCCCACAAACACTGAATCCCGGGCAAAACCGGGAGAGCTGGGAAGAAGAAAACCAAAGCCCGGCGAGAAGAGAGCCCGAAGGTCGGTGCGCGCCCGGCTGCCAGCGGCTCGGCACTGCCCGGGCAATGTCCCTGCGCTGTGCAGCGGCACGGGCCCCGCGGGCAGCCCGCACGCACACCCACCGCTGGGCACGACTCCTCTGCGGAGCCACCGTGCCAGGGGAGCCGTGGGGACACCCCGGGCCGGCACCCAAACACCGAGGGGAGAGTCCCGCGCCGGGCCCGGGCGAAGCAGGCAGGGCCTGGCAGCCCTCAGCGCACCGGCACCGGGGCGGGCGCGGCCTCCGCCTAGCCGCGACCCCTTCCCCTCACCTTAGCCCTGCCTGCCTCCAGCTTGCGCCTCCGCGCCTCCTCCGGCGCCTCCATGCGGCGGCCGGGCCGGTTCGCGCCCCC
>VZRH01006723.1:802659-892378 GCA_013397555.1 Urocynchramus pylzowi | reverse complement strand
CCCGCCGCCGCGCCAGCCGCACCGCGCGGGGCGGAGCTCTGCGCCCATTGGCCGCGGCTCCTGACGCACCGCGGCCGCCGGCCAATGGTGACGGCTTTCCTCAGCCGGGCTCCGCCCACTCCTTCTAAATGGCTGCTGGGATAGCCCGGGCATGCCGGCGCGTGCCGCTGGCCCCGCCCCCTCCGCCGCAGCCACCAATGGGAACGTCCCGCGCCATTTCAAAAGGGCCGCCGTCCCCGCCCAGCGCGGGAGACAGCCAATGGGAAGGCAGGACTTGGAGGCGGTAGCCAATGGAGGCGGCGCTAGCGGCCAATGGAGGCGGGGCTAGCGGCCAATGAAGGCGGGGCTAGCGGCCAATGGAGGCGGGGCTAGTGGCAGCCAATAGGGTGTGGGATGGGCTGGTGGCTCCCTTCCCGCCCTTTTTGCTTGTTTGTGGATTTTCAGTGAGGAAATAAATTAATGTTCATTGGTTCTGAGTTGTTTCAGTTGTCAGTATTTTATCTTGTGTTGCTTATTGATTTCCCACTCTTCGTGCTTGTCGTTTTGGTCGTCATTCTCTAATCCCTCGCTCGTCATTTTCTTGGCCATTGAGTTGTCTCCAGCTTTCCAGGCTTCTATCCCCTCTGGAGTCTTCTGGTTACTCCAACGTCCTTGAAGGGCCGTGAATTTAAGATCCCAGATGTCCAGCCTTCAACTCCCTTTTGCTCTGCTTATTGAAGCTACAAAACTGGTGGCTTCTTTGTATTTTGAAGTCATTGTGTTAGAGATGAGAAGCTTGACTCAGCCAATATATCAAGCAATAATTCAATTTATTAATATGGTAAAGTATGAGCAAAAACAGTGCTGGGTACAGTTGTGGGGGTTTCCCCTCCAACTGCACACTGATTGTTGGGCTTGCTGGTATTTATTGATCATATTCATGCATATTCATAAGCTTTCTCAGCAGTTTCTATTTCCAATTTTTATGTCACAATTCTATACTTCAGGATATGGTGATGATTGTTTGGTTCCTTTCCAATTTCTATACTCTATTGTGATCTATCCCAGGATGTGTATCCCAGATGGTGAGGTCCAGCTTCCAGATATGGGGTCCAGCTTTAGGACCACTAATCTGTGGTATCCATGTCCAGCTTCCCTTCTCAAAGTCATCAATCAGTGACATTGACAGTCATCTTCATTTTTCAGGATGTTTTCCCTGTTTTGTTAGGAGCTTAGGATAGATTCACTTCCCTCTTTTGTTCAAATCCTCTATACGTTCTAAAGCCACAGTTTAAAAATCCTTAATACAAAGTAACATTCTAAATCTATAATTCAAAGGTTCTTATTACAAAACAGCTTAAGAGTTATAAAAGTTAATTGTAAGCAAAAGATTGGTTCAAGGCTCTTCTTCCATGTTTTACTTTCCTTGGTTGTTTATTAGAACTCATCTTTATAACTGTCCCATGGCTGTGTTCCACACATTTCACAATTACAATTACATAGGTTATTTTTATTTACCTGACACGAAACATAACTTTGTATTTCACAAATGAATTATAACGATACAGGCCTTATAAAGTCACAATTGAATTATACAGATACAGGCCTTAGTCAAAGCTGTGAACTCGCAGCAGTGTGCTGGACTGGCAAACATTAGAAAGCCCATCTGCCTCGAGGGCACCACCTAAAGACAAAGTCTGAATTATGAAATGTCTTAGTGAACACCTCCAAGGGTCAGGCAGCCACAACTTTTCTGGGCAACCTGTTCAGGGCTTCACAGAGGAGAACTTTTCCCCTAACATCCAACCTAAACCTCCTCTCTGTCAGTGGGAAGTCATTTCCCCTTGTCCTGCCTCTCCAGGCTCCTGTAAATTGTCTCTCTCCATCTTTCTTGTGGGCTCCCTTCAGATACTGGAAGGCCACCATTAGGTCACCCCAAAGTTCCTCTTTTCCAGGCTGATCAATCCCAATTCCCTCAGCCTTTCCTCACAGCAGAGCTGCTCCACCCCTCTAATCATCTTGGTTATTACCGTAACGTCTTTTAAAGTTGTCTTTTAGAACTCATAGAAATTAAAATTAAAGGTATAAAATATCAAAAGCAATAAAAGACACCAAAGAAATGCAATACTGGTATGGACCTCATCAGGTTATCCAATCCATTCTTATATCTGAGGAGTCCTGCAATGTTCAACACCCTTGGTTTTTTAATTGCTCGTAAACAACTCCTGTGAAAGTTTGGTGTTTTTGATAGCTGCTCCATCATTTCCCTTAGTGGCTCATGAAGATTTCTTTCCCCATTTTTATCAGGTTTTCTCTTCCTCATCAAGCCAAATGCCTGTGTTATTCCAGACAAAACCCCCCCAATCCACCCTGTTCTTTGGTTGTATCCTCTCATTTATTTAAAAACTGCTGGCCTGTCCTCTTTTCACCATCTACTTACCAATTAAACAAAGCCAGCTCTTTCAAGTCTTCCTTAGAACCTACATTTTGTAAATGCACCCTTTTTATTTTTTTTTTTTCTGGACTTTCTTTCCCTCTTAAACCACCATGTCTAAAAATAAGCACAGTGTCCAAACTCTGACTTCAGCACTGCTAAATAGAGCAGAATAATTATGTCCTGTGAGGTGCATGTAACACACCTGTTATTCCTTTGCAGGATTAAATTTGTCTGCTTTTGCTCTTTTGAATCCCCATTCTCAAGCGGGATCCCTTCTTTGGGAGTCAGTGTAGCCACAGATCCCTTCCAGCAAGATTCTGTGTGTGGCTGGCACATTCCTGGCACCCCATTGATTAGCAGGCTGTAAGATGTCCCAAGAGTAAGGATCACACTGTGACCAAAGCATCCATAAGTGTGGGAAAAAGAGAGATCCTTTAGCAGCTTTGCTGGAAAGTGACATTTTAATTTTTTTTTTTTCCCCCAGTGTTGGATTTCCTGTGGGATACCTTTCACATCAAGCAAAAATTTCTCTTCATTTCCTCTTTAGTAAATTCAGTTGCTTCACACTGGTGCTGTACTTTTAATGGAATATTTATACCTGTTTCTTTTTGTCAAACTCTCTTGTAACCCTCGATTCACACTACAATGAAGGCTCTAGAAATTCAACTTTTAGGGACACTGCACTAAGCCAGTTGATGGTAAAATAATCAGCTCAGTATTCACCAGCAATCAAAAAGGGGTGGGTTTCTTTCCCAGCACAGAAACAAACTATACTGATGCAGCTTACAGGCATAACTAGGAAACTCCTTGTCAAAGGCTGCTGCAGCTGCTCAGATGAAGGGATCAGAGATGTTAGAGAAAAATCTGCTTGGGGTTTTCAAGTACAGAAATGGACTCAGAGTTGTTTCCCAGGAGAGCTGCTGGCAGGTGAGAGGATTTTCTGCTCTGGCTGATCGCTCCTGCCATTCACCACAGAGCCCTGCCAGAGGGAGCTGAACCCCAGCTCTGACCCAGCACAGCTGTTTTAGGGATCCCTGCCCCTCAGTTTCCCTAAATTCTCCAGTGCCTTCCAGCCTGTGTGTTTTTAGGGATGGGCTCTGTGGATCACAGCTGGGGGAGGTGATCTGTCCTGCTCTCACACAGCTTAGGAGGATCTCTGAGCTGCCCCAGCTGCCAGCAGTGGCTCTGCTGCAGGTTTGCTGTGGCCTTTGAGTGGGGAAGGGGTTGTAACTTGTCTTTCCTGGGAGTAGAGGATTGTAACTTGGTTGTAACTTGTCTCTCCTGGGCTTAAAATATCATACTGAGAAGGAGTGTCTGTCACTTGGCTTTATTCTCCTGCCTTGGTGTCCATTTTATGGATGTCACTGATAAATGTGACCCTTGTTTTATGCTGGTAGGGCTTTGCTGGGAGAGGGAGACATTCTGCAGGTTTTTTGGGAGATGGTAACCAAAAGGATGTTACACCATAGCCTCCTGACTCTTGAACTTACCCAGGGGTGGGCTCCAGCTATGCTCCTTCATTTCTTTAGTCACAGTGTGGTAATAACAGCTCATGTAAAGGGCTGTGTCAAAAGGGTGCAGGCCCTCTATAGTGGAATAAACAGGTACCAGTCAGCAAGATCATAATCTGACTGCTGGCACTGGGCTTGTTTTAAAGAACCATTGGCTTTTATTTCTTTTTTCCTTGTCCACTAATGTGCCAGGCATTTGCTTTACCAAAGGTACACAAGCTTCTGTGCCTGGAGATCAAATTGTTTATGTTACCTATTGACACCCTAAACTTAGCAACCAGGTTACAAACCTCTGAGCTAATTAAAAGTCTCTAACAACACAGAGGCCAGGCTTAGTGATGCTGCCAGGGGTAGGATAGCAACCATTAGGAGCAGACAAATAACTATTCAGTCTCAGTTGCCTTCCTGTGAGCATCACAACCTGCAGCACAAAAGTATGTTGAGAGAAATGGCAGGAAAAGCTGTGTCTGTGACCTTGTGAATGCCTGTACTCATTCTGACCTGGGAGTGAAACTGAAGCTCTTACCTGCTTCTCTCAATTCCTGCTCATCTTGTATCATTGTTTTTTAATAATGGAATTATTCTGTGGAGGGAAAATAAAAATTAGCCCTGAAAACCTATCTGCCTCTGTTTAGCTTTTTAACCTGTTTTTGCCTGCCTACTCTTCCAGGAGATAATGGCAGATCCTTCAGTGGTGGATCACCTGGCACGACTGAAACTCAAACTCCTAGAAAAGGTAAGGGAATAACTCTGCAGTGGTCACCTTTGCTCTGCTTTTTCCTCTTGCATGTTGAAGCATTAACACTGTATTTTAAAATAGTATAACTCTACTGAAATACACTGAGGAGTGCTACTACTGTCACTTTCTTAAATAACACTGTACAAGTTTACTTGGACATAAACTGAATTGACTTTGATTTTATGGGAGATGTCACCAGTTAGCTCAAAGCCAGTGGGACAGGCAAAGTTTAGGAGTTAATCTTGGGTAAAGAGAATCTCAGATTGTTTTAAGGCAATTTCATGTCTGCTTTCAGACAAGATGTGTTGGCTGGTCAGACCCTTGCTGAATCAAGAGTCCAGATCTTGGACTATCAGGCAAGCCCAAACTCAACATGATCAAGTTCTTCATATGATGCAGCTCTCTGCCCTACAATATAAATTATGTCTCCTGATTCACCATGCTATCAATTTTAAGGTCTGGAATAGCTTGGACAGTTGGAAGCATCACTATTCTTTACTGTAACTGGATTTGTAATGAGACATTTCATACTTCTTCAAGAACCACCATTTTTCTCCACTTCTGCTCTATTTCCTCCATCCCAAACCCATGCCATAGGCTTGGAAATCCTTGTGAGCTCTTCTGCCTGACTTATAACCAGTTCTCTTTATGGTTCTGCCAACAGAGACTAGAAGATGAACAGGAGAACCTAGAGAAGATGGAGTTGTCTCTCCCAGCTGCAAGTAAGAGAAGCATTTGTTCTAATTTTAGGCATATTTTGGAAAGGGCTTGCTTATGTTCTCAGGCATGGCTTCCTCGGGAGATGATCCCCTCTCCTCCCCAACAGCTGTGAGCTTTTTATCTTTTGAATTTCTTCAGCTATTTTTTTCCTGACCAAGGGAAGTGAACAACCAGCTGAGCACTAACATAAGGTGACTTCTGCCCAGGCATCCCCTGCAGCCTCTCAGCTGGAGCAAACTGATGGTGATCCAGTTTGTGCTAGCTCTTACACCTAGGAGTGCTCCCTGTTGCAGTCCAGCTGTTTACTTGGCTTTGGTGACTCTGAAAAGGCAGGAGGAGCATTTCTTTGCATGGCATGTGCACTGTTTATATTATCTATGGATTCAAGGCTACCAGCAGAAGCTCAGTGATATTTCTAGACTGTACTGTGGGCCCCTATTCATTGATCTGGTGCACAAAGAGTTGGAATCTTCTAATGCTGTGGCCAAACATTTTAAAAAATCCCCTATAACAACTTACAGTTTCAAAATACAAAATGGTGCTTTCCAGAGCAGATGCCAGGCATGGCTCCAAAGTATATGAAAACATTCTTGCTTGTCTTCATTTCAAAATCAACTATGTGTGGGATGAACTGAAAAGGAAGTTGATTCAGAACAAAATGGGAACAGAAAAGTTGACATTCAAACTGGAGTTTGTTGGAGCTGTTACTACAGACAGGCATCCTCTGCATGCACAGGGCACATCTAGAAGCTTTCAGCCTGAAATGGATTCCTAAACCAGGAGGATAAAAGGGGGCTTTGGAGAGCAATCTTAAGAGTTTCTTTTCAGAGGTGTTTTGCCTTTGTAGAGCTGCTGAACAGCTGTGACTGCACATGGCATAAAGTCATTATCCATACATGTATTTGACAAGAAAAGTAGCCCAAGCCTTTTGTGGAAGAACTCAAGCTGTTAAAGCAGAGTGACACAGAGTTCTCAGGCAGGTGCAAAGGAGAGCCTCTTTTTTGCAAAAACCAGACCTTTTTGAGCAGTTAGGCCTTTACCAGTTACACAGTTTTAAATCATATCAAACATAATCCAACCCACCACCATACACCACGGTGTGAGCACATCATGGATATATGACTTCTTTTTCTACCCCTAATTCAGCTGAGTCGCTTTGCCACAGCCCTTTTCTACTTAGCCAAAGTAGGAGGCCTGAGCCATGATTTTACAAAGGTAACAAGGCCCTTATTTTATAAGTTTTTACCTATATGCAGCATCAAGCTATCCAATAACACGTTTTCCACATTAATATCATAACACAGGTGCTGTAATAGCCCTGTCTTTGTAATCCTTTGAGAAGATAATGGACTCTTCCTCTTCCAGGGAACAGACCTCAGGACATGCTCCAAAGTGCCCTGAGGCAAAGGAAAGATCTGCTGCAGGAGCTTAGGGTAAGAGCCCTCTCTGGCCAGGAGGTACAGACACTGCTGATGGGGATCCTGTGTTTTCCTGGCCTTCAGTTCTGGAGCTGGGCAGGATTTTGTGCTCTGCTGCTTTGGAATATAAAGGCTGGGCCAGCTAATCAAGGAAAGAGCCTGGGGAGCAGCTTGGCTTCCCTCACTGCAGCTGAGGGAGCTTGCACCTGCTTCAGGCACTAAAGTGGGATGATTCTGTTTGTCCTGAGCTGCTGTATCATAAACTTTCTGTGCCAAAATGCAAAGAAGGGATTTTTAGTGATGCCAAAGTAGAGACAATAGTAATTGTTATTTATTCCTAGTTTGTGGAGGGTACCAACTATAATTGAAATGTTTTCCCAGACTTTTGGCAGCTTGTTCTGCACAATTTTTTCCCCCAATCCTTTTTGCTTATGCTTCAAGATCTGTGGGAAGGAAACCTTCCTTTACACTTATGCAGGCACTGGCTGTGCCCTTGCTGCAGGTTCCCAGGGGCTAATCCCATTTAGTCCAGAGAGCACAACCACACTGTCTGCCTTGCTGTGACCAGGTTTTCTTTAAGAATTGACTTTGCAGGAGCAGCACCTTCTGGAAGAGCTTTCCCAGCCACCTGCACCAGATGGAGGCCACTGCCATGACCACAGAGCTGCTCTCCCACAAGTCTACCAGATCCCTTTTCCAGCTTCCCAAGTGGAGCCACCAAGGATTATCCAGCAGACAGTAAGGATTGTCTCCTAGAAAACACCACCAGCACTGTGCCAGTCTGAGCTGACAATCATTTGGGAACTGTATGGAATTGCTCATCCCACAAAAGGGGAAGATATGCTTCTTGCTCTTTTGTGGGACCCTTGCTGCCTGCAGCGAAACCTAAGGGGGAATCATCTTGCAAATAAGGCAAGATTAACAATGGGAATGGTTTACCCTGGGAATAAGATGGCAAAAGGAGAGGCAGGGCTGCCCACACTCCAGCCTGGCCTTTCAGCCCCTTTCTAATGCACATCACTGTCTGCTCATGCAGCCCACAGCCTCAACAGCTTCTCCACGAGAATCCCAGAGCTTTCCTGAAGCCTGGGCAGATGACAGCTGTTCCCATCGATGGGGGAGCTGGCCAAAACCAACCCTGACTTCTCCATGTTCCTTCCTGTTCCAGATGCCAACTCAGCCTGCCACCATCATCCAGCAGCTGCCTCAGCCCTCCCCTCTGATCACGCAGATTCCCCCCGCCCAGCCCTTTGCAGCCCCCCGCTCTGGGAGCATTAAAGAAGGTAACAAACTCTCCACACAGCAGCCAGCTCCTGCCACCAGGCCTGCAGAGGGCAGGGCAGCTGCCATGGCACCTGGAAGGGGACATGGGGTGGTGTCCAAGCTCGTTAGTGACGCGCTGTTTAATGAGCTGGTGGAGCCTGGGGAGTTGTGCCTCAGAAATGGGATGGGTAGCAGTTGTGAAAGGGGTTCAGGCACACTCTTGTCACTAAAACTAAAGAAAAAGGAACTACAAACTCAAGGGAAGATTGGGAAAGCAAAACAGCTCAACTCGTGGCACTGAGTAATATTAACAGAGTCATGCACATGGATGATTCCAGAATTAGCAAACAGGCTTCTGAAATCTGGTTTTATCCTTTTGTTCCTTCCTAACCTACTGTTCAATCTCCTCAGGCTCTTGTTTGTACCCTGTGTTTGGAAACAGGACAGAACATCTGAAAGTGTTGTTCTAAATATAGTGCAATGCCAGTAAAAGAGTTTGTTTCTAAACATAGGTGGGTGCTACAGGGAAATAATACATGAATTAAAACCTGGGACAATTTCCCTGGCTCAGCCTTCAGCCAAAGATTCATCCCTCCCAGGAATCCTCAGTCATGAAACTGCAGTATTTCTCAGCTCATACTTCATCTAAGTGTCTGGATTTTTGAATCAGAGTTTATTTCCATAACCAAAATAGTCCCAATCCACTCATGACTTCTCTGAAGCTGCTACATGTAAACTACTTTTTGTATGATCAGTAAACAGGAAAATGAGAGCTGCCTTAATTATTTTTTCCCTTCTTTTTTTCTCACCTCTCCCTCTTCACTTCTCCCCAAGCTAATTAGTTACACTGCACAAGTCCTTTGGATCCCAGAGATCATGTAAGGAGATTTGATGTGCATGAAATGACAGACTGAGGGTTGGACTTGATGATGTTAAAGGTCTTTTCCAACCTTTAGGATTCTCCGAGTCAGTGGACTCTCACTCAAGGTGGCACTGCAATATCACATAAATGTGAGGAAACCTCCCAGAGGAAAGCAATGCTCTGGGGCTGAAGCAATGGAGAGCACAGCCAGGAGCCTGTCCTTGCTGGAGTGGGGGAGAGCTGCAGCTCAGCTCTTCTCCATCCTGCCATTCAGCACAGGGCAAGACAAGATACTCAGCAGCAGCTTTCTTGTAGGAGGAAGGAGAAACAGGAGAGCTGGTATGAGCAACCCCATCAACAGACATTAACTTTGCACTGTCTGGGGAAATAATGCTAATATTCTTCATGTGTGTCTTGGTTTGAAAAGACAGGTGTCTGTTAAGGAAGGCAGGAGCCTTCTCTGAAATGGCAAATGTAATCTCTTTCTCTCTCAATTACTGTAATTTTAAAATTAAGGGGGTTTCAGGTAAAGATATGGGAATAGGAATAACAGTTTTTTACTAGGAAAATTTGAAAAAATACAAGTGCAATAGTATGAAAAGCTAGAAAATAAACTACTGACAGAGGTAGAATACAACTTGACACTGTTGGTTAGGGTGTTGGTAGAAGTTTTGATTAAATGGCTGTAGTTTTCTTGGAGTGACAGATGTGGTTTTGTTGAAGCAGTGATAATGTAGAAGGGTGTAGGGTTTTTTTGAAGGTCTGGTGGTGGTGTAGATGGGTTTGTTTTTTTCTGGGAATCTAGTGGAGAAGATAGTTGTTCTTTTGGGACTTTAGTGGGAAAAGGTTGTCTCTATTGTTTTAAACCCCAGATTATATTTAGGTGGGAACGTTTGGCTCTTCTTTCTGGGTGGAGCATCTCACAGTGGGAAGATGTAATTTTATCAGTCATGCAGTGACACTCAGTGGCCTATTAATAGAAGATATCTCTCTGGAGGGAGGATGGGTTGTGGAAGAGATAAAAACTGCCCAATGAACAGAAGATAACTGCCCTGCTCCTAATAGATGGTGAAAGGAATACACACAAATCTTACAACCCAGGACAATGTGCCCCCTTTCAGCTGCTTTGCCTTTGTTGCAGTGACCCCTCTGTGTGCTGGAGGACCCTCCTTACTGTGATGCCTCTGCTGCTGGTCAGTTGCAGATAAAGCTCTTATTCTTTTCTTCTGGTGCCAGATATGGTGGAGATGATGCTGATGCAGAATGCTCAGATGCACCAGATCATGATGCAGAACATGATGCTGAAGGCTGTGCCACCAACACTGCTGACACAGCTCGGGGGGGCCGGCTCTGCCCCGCTCCAGCACGCACAGCAGGTAACAGCAGCCAGCCTGGAGGGCAGTGGCTCATCCCCCTGGGGGGGCAAAACACACAGGGAGCTGGCAGGGACAGAGGACACTGCACCTCAGGAAAGATGGCAGAGGCAGAGCATGCCCTGATGCCCACCTCCCTCTCCAGGCCGTCCTGGCATTCTGCATTTCCCTGACACTGACTGATGGAGTGAGTTGGAGGCAGTGGGGTCTGAGGATCAGGTGAAATCTGAAGTCACTGAATGTTCTTGGACCTTCTGTACTGGAACCTGCAGGCTCTTCTCCAGACACATCCCAAAGGTCTTCCTTCCCCAAGGGGGGGCTGAGTGGAACCCTGCCCCCTCAGCTAGGGACCCCCCCTGCCATGAGGGGCACAGGTTTCTGCAGCCACCCTTTGTCTCTCTCCAACAAGGACCTGCAGCTTGCTGCTCCCCTGGCTGTGAAAGCAGAGAGGCCCAAGGCACCTGTGGTGCACCACCACCACCATTACCCTCCCACAGGGGTGTTCCCAGTGCCCCCCAGGAGCTTCCTGCCCACATCCACGGAGCAGCAGTGGAGCAGCAGCTCTGCCCAGCCCATGTAAGTAAGCTGGGATGTGCACTTGCAGCCCTTTCTCCATGCCCAGGTGGGGTGGCAAGGCAGAATGTGGGATAAACGTGGGGATCTGACAAGGGTGAGGATCACACTGATCCCCCACCCTGCCATGCTGCCTTGCTGGGCTCTGCAGGGTCTCCCACCCTGGCTTTTGGGTCTCCCACCCTGGCTTTTGGGTCTCCCACCCTGCCTTTTGGGTCTCCCACCCTCCCTTTTGGGTCTGCCACCCTGCCTTTTAGGTCTCCCTGTGAACCCAGCAGTCACCTACTAAATAAGGCAGGAGTAGGGAGGGGATGGGGAAGTGTTTTACACTCAGGCTAAGGTTCCCAGCAGGGTTTATGTTCTTCAAGCACCACTGGGACATTTGCTAATCAGAAATTCTTGGGAAAATAAAAGCCCAAACCACCAGCTAAGAAAAATGGTGCAAAGGGAGGGGAGTATCAGAAATAATGCTGAGCCTTTGCCATAAGCTCGTGCTTGCAGTTGAAGGGGGTGGGTTTCAAGTGCAGAAATGGCTGAACTTCTCCCCAGGATGCTGCCAAATCCATAGAGCCCTTGAGCCCTGTCCTGAGGTCATAGCCAGCTCCTTCAGGGGCTCACTTGCTTTGTGCCTTCCTCTGAGCTTGTCCTGCCTGGCTTCCTAGGTGCTGGGAAGTTCTTACATGCCAAGGCTGGTAAAGAATTGCACCTTACTAGAGCAAGGACAGGGGGGTGACATGGGGACACATTGTGAGAACTCAGCTTCTATTTCTGTGCCATGGCTCTTTCAGAGCCTTAGTGAACAGGAGAACAGGATGGAGGCAGCTGCAGCCTTGGGCATGGGTGACCTGCTGGCAGGGGTATCTGTACAGCTCTCTTTAGCAGGGGATTTGAATTCCTGAACAGATTATTTCCCTAATGGGATTATAAGGGATGAACATTTCTACCTATTTCCACTTGACACGGGTTTGTAATCTGAACCAGTAAAGAACTCCTGGCTCCTGTCAGGACCAGTGCAATTCACTGTTTGCAGAAATCAGTAGGTCTTGTCATGGCCTTTAAACTTTGTTCTTCCTCTTCTTCAGCTGCCTTCCACCACAGGGTATGAGACCAAACACATCTTTTTGCAGCTGCAGCACTACTGGCTGTTACTAAATAAAATAACCCTGTTTTTCTTGTTGCAGGTGGCCCACCTACTGACAGTACAGGATTCTCTGCAAGTGGACCATAGCCTTTCTAAAACCAATAAAATCCTGCTGTTCTTCCTCAGCCATGGACATGTCTTTTTCTTCAGCAACATTAATCAAGCACTTTTCCCTCCTTTACTTTTCCCCAGAGGACAGGCTTTAATCCATGCCCATGTTATCCTGTTCTTTTTAGATTTATTTATGACTTCTTAAAAGGCTCACTCAGAGTTTTTATCAGGCAACACTTTTTCATGCTCTAAGCAGCTTGGTTTTGCTTAATATAGAAAGATGAACAATGATTTTATAGCACTTTCTCAATATCTTCCCACCTTCTGTTTTTGGAGTGGAGAACATCTGTACACTGGGTTTGCCTGGTGCAGTTTGTGAGTGAGTCTGATCAAGAAAACCCAGGGACCTAAATTTTGTTTGGAAAGAAGAAAAGATAGTACCTATCACTGCTGGAAGCTAATAGTGTGCTGTCTGTGTTCCAAAAACAATTAAGGAATAATTTATTTACTATGTAAAACCTACCTTGCTCTTTGCCCTCTCTGCTCTGTCATCTTTGAGATTCTTATTGCTCTCTACAACTTCTCACTTTCTACAGCTACCTGAAAGAGGAAATGGCCTCAAGGTGTGCCAGAGGAGTTTGGATTGAATATTAGGAAGAAACTCTTGACTGAAAAAATTGTCAGGCATTGGAAGAGGCTGCCCAGGTCCTGCCCCATCCTTGTACGTCTTTGATAGATGTGGCATTTAGGGCCATAGCTTAGTGGTGTGGCATTTAGGGCCATAGCTTAGTGGTGTGCTTGGCAGTGCTGGGGTAACAGCTGGGACCCCTGTTCTTAGAGGGCTTTTTCTACCTTAATGATTCTCTGAGCCAAATCTGCTGGGGCCTGGCAGGTTTAGCAATAAACTGTGCTCAGTGATACAAATATCTGCAGTTTCACTGTCTGCTGTTTAATTATTGTGTGCTGGCTCTAATTGGCTCCTCCCTTTTCAATGCTTACTGTGGGCAGCATTGGCTGAGGAGAGCATTTCCTCCCAAGGATGGGCATGTGAAATAATGCCTGCAGAGATGTCTCCTCACAGCCTCGTCTAAGTCCTGGAAAGCTTCTCCACAGCAGGCATAGACCCTCTGCTAAGCATTACACCCCAAAATGCCTGAGCCACAGGCAGCTTCCTTGGATGAAAGATATCCTCAAAGATGGGATGAGGCTCCTGGGCAAGTAGTGTGGCTCACATCCCACCCTCAGGAGAGGTTCCAGAAGTCATTCCACATTGTCCCACCACTGCCTCTGCAGTTGCATCCCAGTGAAGCACCAGCAAAAGCCTGGCCAGTGCAAGTTCTCCTCCTGCTCTGTGTGTGTTTGTTCCTTGGAGACTGCAGGATTGCTCTACCATTTCCAAAAGAGCCTGACTGAATAACACCACGCTGCCATCTCAACGCCTCAGGCTCAGCCAGGCTGACTCCCTGACAGTCTCTGGGCTGGGAGTTAAACTTTAATGTGAGCGGGGGAGAAGAACCCAGGCATGACTCAGCCACCCACATTCCTTCCCTTCCCCTCCCCAGTGGCAAGGGCAGTGGGGCAGGGGAGAAGCAGAGGGACCAGAGACAGAGCAGGGAGCTGAGACCCAGGCGCTGACCCAGCATGGAGCCCTGTGACCCACGGGGGAGGAGAGTTGCTGTTATTGGTGGTGGTCTGGTAGGAAATGCTTTTTAGCTGCTGCATGGTTGTTTGCTGGGGAGCTGGGGCTGTAAAAACACTGCTTGAACGTGGGGGTGAATGTTTTTCTTCAAGTCATTCCTCTGTCAGATGACGGGGTGTTGCGAAGGGCTTGATCGAGTTCCTGCTGCGGGAAGCTCCCGTCCTTTTCTTGGGTGGAGGGGTTTGGGGTGGGTGGAGCAGTAGCTCAGGTACACTGAACACCAATCCTTGTTTGGGCTGCCAGGTTCCCCTGTCCCTTGGCTGATTTTGGCTGTAAGAAAATCTCTAATGTGAAATGCTTTGCAAGAACTGAGACCAGTAAATGTCAGGCTGAGAGGAAAGGCCTTCCTCTGCCCACTTTTGTTTGGGGATGGTTTTCATCCACTGCTACTTGCAGAGAGGTGTGACACTGAAGGCCAGGCAGGATGGGGCTCTGAGTAACCTGGTCTAGTGGAAGGAGTCCCTTCCCATGGCAGGGGGTTTTAACAAGATGGTCTTTAGCATCCTTTCCAACCCAAATCATTCCATGAGTCTGTGATTCTATGACAGCTTGGGGCATTGCAGCACCTACATCTCTCTCTTGACTTTTTGGACATTAACTTCTTAGAAGAGAGTGATGACAGAAGAGGCTGTAGTTCTGACAGCAATTCATCATGGAAATTAAATTTTAAAAAATTATTTCAATTACAAACAGGACATTTTTGTAGTGTTCTCCCTCACTATGTTCCCAAGGGAATGCTGCAACACCCTGAATTCTAGTGAGGAAGGTAAACACAGTCCAGAGAGGAGCTGGGAGCTTGCCTACACCAGCTCCTGCTCTCTCTGGCTGAACTGGTGAGCCCTGCTGCATTAAATTGCTGTGTGTAAACAAGCCTGAGCTTGGTATAAATGTATGAAAAGAGTTTTGGTGGGTGGCTTTTGTCTTGGGGACTCTGCAAACACACAGGGCTGCCAGAGGACTGTTCTTCAGAAAAAGTCTTCTAAGGTACTTGGTCAAAGGATCTCCCTGTTTATGCTGAGCTGCATCCCCATATCACTTCTTTCATTTGATGCATCTCAGCAGTGACCTCTGAGATACTTCATCCACCATTCCTGATCCTTGTCTTGCAGGTGGGAGCATTAAATGCCTGTTTCTTTGCTAGACGAGGTTTCCATGTTGATGTTTATGAAGCCAGAGAAGGTAAGGTCAGCCTGATCATTACTGTGTGAGCTCACTGAAACTGTAAGAAAATAATGAAAGAAAATGTAAGAAAATAATGAAAGCTGAGAGTGGCAGTTTGGGGATATTCTTTTCTCTCTTTCCTTTAGCTCCTGTGGAAGGGAGGAGCATTTATTTGAAGTTCATCTTGTGTGGAGGGAACCCACTCTTTAGCTGCTAAAATTATGCCCTTTTTATATTCTTGGCTTAAACACTGATTCAAATCCTCACCTTTCAAGCCTGGTCTCTGCAGAAAGCATTATAGTACAGTGCTGGGTGAGAAGAAGAGATGGAGCCTCCAGGTCCACAAGGCACCAGCAAAAGAGAAATTAGGATTTAGAGCCAAGCCACTGGCTCAAAGGCAGACAAAATGTTCAGTATCTGTCAGCTGGCAGACAAAAAAGACCTGGGCAGAGATGGCAAGCCAAGTGGCAGGTGGGAATGATACCATGGAAATAACTCAAGTGTGCAGTGAAGGGAGGGAGGAGCCATGCCTGGCACTCTGTGGTAACTCTTTCTGCCCTGATAGACATCAGAGCAGGCAGTTCTGCTGCACAGCTTACCATTGCCAGACGTTCCACAGCTTCAAAAAGCCTCTGATTGCTCCTACCTGCCTTCTGAGCTGGATGGATCCTACTGTGCTTCTCCAGTTTTTGGCCCTTTGCCTACACTGATCCACATGTTGGGATGAGGAGGCTCTGCCCCATGCACTGGCCAGACAACCCAGGAAGTCTAAATGAGGCAACTCGGAGGAGGAACAATGCCCAGACATTTCCCTCTGATCAGCCATGAAGAAGGTGACCTGCCAGCATCCCAAAAAGCATCAGTCTGTGGGCCTCAGCAGAACCTGCCAGGCTTTCATTGCTCAGCCCTCTCCATTTAGAGGGGAAATGGCTCTTAATGTTAATGGACCCTCTGGCACGTGGGGTGCTGTCAGAATCCAGCATTCCCTTGGCAGCACTTCCACTGCTTCTTCCAGGCTGGAGGTGGCATGGAGAATCCAGGCTAGACTCCCCCCTACCCCAGCTGCTGTCGCTGCAGGGGCCTTGGGAGATGTTCTGGAGCTGTTGTTGGGCTGTGCTGTGCTTGTCCCCATGACCCACTGCTCTCCCTGCAGATATCCGAGTGGCCGGCTTTGCCCGTGGCAGGAGCATTAACCTGGCCCTGTCTCACAGGGGACGCCAAGCCCTGCGAGCTGTGGGCATGGAGGAGCAGGTACCCTGGCACGTCCTCTTGGTCTCTGTGCCCTGTCCTTTCTTGTCCCAGCCAGACCTCTTCCACTGCATGCCTGCAGTCTGGCTCTCCCCTGCTTCACAGCACGTCTGCCAGCAGGATCCTCCCCACCCCAGGCCGCTGGGCTCTGCTCCTGGCAGTGAGTGCTTCCCTGGGACACCAAGCACTTTCCAGTGTTTGCCTCCCTGCCATGCTCCCCTCCCTCCTGGAGCAGAGGGCAAACAGGGCAGGAGTAGATGGACTCCCAGAAGAGCTGATGCAATAAAGCAGGATGCAATAAAGGCGGCTGTTTTCCCCACTGACATGTCCAGATTTGTATTTTCCCAGAAAACCTTGATCTTTGGGCTGACCCCTGAAATCCATCCACAATGCTTTCTGCCCAGCATGCTTGGCTGGGAGCCCAGCACTCTTCTGCAGGGTACTGGCTACCATTTAACATCCAGCTGCTGGCAGTGGTGGGATCTCCTGGTCCCTGGATCCCTGCAGAGGAGCCCAGGCTTTGACAACACACATCCCAGTCCCAGGATATAATTTGGCTTTCATCCCCTGCCCTGTCCATCACTCTGGGAGTTTTCATGTCCCTTCTATCCAAAAAGAATTTCCCTCTGATTTTTATGAGCATGAGCTCGTAAGTAATCTCAGTAAACTGCAGTAAAATGACATGACAGCCCTGTTCAAGTTTTCCCTGGTGATTTGGAAATGTGTGAAGAAAGAGTCCCCCATCCTCCCTCGAGTGCAGTGCTTGGGGGAGGGGATGGTGCTTGGTAACTTGTACTAAAAACCCACAGTTTTGGCCAGAAGTGTGGGTTGTGTTCCCTTTTGTTTCAGATTGTGGCCAAGGGCATTCCCATGAGGGCAAGGAGGATACACACACCTTCAGGGAAAAAATACTCCATTCCTTATGGGAAGAAGGACCAGGTACTGGAGTTGCTTCAGAGAGCACAAGAGGTCTTTGTTAGCATTTGTATCTCTGTGCCATGGACAGCATGGGGCTCATGGATGTGGGAGAGGCTGCAGAGAATGAGGGAAGAGGATTGCTTGGAAGGGAGGGATTCCTGCCTGGCCATGCAGAGTGTCCTTCAGCAAAGCATCAGTCTGTGCCTGTTTTTTGTTTCTGACCCCCATGTTTGCCTTGCAGTACATTCTCTCTGTGGACAGAGCAAACTTAAACAAAGAGCTGCTGACAGGTGGGTTGTCACTTCTGTTTGCAAATTCTTCTGACACACTTTTTGCTGGGGATTTTGGGTTTTCCCTGTGACTAGAAGACTTTGAGCCCCAAGCTCCCTTACCCAGATCTCAGAAAGTGCAAACCTGAACTAGCAGAGGAAAACCTGTGCTGCTTCCCAGCTAAGCAGGAGACACCTCCTCAGCCTTGCCATGGTTTGTGGCATTTTCCATAACCCCTGCTTGTACAGAGATAAATAGAAATTGGAGCTCTGTGGCCAATCAGACTAGATCAAATTCATGCAAATTCCCCACTGACTGCAGGCACCTCATCCCTTCCTGAACTTCAGTGGAGTGATGGTAGAAAGCAGTAAATGATTGTGGGGAAGTAAAGAATCCTTGCAGGATTCCTTGCATTTTTCAAGTAGTTTGTACCATAGTTGACCAGTCCCAGTGCACCCTGCCTGCTGGCCCTCACGAAACACAGCAAATTATTTGCTGTAATGGCAAAAGTCCCTATAATTTAGGGATCTCTTGGAAATATTTTCTGCAGTCACAGTAAACCCCTCTACATTTAGTTGTCCTTTCTTTTCACAGCTGCTGAGAAGTACTCCAACACTAAACTGTTCTTTGGACACAAGCTCCTCGGGTGCAATGCAGAGTTGGGGACATTATCCATAAAAAGGTAATCCCTGGACAAGCGTGGGATCAAGTACTGTGGTCAGTTAGTTTCTGCTTAATCATTCATAAAACCTCAAACAATTGAGCAATCTCAGTTTTGAAACCACTGTGCAGGCAAAACTTTGCACCAGCTTTGGAAAGGAGAGACATCAAGGCAGCGTTCATGGGGAGACTGAGAAAGGTTTGAGCAACTCCCTAACCCCCCAGGCTGGCAGCAGGCACACACTTCCTGACCTGTGCAGGGGATAAATCTACCAGTATCCATGGCACTGGGATCAGGGACAGATTGCTCATCAGGGAGGGCAGATAACTGGTGATGCCCCATCCCTGGAGTGTTCCAGGCCAGGCTGGATGAAGCTCTGAGCACCCTGGTGTTGTGTCTCTGCCCATGGCAGGAGGTGGAATGGGCTGAGCTTTAAGGTCCCTTCAAACCCAAACCACTCTGAGGTTCCATGACCTTGTTTCACAGTCTTTCACAGAAGTTCTGGTCGTCCCCCCCGTCCTCCTGGCAGGTGCTGCAGGCTCTGCAAAACAGCAGCATTATCCCAAAAGTGCCTACTGCATTGCTGAGTAGACCTGGCAGAGTCATGCTTTTGATAAACTACAGGATCATTATTTATCCTAAAGCTGTGCTTCCCAGGCAGTGAGAGCTGATTTTCCCCCACCCTAGAAGGTTATTAACACATTTTGCAAATCCTCTGGGCACAGTGGTGCTGAGCTGGCCTGGAGTTACAGGAGGATTAACCACAGAGTCATGGAGTGGCTAGGGTGGGAAGGGACCTGAAAGATCAGATTGCTCCAAGGTAGTGTCTGTCTTTCAGATCTGACCAGCAGACCTTGGAAGTGACCTACGATCTCATCGTGGGGTGCGACGGAGCCTTCTCAACAGTCAGGAAACAGTTCATGAGGCAAACGCGCTTCAACTACAGCCACGAGTACATCCCTCACGGCTACATGGAGCTGACCATCCCTCCCAAGGATGGAGATGTGAGTGTGCCTGTCCCAGGGGCTGCTGCAACCTTCACAGGCTGCATATCCCACCCCCTTCTCACTGTTGCTCTGCTGCAATGGCTTTGGAAGAATTAATTTCTCACCTGGGGTTCAGGCAAGGGATTAAACCTTTCCTAAGATAAAGCATGGATCTCTTCCTCTTCCAAAAGTGGGGCCAGTGTTGGTGCCTGCATGCAAAAATCCTAGAGAGCCTCTCCTGGAGTGGTGGGATTAATTCTGGCTCTGAGAGGTCCTGGAGGTAGGGCAACATGTCTATGAGGACATCAGCAATTGCAAAGTATCAGATTTCTGCCCATATTTCTTACCCTTTCCTCTTTCCCTTGCTCTGTGTCTCCCTGAAGCATCAGGGACCAGAATGGGGCCCTGTAGTTGTTGCATCTTCCCATGGGAATTGTTGTGCTGCTGTGGAGGGGAGCCAGAGCCTGAGCTAGGGAAGCTGAGCAGGGCAGGTCAAGGGTACAAGGCAATTTTCTTTCTCTTTCAGTTTGCCATGGAACCAAACTTCCTCCACATCTGGCCGAGGAACACCTTCATGATGATTGCACTGCCCAACATGGTGCTAACCCAGGGCCATGTTCTCCTGGGGCACAGGAGGGGGCTGGTGGGGAGGAACGGCTGTGGTGGCAGGGATTGGGAGGGTCAGCAGTCACAGAATAACCAAAATACAGAATCAATTAGATTGGAAAAGACCTCTGAGATCATAGAGTCCAACCATGACCCAATGCCACCTTGTCAACCAGACCATGGCACTGAGTGCCACATCCAGCCTTTCCTAAAAACCTGCAGGGATGGTGACTCCACCAGCTCCCTGGGCAGCCTGTTCCAATGTCTAATTACCCTCTTTGTGAAGAAATTCTTCCTAATGTCCAGTCTAAACCTCCCCTTGTGCAGCCTAAGAGTGTCCTCTCATCTTGTCCCTTGTTCCCTGGGAGCAGAGCCTGACCCCTGCCTGGCTACATCCCCCTGTCAGAGTGTTGTAGAGAGTGATGAGGTCTCCACTGAGCCTCCTTTTCTCCAGGCTAAACACCCCCAGCTCCCTCAGCTGCTCCTCACAGGACTTATGCTCCAGATCCTTCACCAGCTCTGTTGACCTTCTCTGGACGTGTCACAGCACCTCAATGTCCTTCCCAAAGTGAGGGGCCCAGAACTGGACACAGCACTCGAGGTGTGGCCTCAGCAGTGCTAAGTACAGGGGAAGAATCACTTCCCTGGTCCTGCTGGCCATGCTGTTTCTCATACAAGCCAGGTGCCATTGGCCTTCTTGGCCACTAAGGCCAGAGAAGAGCCAGGGGGGACACGCAGCCTGTGCCAGGCTGACCCCAGCCTAAGGGGTGCAGGACAGGGTGCTCAGAGCCAGTCCCACCTCCCAGTGCTGAGCAGGTACCTGTGGCACCTCTCTCTGCCCACACACCTGAGCCCAACCAGACCCCCACAAACCAGCACTCTGCAGCTGGATGCTATAAACTGCATACCAGGAGCATCAGGACAGTGTGCCAGGCCCAGTCACACACTGTTTCTGCCTCCCCTGTGCCTGCCCACCATGAGAAAGGGGGTGGCCAGACATTCATCCCTTGCTGTGCCAGTGGGTCACTGTGATTGCCAGGTGGCAGGCTGGGCACTGAGCTGCTGCTTCAGGTGCCACGTGTTCTCTCTGCTCTCTGGGCTTTTTACTGACCCTCCTTCCTGGCTGGCAGGACAAGTCCTTCACCTGCACGCTCTTCATGCCCTTTGAGGAGTTTGAGAAGCTCACAACAGGCGAGCAAGTGCTGGGGTTTTTCCAGACCTACTTCCCAGATGCCATTCCCCTCATCGGAGAGTAAGTGTTCCCATCTCCCCTTTTCACTCATCAACACAGGCAGCTATTATGGGATGGGCTTTTTCTTGGATGATATCAACAGTCTCAGCTGTGTTAGGCAGTTTCCTTTCCTCTTAAAATGAATGATCCCAGGACTTCATATTAACTGAGAAACTCAGATGTTCTCTAGTATGTCCTTCCTACATTGACCAACATCTACCACTGCTCACAGTAAGAGGACCAAGATGTCAATAATCAAGTTATTGATTTAATATTAATTAAGTTGTGCGCAGAACTTGAAACCTGCAGACAAAGTATCTGGTGCACGGGGGGAAGTTGACTTCCACGTTTTTCCAGCACAAACAGCCTAGTGCACAGGCTTGGGGATTACATACCAGAGCTGACAGTGTCTGTGGCCTGGCTTCCTCAGCTTGGCTGTGGCATGGCTTGCTCTTCTCTCTTGTGGTCCCACACAACAAAATCTGTTGTTTTACCTGAAGGCAAGAGCTGAAGCACGATTACTTTTTGCTGCCAGCCCAGGCCATGATCTCTGTGAAGTGCTCTTCCTACAACCTCTCCTCCCGCTGTGTGCTGATGGGAGATGCTGCTCATGCTGTTGTGCCCTTCTACGGACAGGGCATGAATGCAGTAAGTTCGTGGCTGGCCTGTCCCTGTTGGTGGGGATCCCACTCCTTTCACCCACAAATGCCTGGTGTTTAACTGTGTTAAACAATTTAACTCCTACAGTTCATGGGCTGGCCTGTCCCACAGCCTGATGTCCTCTGCATTGGCAGGGGTTGAGCTCCCATCAGGATGTCCTCCTGGGAAGGACAGGGGACAGAGTGGTGATGCCACATTCCCATGGAACAGAGGATTATATGGGAGGGGGTGTCCAGGCAGCTGGGAAAGGCAATCCCCTCGATTTCTCTCAAGACCCCTGTCAGAGGGGCCTGGTGTAAGACTCCTGCTCTGAAGCTGTGGTCAGTGGGACCAAACAGCTACACTAGCTGAGCATCCATGAGAGCACTTCTCCTGAATGTATGGGTCCTTTATGCCTATTAAACTCCAAATATTCCTCCCAGGGCTTTGAAGATTGTCTGGTCTTTGATGAATTAATGGACCAGTTCCACAATGACCTTGGTAAGCGAGGAGGCTGGGGATGTGCAGGAGCAGAGGAACATCCCTCTGCACCTGAGGGCAGCTGGATACCCTGCAGGGAGCTGCCTGTGAACCCATACTTTCTCCTCCCAGGCGCCTGCCTCCCTGAGTTCTCCAGACTGAGGGTGCCAGATGACCACGCGATCTCGGATTTAGCCATGTACAATTATGTAGAGGTAGGGGAGCCCCACAGCCCTGTGGCTCCATGGGCCATGCACACAGCAGTGCTCTCAGCATGCATGCAGCAGGCAGGGCCCCTGGCTGGGCTCTCACCCTGGCAGGCTTTAGCCTCAGAGCTCCTTGGGAATGTCACTGGGGCTGAGGAGGCACTGATCCCTGCATCACTTCCAGGACAGTGGGAGGGCTAGCAAAGCACAGGGGAGCTCTGACAAAACCTGTTGCACAGGGGTGACTGTTGCTCTGTTGCAGATGCGTGAGCACGTCAACTCAACGTGGTTCATTTTCCGGAAGCGCGTAGACAACTTTCTCCACGCCCTCATGCCTTCCACCATTGTCCCACTGTACACCATGGTAAGCCAGCTTGTCATTCCCTTCTGTGAGCTCCTCCTGCCTGGCTTTGGGGTGGTGACATTCTCCTGCAACCCCTCCCAGGTGACCTTCACCAGAATCCGCTACCACGAGGCCCTTCAACGCTGGAAATGGCAGACAAAGGTTGGTCAAGGGCGGTGCCCATCCTGCACACCAGCACTGCTCAGCTTTGGTGGTGGGATGTTGCCAGGTGTGATGACTTTGCTTGGTGCTGCAGGGTAGGGGCCAGCCTCTGATGATGTTGGGGGTTTCTCTTTGCACCTGCAGGTGATTAATCGAGGGCTCTTTGTGGTGGGGGCAGCAGGACTGGGTGGCACCTACCTGCTGGTAAAGCGTCTGGCACGGAACTTGAACTTCTGCTTGGAAGACTTGTGGGGCTGGTCCCATTATCTGAAGAACATTGGAAATCTTCCCTTTGGCACACAAGTGGATTAAATGTATGGGGAGCTCCTTGCTGTAATAAAAACGAAGGCACGGACTGTTGGCTCAGCTGAGTGATTTTGTTTCTCTTGGGATGTGGTTTGGCAGCTCCTGCAGCCCCTTGGATGCAGTCTGGCCTTTCTCCCTTTCCCAGCTGAGAGGAGCCCATCAGGCACAGCGCCCAGAAAGCCTCTCCAGGGGTTCAGGTGTGTAACCTTGGCAGCCTGGCCTTAAGGGATGTGGTGTGTAGATGTGGCACTTAGAGATTATGGTTTAGTGCTGGACCTGGAAGTGCTGGCTTAGTAGTTAGATGGTCAATCACCTTGGAGTTTTTTCCCAACCTTAATGATCTCGTGATTCTGTGACCTGACTGGTGTGTCCCAGCCTGCAGACTGCTGCTCTTGGCAAAAACAAGACAACATTTTGAGGGTCCTGAAGCCAAAAATAGCTGCAGCCTGGGATAGTACTAGGAGGATTATCAGACACACTTTCCTTCTTCTTACCTTGCCCTAGACCCTCACAGTCACTGCTTAAGAACAATAAAATGGCCCAAATTGACCCCTGGTCTGATGTGGCAGAGCCAATCTCATTCGAGGTGGTCTATGTACAGCTGCCAGCACACAGGCAGGGACGAAAACTGCTCTGCACTATTCAGTGAGTCAGTTTCGGCTTGCAAGGGAACACCATTCATGGCACAGATGGCAAATTGTGTAGAAAACAGTTTGCTTCTCTAGCTGGGATCTTCCCCAGGCACTGTACCTATGGAAAATGGTGGCAGCAATAAGTGTGACTGTAGTTTCTCCAATGAATGCTTTAGCTGCTGCCCTTGAACCTAATTCTTAGCAGGACAGATGTATTTCCCTTATATATTAATCTTTATTCACATTAAACTTCTTAAGAGAGCAAAAAGAGATGCTACACAATACAGATCTATGCAAATTAATCCCAAACTTAAAGCAAATAAGGAACTGCACCACCATTTCAGAGGAAATGACCCACAATGTAAGAGCAACTGGCTGCTGTGTGTGGTTGGGATAGGTGCTGAGCTGGAGATGCTCTGGGTACTGCCAGGTGTTTTGCACAGCTGGCTCCTGGTATGTCTGAGACGGTCGCAAAGCAGGGAGGAGATCATGCCCCAAGGGGTGGAAGAAGCTATGGCTGACCTCCAACCTTCATTTTCCAGGTGTTCATAGATCATAGGTCAGGTTTCATAGATCAAAGAGTGGCTCCTTACTGTGCAGAGGACTTCAAGGCAAGATGGAGGTAAGCCAAGCATGCAGAAGCCCAGGCAGAACCTTGCCTGAGGTAGATCTGAGTGATGTCAGGAAGCAGTTGGTGATTTGGGGAAAAGATCCAGTGCATGTTCTCCAGCTGCTCTTCATCACAAGGTAGAGATGCTCACTAGCCCTCAGGGCCCATCATATCACTGCAGCCACTAGAGCAGCTGCTTGGACCCTTTCTGTCCAACTCAGCAGTGAGTTCTCTGGGAAACATTGCATAGTGGTGGAGACCAATGCAGCAGGGAAGGCATGGAGCAGCCTGGAGGCAGATCCTGCTGGAGAAGAAGAGAGATGGCAGTTTTGGAATCCCAGCTCAAAATCAAAGCTGGAAGCGCTCTGTGCTCTCAGCTGGCTTTGGGGCTCAGTGTCCAAGACTGCTGCCAGAAAGCAAAGTTAGCATCAGGAGATGGGACAGGAGCCACTGCATATTCCTGTGGTGTTCCGCTCTACCAGCTCCACTAACACAACCATCATGCAGTGGGCCAGCAGGCTGGCATGGCTGCAGTCCCTCAGCCAGCACCTGACATGATGGGGGCCTCTTGGAAGAAGGGATGAAACCTTGAGGATAAAGAAGAAGGGGCGGGAGCCTTAAAGATGTCCTTAGTTTGAGCTTTCCTTAGCTTGGCATTTCCTTATTTAACAGTGCATCCCAGTGCTGCCAGGTATTACCTCATTCATTAAACCTGGGGTTGACGACAGTGGTGGTGGCACTCTTGAAGAGGGGATTATCAGCCTGGAGGGAGAGAAATGAGAGGCTTGTGTTGGGCTGGGTTGGATTTCCAGCAGACCATTACCCGTCCCACCCATCCCAATGCCAACAGCAGAGAGAGCATTGGAAGAATGATATTTAGGCCATAGGATATTTATCCACAGGATATTTAGGCCCCTAAATGGCAAAATCCAGCGGGGCTGAACAACAAGCAGTGGGGAGAGCTCAGGTTTACATGGCTGCCTCTGGAAAGGCATGTCCCTTTCCTACTGTCCCCTCCCCAGTGGATCTGAGCACCCCAGAACACCCCACTGGCAGGGATGGGCTCTCTTACATCATTCCACTTGGCTTTGGTCTTCTCCTTCTCAAACCGGCGGTATTCCCGACGGTCAAGCAGCTCCATCAAGAAGCGCCAGATGACCAGGACCAGAATGCCAATGAGGAACACGCCAGCAATGGTGCTGCCCACGATCAGCGGGACGTTGGGAGGCTGTGGGCACTCTGTGGGACAGACAGACAGACAGACAGTGTCGGGCTGCAGCCCCTGGCAAGGCAGCAAGGCTGCCATGGCAGGGGTGGCAGCCTGCCTGTGGCAGGGCAGGAGGAGCGGGAATGGGATACCTCTATCAGGATCAATGATGATGGTATATATCTCCTCGCCATCCTCCTGGACCATACGGAAGGACATCCAGCAGTTCTGGGAATCCTTTTCCCTGCATTTCCTATCATTTGTGCTCACCTCTGTTGAGTTTGTGGGCAGCTGGATGTTGGGACAGGCCTGGGAGCAGTTCTTCTCAAAGGGGCCGCTGTTGAAGAACCTGCACTCCACACAGGAGCTGCAAAACAAGCAGCCGCAGCTCACATCCGCAGGGGCAGAAACCCTCTCACCTGGCTTTGGCTATAGCTGGGCTCTGCCCAAGCACAGGCAGGGATATTGGGGATTCCTGGTGCCCCCCTGCCCTTTCTGTGCCCATCACTCACATGTATCTGCCACAGGGAGAAGGGCAGCCCGGGCATTCCCGGCAGAAGGGGGGCTGGTACCCCTCGGAGCACTGGCAGCGGTTGCAGTGGCAGGTGCCGCGGAGGCTGCACACGTGTCTGCGGGCGTTGAGGCAGCTCTCCGTGGATTGCTGGCACTGGCAGGCGCTGCCCTCGTATCCAGGCAGGCACTTGCACACCCCGCAGTCGCATTGCCCGCGTGCTGCAGAGGAAGATCTTTCAGATCCTGCAGACAGCCAGGCTACCCTCCCTCTGCCCGTGCTTGGAGAGCATCACACCACCCTCAAGGCGGGCCTATAGGCTGGTGTGGTGCGACCCAGCAGCCCCAAACCCTCCCACTGGAGTGATGGCACAAAAAGGCCACGTCTCCCTGGGCATTTAATTCTTCTAAGCAGTGGAGAAGCTGTCCCAGGCGCATCACCTGGGCCGCCGCAGAGGGAGCCGTTGAAGAACTCGCAGTTCACGTTGTCACACTGGCAGTAGGTGCCGTAGATGTACTTGCCAGGCACGTCACTGGTGTGGCACACGCACTGCCCGCACACGCAGTCCCCCTGCCCCGAGCACATCACCGAGCTGTTGTCCCTCCGGCAGCTGCTCTCCAGCTCCTTGCTGGTCTTCCCTTTGGTGTCGCACTCGCAGTTCTTCCCTGTGTATCTGGAATTGCAGCTGCCGCCAGAGGAGAGGAGCAAGTTTGGGTCAGTGGCCATGCAGCATGCACAAGGCCCGGACCTCCACAAAAGTGGAGCAAATCTGGGGCAGCCTCACCAAAAACCAATGACAGCATGCTGGTGCTAACTTGGTGCTGGAGCAGGGAGCAAACCTCAGAAATGCTGCTTTTCTACCAGTCGTATTCACAACACCAAATAAATGCCCAGAAATTATTGTTATATTTATAATTTCCAAGCCATTGCCAAGGAGATGTGAGTGTTTCCTGAGGAAACCCAGTCTTTTCCTCTCCTTGTCACTGAGAGGCTATGATGCAATAATTGCACTTAAAGACCTGAGTGAGCTGCAGCCAAGAAATGGGATTTTGAGAGATTTCTACAGAAATCTGTGTCTGCTCAGTGGGTAGATTGGTGGATGATTTGATACTGGGATGGATGGGTGGATAGTTGGAGAGACTGAGGCCCTTAGGAAAACAGCATAACCTCCACCAACAGAAGAGCAAGCTCATTGTGTCCCGTGCCTCCGTGAACACAGGGGGCAGTTCCAAGGGGAACGCACGAATCCACCTCTCTGAATAAAAAAAAAATTGTGCAAAGCTACAGAGCCCAGCCCTGGCTTGGCCCAATTGCTCTCCCAGCAATTCCCCAGCTCTGGCAGCATTTGAAATCGTGTTTTGGGTGGACAGCACATACCTGCAGGTCCCACATTCGATGGTGCCTTGCCCATTGCAAGCGGCTGGGTCAGGCTTGTCGTTGCAGTGGCAGTCGCAGTTGCTGGCCACATGGACAGTGAGGGTGTCCGTGAAGCCCAGTGGCCGGATGGCAAAGGAATAGTTTGGAATGCACGCCTTGGCTGTGACCTTCACTTTGAAGGTGACCTGGAAAGTGCAGAGTAGGACAGGGGAGGGCCAGATGTCCAGCTGTCAGAGCGTGGTATTGGCCCTAGGCTGAGGACATGCACATCCAGAATGGAGGATCTCCTGCATGCCATAGCATTTTGTCCTGCAATGGAGGATGTCCTGCATGCCATAGCATTTTGGACACTCTTGTCATTAAATTAATATAAACAGAAAGCCTGGAAGAGCAACCAGGGTTCCTGTCATTAAACAGGATGGGCAACAGAAGCTGTGCAAGCTGTGGGGTGTTCCTGGTACAGGAGAGCATACCTCTTCATTGATCTTGACATTGTCACACTGGCCTCTTGCTTCATCCATGGAGTTCTTGTCATTTTTGCATTCGGAGTCATATTTGACATCCAGAGTGTCCAGCAAGGTGGAATGGTCCAAGATGATCCGCGAGGAGAGGTTCTTTGGAAAAATGGTGGAGAAAGTGCCATCAGTCCAAGAGTAGACTGAACCAAGAGGGTATGGGGTTGCAGGTCAGGAAAAAGAGCCAGAGAGCACCACAGGTCAGGATCTCAGCTGCCTGGGGTGGTTCTGGAAATGCAGGTGATGTCATTGGAGAGGTGGGAACTCCAGCACTTACATTGTAGGCCACTTGGATGAGTTCAATGATGTTGCTGGAGTCCTTGTTCAGCTCTCCCACCGCCGACTTTGGGATCATCTCACTAAGTTTCTGCCAATGGAGAGCAAAGAGGTGAGCATTTCCTTCCACGTGACAGCAGAGCAGGAGACAGCAGCAGGAGACACACACAGCTGTGTCTGTCCTCCTGGGAAGGGGATGGAGGCATCTGGATCATCTGACATATTCTCACCTTGTAAACATCCACCACCTTACTGGTGACGGCAAAAATGGGCTGAATGTTGTTTTCGGCAAGTTTCTGGACCAGCTGGCCAACAGATGGGTAGTCCTGGATGGGGAGAGGGATATCACACTTAGCACAACCTCCCCCACCAGCAGAAGAGTCGACACTTCGGGTGTGGCAACACAATTTAGGGTGATTAAGGTGATGTTTTGATCTCTCTAACAGGCCGTTTTACATGACATTGTCTATTCTGCCTGGGGGAGGGAGGTGGGGGATGCTGGAGATGCTGAACAGCCCTCAGGTACTTACAAACTCATTGCTCCTTTTGTACATGTTGTCCTCCAAGTGGCACTTGCCATCGTTGGGGGTCAGGATGCCCGCAAGCTTGCCATCCCCGGCGAAGTGGAAGCCGTCATCAGTAGCAAACACCAGCAAGCGGGTCACGTTGCGCCAGCCAATCTGGTCCTGCAGGTGGCACAGAGAGTGGCCCCTGTCCCTGAGCAAGGCTGGCAGGACAGTGACAGTGGGCGTGTGGCCTTTCCAAAGTCTTGTGTCAGCCACGGCATGGGGCAGGGGGCAGGAGGAAGGTGAGTAAAGGGAGATCAGGGTTAGGAGACTCTGGGGTAAGATGCTCTCTGGTACTCTCCTGAGTGACCTGCCCTGCTGCCAGATCAGAACTTAGGATGGGCTTCCAGAGGGGGAGAAGCAGCCCTCTCCAGGGTGTGCGTGGGCAGCAGCCCTCCTGCCTGAGCACAGTGGCTGGCAGCAGGACAGGTGCAGGACTCACCCCACACACTGCTGCCTGCATCATGGCATCCAGCCCCCCCTCTGGGGCATCCAGGTTCCCTGAGATGAACTGCTTGCCCACTTCGCTCTCAAACTGCTTGGCGTTGTCTGTCAGCGACAGGATGTGCTTGAAGGCGAAGGGAGGCTGGCACTTGGTGTCCTTATTGGGGCAGGGGTTCTGCAGCTTCTCGGGGTGTGTGTTCACGAATGGCAGCACTGTCTTGTCCACAAAGGAGCCAAACCCTAGGGTAGCCAGACTACACTTTTAGGGGCAGGGCACAGGGCACAGGGCACAGGGCACAGGGCAGACAATCTGCTGGCCCCTGTGTGCATGCCCCTGTCCCTGCCCTGCCACACTCTTCAGCCTGGCAGAGGACACCTGCTGTCCCCTTCCCACATCCCCCTCCAGCCCTGCAGCTCTTCCCAGCAGCAAACAGATGTGCCAGGCCGAAGACAGGCTCACCAATGCGCCGAGAAGGGGTGGTGCTCTCCAGCGCCCTGAGCAGCTCCCCTCCCAGCTTCTTCACGTTCTCCAGGTCATCCAGCATGGAGTAGGAGAGGTCCATGAGGTAGTAGAGATCAATGGGATACCCCATGGCACGGCGAAACTTCACCTCAAACACAGCAGGCTGGCCTGAGGGACAGGGACGGCAGGATCAGCTGGCATGTTATGCCAGCTTGTGCCATCACCCACCCCTCCTCTCTCTTGGGAGAAAAGGGGTGGAAATGCAGGCTGCAACATGTTGCTGTGTCTCAGGTGAGTCTGGGGATGAGTGGAAGGGCATTGTTGGCAGGCCATAAGAAGAAGGATGTTGGGAATGCCAGGCAGAGCATACCTGTCCTCAGCTTCAGGTGCACCTCCTGTGGAGTCAGCTGTATTTCGCTGCTTAAGGGCTTGTCCTGTGTTCTTCTGATCTCATTGCCTGGAAACTCAATCTCACTGCCTGGGCACCCCCTCTGCTTCAGCTGCTCGATGGTGTCACAGCGGATGGAGTCTGGCTCGCCAGCTTTGGTGAAATTCTGTGTGTGACAACACCAGCAGGAAAAAAAAATCAGAGGAGCAGGGAGTGAACAGGCACCTTACAAGATTACCTGGCCCCCAAACCAGGTCTCCAGGGCATTGATGGAGAAAAGAAAACCTTTGATGGGTATTGATGGAGAAAGGTCATGGCTGTTGGATCCCTCCTGGCCCCATCCTCCACACAGGAGATGAAACACTCCCACAATGAAGTCAGGCAGAGCCAGGCAGGCAGGGTGACTATCCTGATGCCTGTTAGCTGACTGCTGGGAGGTGACAAGTGGACAGGCTGCATGGACCTACCAGCTTCTTGCACCAGGCGCAGCCAGGACCAGACTGAATGCAGTCTTTGCACGTCCCCACCTTGATCTTGGGGCACTCCATGGCAAAGGCTGGAAAGGCAAGAAGACAGAGTTGGTGTGGGGGGCAGTTGAGGGTGTTCAGACATCCAACACCGGTACCCATGCTGGCCTGAGCCTGCCCTGCCTCTCAAACCAATGCTGGAAGGGCTCTCAGCTGCCTTGCTGTCCTCCAGCTGGGCTGGCTCGTGTTAACTCCAGACCCCAGGAAGTGTAAGGACATGGCCTTTGCACGCCTCTCAACGCTGTGTTCCTGCTGCTGGTGGGCAGCATTTCGGATCCCCCCCTCACTCTTTCCCTGCCCATGAAAGGTGCTGGGAGGAAGGCAGGTCGGGCTCACCTGTTGTCACCAGCAGCAGCACCCAGGTCATTGCTGGCAGCTGGAGGCAGCAGTCACGAGGCATTTTCTGCAGGACAGAAAGCATTCTTGTGACCACCTGGGATGTGCCCCAGGGATGGGGCAGCCAGTTTCTCTGGGCAACCTGTGCTGAGATCACATTCATTAACATTGTCATGTATCACACTTTTCTCCAGCAAAGCAAACCCTGACCGTATAATGGCCTTGCAACATGGAATATGGGGAAGTCAGAAAAGAGGAATTTGTTAAAAGAAGAAAAAGGACTAAGAAAGCAAAAGGAACAACAGACATTGTCCTTTATAGCAATATTAGACACAGTGTCTGAAAACCAGGTCATCAGTTTCAAAATAGCTATGATAGCTGCCCTGAGTAAGACAAGAACCACTCCTTGGTTCCTGCCATCACCCCTTCCTGTGAATTCAACAAATAAACAGCTCAGAGTGATGTGGAAATGAGAAAACAAGAGAAACCGTCAAAAGACACTGAGGCAGGTTAGTATGTTAGGGCTGCTCAGATCCCCTTCTGAGGCATCAAGGTGTGCTCTCTTAGCTCATCAGCCTCTGTAGGATGCCACCCCAGCTGAGGATGACACTGGTCAGCCTTGAAAGGATGTCTGGTCTCCTCCCAAGGGCAGAGAGAAGGTCTAGGTAGGTCAGTGGGTAATGTTTGCACAGTGAGGTTTGGTGCCCAGCTGTGGTATCGATTTTGAGATGTGGCAGGACTCTAAGGGTGGTGGCCATCACTGATTACAGCTGGGGCCATCTGGAAGCCCACCCTGCCCTGTTCCCAAGAGCTCCACAGCCAACACCACATTGCTGCACAGCCAACAAGAGGCACTCCTGAGGTCACCCAGCCAAACCCTCGGGGTGATGTGGCCTGGGAGTTCACTCTGCCACATCTGCACAAGACCATCCTATGGTGGGTGGCCAGAGCCCTTCTGGACAAAGAGCTCTGCAAGTTCCTCTCCACCCCCACAGTCTCCCACGGTAAGATTTTAAGGGCATAATTTATCGTCACAGCTGCAATGTCCCTGTCTGTGTGTCATGCATGCCCTGTGCTTAGCTGGCCCAACACATTCCTGTCACCTCCAGATTCTGCCAGCAGAGTTTGAGCTTGCAGGAAAGAAAAGTGGGTCCTGCCTTCATTTCCTGCAGAACTCATTGGTTGACACCCTGATTAGGCTCCAGTTCTGCTACAAACAGAAGTTCCCACACATGCTGTGAGGACCAAACCCATGGACTCAGTGAGCTCCTGCTTTTCCACCTGCCCAGTGTTTCCAAGGTTTAATTCCTGCTGCCATGCCAAAGTGCGCAGTGGTGATGGGATAGAGCTCTGTGAGCTCCTTGTTCTTGCTGGAGGTTGGAGTTTCCTGCTTACAGGCTCATCTCATAAAATAGAGCAACCCTAAAACTGGGTTAAAAAAAGCTCCCAAACTCCAGAAATACTCTCAACACACCCCCAGTGCTAGCTGCTATCAAGTATTGTAAAGTAGGGTTCATGTTGTGAACTGCATTTGGATGCCTTTTTCACCCCCACAGTGGCTTCTTGCTCTTGTCACAAGAGTGTGAAGCACATCCTTATACTTGGAGAGAGCAACAACAGGAAGTTCAACAGTTCTTCTCTTCTGCCATGGAGGGAAATTACGCCGTGGTGTGGGGGCGGGTGAGCGCAGGGCTCTCAAAGAGAACTAATGGGGCTTCTGCCTTTGTCTGCCTCCTGACAGCCTTCAGAGGAGGGCAAAGCAGGTTTCCAGCCTGACTCTACATGAGCAGGGTGCTGATGTAGGCCTCAGCAGCATTTCCTCCCTTGATGAGCCCTTCAGCTCATCCCAGACTTGCAGTCACCGCCAACCCCGGGTCTCGTCTCCTGCATGTGCTCTGCCTGTGAAGCTGTTTTTTCCCCCTTCTTTCCCATAAATTCAGGCAAGCAGAGGGGTGCACACAGCCCATCCTCCTGCCCTGGTGTGAAGGAGCAGAGCTGCAGAACTTTACAACCACCTTCCTCCCATGGTGGGGAGTGGGGTGCCAAGATGGAGCAGCCCAGCTAAGGGCAGGACACATTGCCACCAGGCTCTGCTTCCTGGCCAGGGCTGCATGGTGGCATCAGGGGGAGATAGCTGCACCTCAGGACCAGGGTCCTTCTTGGCCCTGTGCTCTGATCTTCTCACCACATGCTTTGGGTGGCTCAGGATCAAGCCCCTTTTTCAGCAAGAGCCTTCTGCAGAAGCCACCAGGATATTCCAGCAGTGGAGCATCTGCCTTAGGGCAAGATGCCCCCCAGGGGTCTGCGTGCCAGAAGATGTGAAGGTGGCCTCAGGGAAGGGTCATAAGTTAAACGCTGGGTGCTGTCCTTGCTGTTCTGCCCGTGGGCAGGGTGCAGAGCTGGGGCACTCTGTCACTCAGGACGTGCTGGGGGCTCCTCTTGGGATGGAGCTGGCTGCTGTGCTGCATGGAGGAGCAAGCTGGGAGTTATAAATAAGGTTGAAGGGGAAGTGTTGATGCCAGCAGTGATCTTGTTGCCATAAATAAAACAAGTGTTCAACAGCAGAGATGAGTCTTGAAGTCTGTTAGCCACAAGTTCCCATCAGGGCTTTGCTAAGCATCTGTTTTCCCACAGAAAGGGAGGATGTGCACTCATGCCCAGTATCCTGGGGGGACTCCTGTGGTGTTTGCACCATTCACCTTGTAACAGTGAGGTTCCACCAGTGCCAGAGCCCATGGGTGCTCCCTCCACTGCCAAGCACCCCTGGTGCTGGGTCACCATCATGCTGTGACAGAGATGCCAGGTATTGAGCCCAGCAGAGCTGCTCCTTCCCACCCCTGCAATCTGGACAGCTCCAGACCCCAAGCACAGAAGGGAAATGAGCAGAGTGGGGTATGGTGAGGATGGGAGAGTGGATGTCACTTGACTTGGGGCTGATTTTTCTGCATCATACTTAGTTGTGTGATGCAGAGAGATCCCACCCAGGTGGTCATACACAGGTCTTTCCCAGTCCATGCAGAATATCACACTCAGTGGGTGTGTACATGTCTTTTTATATATATTCTGTATATGTAAATCACAGGAAAAATATAAAAATAAATAGATATAAACTTATTTTTAATAGATAAAGAGTAAATATAATTAAATAAATAAAAAGTATATATATACATACACATATACATTATGTATTATATATATATATGTATGTATATATCTATATATCTATATCTATAGCTATATCTATTCCCATGTCCTGTTATAAGAAATACAAATATATTTTATTTACATTTCCTTCCAGCAGCCTCCAGTGCCTGCAGAGGACAGATCTGTGGGGTGAGCTCTCTCCCATGTGCACCAAATCCCTGCCTTACCTGTGGCATCCCTTGGCTCTGAGCACCAAGGTCCCTGGGTGCCCGTGGGAGCCTTGCCCTGCCCTGGGAGGAAGGGAAGGAGGGGATTTGTGCTGCTGGGTCTGCCAGGGTCAGGGTCCTGCTTGGGTGGGAAGGGGCTGCCCCCGGCTGTCCTGCCCTGGGGACACCGCACCCTCCAACCTGCTGAGATCACTCGGAGCCGCACCAAAAAAGTGCAAAACCGCTGTGAAGCAGGATGTGAACAGCTGCGGCAGCTAGGATAGCAAAATGCACCGTTTAGAGATTTCCCACAACTTGCAGCAGCCCCGTTGCAGCACCCGTGCTGGCCACAGGACATGGTGTCACCGCATGTGTTCGCGTCTTTGCTTCTCACCTGCCAGGAGGCTGGGGATTCTAGCTGTGACTTTGGAAAAAGCATCAGAACCAGGGACCAGGCTGCTTTCCCTGACACCTGGAGCGTGCCCCACATTCCTTCTGCATCCAAGAGCCATTGAGATGTTGGGAAGGACCTGCTCTCCCCGGGCTCACGTGCCTGCAGAGTATTTGACGTGCGGAGCACACGGAGAGATGGAGAAGAGCGAGGGTCTCACTCCCTGTCCCAGCTGCTCCCCCAGGCTCACAGGGATGCAGGGACACCCAGGAAGGTCTGTGCACAGGCATTCCAGGCGGTGACACTGTGCTGAGCCCTCCAGGCAGCCATCCCTGCCATCCTCATGCCATGCTGCCATGCCACTTCCCTCTTTCCCATGGTGACCTGCGGCTGGCAGTGGTGGAGATCCCCTTAGGAAGAGGGAGGGTGACGGGGATGTGGCAGCCCCCAGCCCTGGTGCTGCAGGTGAGCACCCAGCCCGTGCCACCCTGCCCAGTGCCATGTGTGAGGCCGTGGGAAGAGCACACTGCACCCTCTCTGCTCTGCTTTCCCAGACCATGGGCTGCTGAGGAAGGGGAGTTTTGGAGGTCTGGCATCCACCCCACCGTAACCACCTGCCTTTCCAGGCTCAATGCTACCTCCAAAGGCAAAAGTTACAGACCAGGTGAGCTGCCTTGGCAAAGGCTGCACAGACTGACCTGCCCGAGGCAGGGATGCCATGCCAAGCTTCCTGAAGCTCCCTGAACTCAAGTGGCCACAGGTTAGATCCGAAATAATAAAAGATGCCACTGAAACACCAGAACTACAAAACCCCTTTGTTGCCTGCCTGCCTCCCCCCAAGAAAGGAGGAACAGAAGCATAAAAATTGAGATGCTGTACTCGCCTGGCCTCCAGCCCTCGTCTCTGTTCCGTACCTGGGCTGGGATGAGGATGGTCTCAGCTTCTCAAGTTTGGCTGGGAAAAGCAGCTGGGCATCAGGAGCTCTGTGACATACCCCAGTCTTTCCTTCCTATTTCTGCCTTGCAGTCGTAGGGGAAGAGGAAGTCAAGAGTGGTGCCTGTGGGAGGGCGTGTTTCCCAAAAACCCCAGCCAGCCCCTCTCAACCTGGCCAAACCCACAGCACCCTGCCCTGTGGGAAGAGGACTGGTCTCCCTGGGACACCCAGGGGCTTGCAGCCCTCCCACTGTGCGCAGGAAAGGGACCCACCCAAAACCCCACGCTTTAAGAGAACTTTTCACCTTTCACAGCCCTGCTGGGGACCAGCGCTGACCTCAGTGGGCAAACAAAGCTGGGAGTGGGGGTAAATAGGTCGTTTGGGAGCTATTGGCAGCCCTTGGGTGTGGAGAAGATGGGGAGCTCCTCTCAGACTGTGGGCTGGGCTCTGAAATGTTTGTGTAGCCAGGCCTCCTTACATGACAAGAGGATGCAGGCACTGTCCTCCGGCAAAGCTCAGGGCTGAGTGGGGAAATTTTTTTTAAGCAGCCTTTTAGAGTTTTTGTGCTGGCTTCAATGACTCCTCCCAGCAGCAGCAATTTCCCTGAGCAGAGAGGAACCAGCTCCTGGCAATTTTCTCTTAACCTCTTCAGGGCACTAGAGTAAAAAAAAAAAAAATTTAGAAAACATACAGGATTGTAGGGTTTTTTTAAAACTAATTAATGTGAGTCTTTATTAATTGCTTTGTAGGTTCTCCTAAGCAAGCTGATGTTGAGTCACCATTTTGCATTATCATGGAATCCCAGAAGAGTTTGATTTGGAAAGGACATTACAGACCATGTTGTTCCAATTCTCTGCCTTGGTCAGGGCAACCTGAGGCATTATAAGACCCTGATGCTGTTCACCTGCTGCTGTGTTACAGTTAAGGGTTTATTTTTGCAGCAAGAAGAGAGATTGCAGTGCCAGCAGAAAATTTCCAAGCCTGGATGGATGCTCTGTGGATTGGTGCTTTTTTTAAAGAAGCCATCATAGTCCTGGCATGGTTTCATCACAGCCAGGTGCAGCAGGAAAGCATCACAGTAGTCCTGGCAGTAGGACAGGAGCATGGGAGCATCTGATGCAGGATATGGTGGGGATGGACCCTGAGAGTGAGCCAGCTGGAGCTCACCCAGCCTGGATGGCCGAAGCTGGATGCTGCAGAGCAACCCCCAGGCCTGGAGTGGGTGAGCTATGGTAGATGAAGCTGGGAAAGTTGGTGTAGCTTCCTGCCAGTGGTGGGGGTTGCAGATCTGGGGGAAGGAAGTGTGGTTGAATGAGATGAGCTGCCGTAATTTTCCTTTTGTGTTGCACGAGGCCCTTAATGTGCAGGTCTTTTCTCCTCAGTTGTTTCATGAGGTTTGTCCAACCGCTTCGCTTCGACTCACTTAAGGTTGTAGGAAGGGGGTGGGAGAGCTGTGAGCCCCTGGAGTCAGAACAGTGGGAGCTGAGAGGGTGTACCACGGGTCCTTGCAGCCAACGCTGAAGCTTGCTGGCATATCCCAGTCCCTTCCAGCTGTTCCTCAGGCTCTGCTGCAGCTTTAGCCTTCAGTGCTGTGCTTTATGCAGGATACACTTGAGCAGCTGGGGTGAGGAGCTGGGCATCCACCTGGGCACTGTCAGAGTGTTTTTCTCCCAAAGTCATGGATTTTGATGATCAGAGTTGTCATTTTGGGCCTTTGCTCCTAAATGATGCTCACCCAGCCTAGAGCAGGGTAAGGGAAGTTTTCCTGCTGTTATTTTCTATTCCTGATGGACATTAAATCTTTCTATCCCTGATGAACATTAAATCTTGGGGATGCCCCATCTCTGGAAGTGTTCTATGTCAGACTGGACTAGGCTTGGAGCAACCTGTTCTAGAGGCAGAGAAGTGGGACAAGATGATCTTTAAGGCTCCTTTCAACCCAAACCATTATGAGATTCCACGTCTTCAGCATCCTCTCAAGAGCAAGCAGAGGGCCAGACACTGATCTCTTCACTGTTGTGACCAGTGACAGGACTTGAGGAAATGACAGGGACCTGTGTCAGGGGAGATTTAGGTTGGATCTTCCAAGGTTCTTCTCCCAGAGGGTGGTTGGGCACTGGACAGGCTCCCCAGGGAAGGGTCACAGCCCCAAGGTTTTCAGAGCTCCAGGAGCATTTGGACACCACTCTGAGTCACAGGGTGAGGTTGGTGGGGTGTCCTGTGCAGGGCCAGGAGCTGTACTCAGTGATCCTGATGTGCTCCTTCCAGCTCAGCATATTCCATGCTTCTGTGGTCTTTCCAAGTGCCTTCCCAGAGGCCTCTCCCTGCATTTCCTTGGTACCCACAAGGAGTGCACTTACAGCTGTGCACTTCTGTGGCCCAGTAGCAGGGCCTGGGAAACACAGCCTGGGGGGAAATTGGGAGGGCAGAGGGTGTGGAAAAGGAAAATGCATTAACCAGGGAGCACTTGTCAGGGCTTGTTAAGATCAAACATACTGTGGCTCCAGGCTTGGAGCTTTTTATTCATCTTGGAGCAAGGAGAAGCAGCTTTGCATTTCACCCCCTCCCGTGTGTGGAAAGGTGCAGCTGAGGCTTGGGTTGCTTTGTTGTGGTGCCCACCCAGGCCCATGACTGCAGTCTGGCAGGTGTTGGCCCTCCCTAGGGGCTTGCTGGGTATTTTCTACTGTTTTAACTGTAGAAATAATTCCTGGCAGGAAGTTTTAGCGTTGTTTTTTGTCTTACTGTGGCAGCCTGGTCACTGGCTGGTGCTATTGTTACCAAGAAACTTTCAAAATCGTTGGGATAAATATGACTCTCTCTAAAACTGTCTTTTTAGTGTTAGTGAGTAAGGCTTTATTCCTCACCAGGAGGAGATGTGTGTGTGGCTAAAAACGTTTCACACTGACCCCAGTACAAAACATTTTTCACTTATTTATACATTATATATATATGTATATATAGAAATACAGTATAGATTATAGATAATAGTTTATAGAAATTTATGTAAATTACATAGTTATCTTCATTAATAAGTATTCTATCCTGTATTGCATAGTGGTTTCTTGCCCTTCATGCTAATTTGGTCCATATTCTTTAGTCCTATTATCTATCATTTGTTTCTCAGACAGGGAGTCTCCAACTTTCCACGCTTCTATCTCCTCTGGTATCTTCTGGTTCATCTAATGTCCTTGAAGGGCCATAAATTTAAGATCCCAGATATCCAATCTTCAACTCACTTTGGCTCTGCTTTTTGATGCTTGTCAGGGTTAACCAACTAAAGGTTTCAGTGATTTAACGACTGAAGTAACATTAACAGCCTGTGAAGAAACTTAAAAAGTGGGCGCTGCTTACAAGTAATCGATCAACTAAATAAAATTACTTTAGTTGTATCCTTTCCAACGCTACTAAGAGCTCTCAGCTTTTACAGAGGCCTGTAAAACTGCGTTGCAGAGCGTCTGGGTTTAACCTAAGCAGGCTGAGCACCCTTAGGCTGCTCAGGGGAAATACCGAGGGCAGGGTGAAATTGACCAGAGGGCGATTGACCAGAGGGCGATTTTCCACAGGGCGATTGACCAGAGGGCGATTTTCCACAGGGCGATTGACCAGAGGGCGATTTTCCACAGGGCAATTGACCAGAGGGCGATTGACCAGAGGGCGATTTTCCACAGGGCGATTATCCGCAAGCTGCCCTGCACAGAGGCTGCCGCAGGAGCTGCCACCATTCCTCTCCACAGTGATCAGCAGGCCGGATCAGGCTGCTGAAGAGGCGGCTGCGGAGCTCCGCCCGTGAAAGGAATGCAGGCGAATTTCCCGGGGCGCCGGGCGCCGTGAGGGCGCAGCCGGAAGGTCCCGCCCGGCCCGGCCCGGCCCTTTCCGTCNGGCGGCGGGCGGGGGCTGGCAGCGGCCGCCTCGCAGTGGCTTCTCCGCCTTGCCCCCGCAGAAAGAGCCGGTCCCCGCACTCCGCCAGCCCCACCCGGGCTGCGCTGGGTCTGTGCTGGCCGCGGGGGTGTCCGTCGGTGGCTCCGTGCCTGGCCGCGGTGATGCGGCCGCTGGCAGGCCGGCTCCCTCCGGGCGGTGGAGGCCCTGTTGAAGCCCTGCTGCTCTGGGCAGCTGCTGCTGCTGCGGCCCACGCCGCGCTCAGCCGGGGGAGCGAGGGGCACGGCACGGCGGGAGGGGACACGAGGGAGCCGGGAGCTGCTCCAGCACGGCGCACCCTTGGCAGTGCCAGCGAGCGGTGCCTCTGGACGGAGCAGCACCCTGGTGTCCCCACAGTGACACGCGTGTCGCAGCACCGCTGCTGCTCCTGGGTGCCTGGGCTGCGTTGCCATGGGGTAACTTGCAAGCAGCAGTGGGGATGCTTATCAACAAGCATTGGCAGAGGAGAGGAGCCTTGCAGTGCGTGCCTTCAGTTTAAAACTTAAAGCCTAAGTTTTAGCTTAGGGTAGATGAAGAGGAGCTGCTTGTACAGAATTATTGAGGATATTCTGTTTTCCCCAGCTGTGTTTTGAATACACGGTTCAGGTGCCGCCCCCTCACAGAAAGAACGCAGCACCAGTAGATGTTCTTTATGTGCCTAAGCTTTCCTTGTGAGGAGGGAGGAATTGCCTGTGCTGAATACAGCTGGGTTTATACCTCTGTGAAGTTATGTGTTGGTGATGGTAGGGAGTCTTGGGTAAAGTAATACATTCTAATCCAACCAGAGTAGCTACTGCAGATCTTAGGGAGGCGTTGCATGCTTAAAGCATGATGCTGAAGATTTGGTGAGTTGCTAGTAGTTACTGACTCTGCTTAATATCCATTGATTTAGGCTTTAATCCCCTAATCTTCTCATTTGTTGCTTATCTGTATTGTTCAGTACCTGTAACAAATCTGTCTTTTCCTAAGGATGCTGTTCCCAGCCATCCTGACAGTGAATGCACTTGAGTGAGGTGAGGTTGAGTTGAGGCAGGAATCTTTTAAGAGCAGAACAGTCCAAAATGAGACTTTTTGAGACTTCCTTCTGTGTGGAAGAGCTGGGGGGTAGGCAGGGAGGAGCAGGACAGTAGGGTGCCTTTGTGCCCTTGCCTGCTCAAGAGAGACACCTGCTCACTACCACTGTTCCTATCTGGATGGTGCTGGGTTCGATTTTTAAATTTTTTTAAACAAGTGTTGCGTGGTAGTGTATGTACTAACGCCTGCTTTCTGTTTCTTTTGCATGAGGACTGGGACTTCTCATCTTCTGGTGTATTTTCTGGGCTGAAAATTGACCCTGATACCCTAGTAAAGAAGCTTGACTTGGACTCCAGAAGCATCATTTCCTCCAGAAGAGGTTTGTTGTATTTTGAATGAGTGCTGCTTTAGGTTGTGAGCAAAGACACTGGGGACTGTATTTGCAGTGGCTTTTAGTGGCTGTCCCAGGAAGCTCAGGGAGCTACAATGCAAACATTGCTTCCTGTGTTCCTCTGAAGGCTTTTAGGAGAGATTTGTTTACATTTGGGCTTCTGCATGGATGTGCTTAGTGATCCTCAGGTGGGGGACTAGCTTCAGGCAATCTGTGGGATAGCCTGGTGCAGCCAAAGACTGCCAGGGCTGAGAGCACAGCAGAGCCAGGGTTTTAACCTGAACTATGGGCTTACTCTATGGCTGCTTTTGCCTCACCAGCAGCTAACTAACCAACAGCAGAGCATGGTTACTTTAATGAGATAAAAGGCTTCACCTGGAGCAGCTGTTTTGATGTGTCAGAGCCAAAGGGCTGCAGTCCTGTGAGAAACCAATCCACTGCTGTGCTGGTGCTTGAGGGATGTTGCCTGTGGTTTGAGGGTTGTTGCCAGCAAGAGAGGACACCTCTCTCTACAGTTTTTTCCTCATAGTTTTCCTCAATTTGTGAGTGAGCAGGTGCCATTGGTAACCCAGCACTTTGTCAGCAGGTTCTTGTTGTGTGCCAGCAGTGCTTCACTCACAGCAGCCTGACTGCAGCAATTCTTCTCCTGTTCCTTTTCTCTTGTGGGGGTCTGTGGCTCAAGGATTCCCAGGCAGGAGAATCTTAACTCGTAGGGAGTATGGAAAGTGAGAGGGGGAGGAGGGAGGACATGATAGAGCTCCTTGATTTCCAGTCCCACAAGAAGGAAATGCTCTCTTTGACTGCTCACTGTGAGGCAGAGCTTTGTACCTGAAAGCAGTTTTCATTTCTAAATGTCTGCAAGGTCGCAAAAAATTTCTCTGAAGGCTGAATCCCAACCCCCCACAAACTGTATGTAAATGTTTAAATAATCCTAGAAGGAACAAACTACTGGACAGAGCCTGGTAGCACAGCAAGCTGTCCTGTTGCAGAAAATGCATGTGACTCCCAAATACCTTCTTTGCAAACTAAATTAATTTCTTTTCTTCATGTGGATAAATACTACAGCGACTTTGTTTTCCTGTCCAGGGCTATAAACAAATCAATCATACATGGGCAAGTGGTTCTCTGAGCTGCCCATCAGTGACATTTGGGCACAGAGTGAGGAAGTGGGGAGGTTGTGTGAGGACACATTTGCCCGCTCTCTGCACAGAAACCTTGGCAAAACACGTTGTTCTTGAAACACTGGGCTCATTGTTGGTAACTCTCCTGGGAAAAGGACACGTATGCATCTGTGTGTGCGTGTGCACGTTGCCATCTCTTTAATTAAATCAGACAGCATGTTGTTGGGGGCTGGCAGCCTGCAGTCCCAGCCTTTCATTGCAGGCTACATGTCTGGGTTATAAATAGAGCCGTGCTGCTGGTCCCCGTGCAGTGCTGATGATGCAGATGTGCAGCGCCTGGCTGCCTCTCTCGGGGCTCTGTGCTGCCTTCCTGCACGCAGCCCTGCTGACCCCGCTGCTTGGAGCTCTCCAGATGATCAGCTAAAAATAGCTCTTCATTTGGGGGCTCCAAACTGCAATTCAACCAGGCAAAAAGTGATTTGATTATTTTTTTTTACGTCTTCCCAAGCCGTTTGTGCCCTTTCTTGTTGCTGCGCTCTGGAGCCACGTAGAGGTTTTTTCGTTATGGAAATCAGTTCATTTTTTTATGTTAATTCAGTGAACTGTGACTAGGCTGTGCATACAATGGCAGACACCGTAGAGTTAGAAAAGAGATTCCAGGCAGACATGCTTTGTCTCCTGGCATCTCTGGTCAGCTCAGAGCTTGTTCTGCAGGAAGTTCAACTTGACTCTAACCCTCCCTCCACCTCTTCCTCCCTTTCCCCCTCAGCCTAGTGCACAGGGCAGGAGGGTAGGATTCTCCTACACATTGCTATTTTAAGATTTAATAACAAGACAAAAGCATGCTTCCCTCCCACTTGCTTTTCAAGCTCTGAGAAGGTCAAGTTGGCAGACTGTAGGTGGGCTCACTATCTCCTGTGCTTTTCACAGCTAGAGAAGATTTTTTTTTTTTTTCTGCCAAGGCTGCTGTTGAGAAAACAACAGTGGCAGTTGGGAAAACAGGTATTTGTCCTATGTGTGTGTATATCTCACATTACCCAAGATCTGTTCACATTGTCCAAGATTGCTGCTATCTGTGTTTTGTGTTTAGATCTGGCCTTAAGCTGTGACTCTCTTCCAAATAAAACCTAGTCTGAGGAAGATCTTGGAATTGGGTTAGATTTTAGAGGATGTCAGCTTGGAGCTCAACAGTAGTCAAAAAAGCCAATTGGATGTTGGGAGGTAGGAGGAAAATAGAACATGGAGAGCATTGTTATGCTCTAAATAAACCCATGGTGTAGGCAGCTCTTCGATGCTATGTGTACCATCACAAGGTAGAGAAGATCAACAGCAGAGCATGGTTACTTTAATGAGATAAAAGGCTTCACCTGGAGCAGCTGTTTGATGTGTCAGAGCCAAAGGGCTGCCAAAGTCCTGTGAGAAACTAATCCACTGCTGTGTTGGTGCTTGGGGGCTGTTGCCTGTGGTTGCCAACGAGAGAGGACACCTCTCTCTACAGTTTTTTCCTCATAGTTTTCCTCAATTTATAAGTGAGCAGCTTTTGCTGCTCTTTTGGCTGTGGTGGTTTTGAGGGAGCAGGGAGGAACATGATGTGTAAATTGGAAAGTCCAGAGTCTAGCAGGATTATCCCAGTTAACACATGTGCTTGTGTGTGTGCTGGGGCTGAAAGGAGTAAGGCCCCTTTTTGTGGGAGGATAAACTGGTGGTGTTGATTCTTGTTGGCTGAAGGTCTGCTTTTTCTGGGGATTTCTGAGGACTGCTGGTGCATCTGGTTGAGGCAGGGTGCCCTGTGGAAGTATCTGCTACTCATGGTAGTGGTGTGTTGCTTCCTTTAGGTACAGGGCTGATTCAGTGTGCTTGTGATTAGTGTGAGGTACCAGCACAGGCTGTTCTGGCATCAGTAATCCTTGTGGCATGAGAAGGAGAGGGTGGAACTGTAATGAAAAATGTCATCAAAATGGAATTCATTGTAGGTGAGCCTTGTGTTATGTGATATAAAAAGCCAGTGGTCTAAAAAGGAAAGTATTTTAATATGGTAGCTCTGAGCTGTGTCGTGCTGTGAAGCAGACCTGCTGCAACTGCTTTCCCCTGCTCTGCTTTTTGTCTTTAATCATTAGCTCAGCTGAACAGCAGATTCCAGATGATTTCCACACGTGTGTAGGTAACAGAAGCCAGTGCCATCCCTGGGAATGCTGGAGTTCAGTCCGTGAGTTGCTCTGTGCTCAGTGATTGCTTCCTGTCACTGTAGTTTACTTAGCCACTGACGTAATGTAAACCAAAGGCTTTGCTGTAATCTAATCCATGCAGGGACCTCTGTGGCTCGAGTGAGAGGATAAATCTCATTTGGGTGAGCCTCTGTAGCGTGGGAATTAAATGTTTCCTACCAAGTCAGAAATAATGGCCTGTCATATCGGGGTTGCTGCTGCTCATTTTTTCTTGTTTTCTTTAGCTTTCCTTCGTCAGCGTTTGCTCCTTGAAGTAAGGGCCCGTTCAAGCTTGGCTCTGGCTGAGCAGTTGCCTGTGAATGTCTCTTTTTTTTGGAGTGGATGATGAAGCAGTTGTGGAATGGTATGAACAACTGGATTGGTAGCTTCCTGCTTTATTTTCAGCTGCTCCAGAAGGGAACGGTGACAGGCAATGTTGTTGAGAAAACAAAAGTGCAGCAACAGCACGTTCATAATCGTTTGCAAAACCCGATGCAAAATCATCTTGATTTCTGAGGTTGGATTGGACATAAAGAAAGATTTCTCATTTTACAATGAGAGTGATGAGGCCCTGGCGCAGGATGCCCAGAGAAGCTGCCCCATCCCTGGAAGTGTTCAAGGCCAGGTTGGATGGGGCTTGGAGCAACCTGGGATAATGAGAGATGAAAGAGGGGGTTTAAGTAGATGCTCTATGCAGGTTTCTTCCAACCCAGGCCACTCTGTGGGTCTGTGATTCTGTACCAGGGTGTGACGCATAGAGTGAGGTAGGTCATGAGCAGAGGTTGTGCTCTGAAGACCAGGAGTGTCTTGCAGCCTGAGAGCCACTGTCAGTGGCACACGGGGGTGTAGAGGGGGGAAATGACTGAGCATCTGACAAAGAAAGAATTCCCTTCTCTTCCTGAAGAAATGTGGAGATAGGAATGATAAAATCAGACTAAGCAGGGATTCACTGACAGCAGTGAATTTCTGGGGTCTGCAGGCTGTGTACAGCCTTGCTTTGCTCCTTTCTGAGGTTTTCTGTGAGTTTCTTTTGACACCAAGCCTCTGTTTGCAGAGTCACTGACAGATCCCTTCTGGTTTGCACCTCAGCTTCTGCTCTGGAGTTCCAGATCTGCTGGGTCTGTCACCTTATCTGCTTCTGCTTGGGCTCTGCACCCACTTGTCCAAGTCTGTTCTCCTTTTGTAGCCTCCAAGAGAAGCAGAAAATCTGTGGTTGGTTGCTCCTGCATTAGCTTCATGCAATATGATTTACTGTCCAGTTTTGAGGTTTTTTTAATGGATGTTGTACCAGAATGTTACAGAGTGCCTGTAAGACCTCTCCTCTGACAGCATTGCTGTTCCTGCAGTGTCTAGACTCGTGGTTACCCCTGCAGTGGATCCACAGGGAAACAGTGGTGTGGAAAAATTGCAGCTATGACCAGGCTGCCATTATTTTTCTGGAGCTCTTGACAGGATGCCAATCTTTGTGTCCTGTAGTTTATTCCTGACTGTTGATTGGATTTCTGCATATTTATTGCATTTAAATATTAAGGTTCTTCCTCTTTTGTCCTCATCCCTCATCACCTTTCCTCTGTTTTGATGTCTCGGGTTTTTTTCTACTCTTGTGGCATACTGGGGTGTTTAACAATTGAAGGATTAAAAAAATAAATTAATCCTGTTTGTTTTAATGAATGCATCTGTTCTGAATATCAGTTCTAAACCTCTGCTGCCTTTTCTTAATGCATGCTTGGGGACTTTTGAAATCTGCTTGTGTTGGTCATTCACATCTCTGGTGTGGAAAGCTGCTGGATCCTCACAATTCTGCTGCTGTTGGCTTTTCTTCAGCTTTTCATTCTGTGCTGGCAGTTGTCAGGCCTGTCTTGTGTTTGTTTTGTGCAGAACGCCTTCCTCAAGCTGTTCCCCACAGTAGCACAGCTCAGATGGGATGGGAGGGTGTAAACGGGCTGCTCCTCACGCTGAGGATGGCAGGGAGCGGCTGCAGCACCTCCAACGTGTTGGTGAAATCTCCCTGGGAAATGCCTGTGCGCTGTGCTAGACCCAAGTGATGAGGTGTTCCTCCTCCATCTGTCTTTGTCATTAGCTGCCCAAGCTCTGGGCTGTGTGAATTTGGGGAGTGGTGAAATGCTGTCCCTGGTGCTGTCTGTGGCGCCCTTGGTGGCGTAGCACCGGAACCATTGTAATGCCTTTGAAAATACCTGATGGGTGTGTGGGTGCTGCCCTGGGAGGAGCAGCTGTTTGAGTGGTGTTTGAGCTGGGAATTCCTGCTTTAGCTCCTCCCTCCCTCCACCCCGTACCTTCTGCAATGTGCCTGTGTCCGTTGTGTCACCTGCACAGGTCCAGGATGTGTCCCAGGACTGAATGTGCAGGTCTCAGCTCAAAGGGGAACCTTCCCTGCACAAGCTGGTGTTGCTTCTGACATCGTGTGTGAAAGTGTTTGAAACCTCCAGTAACAAAATTTGCAAGAAAGGAAAAGTTCCCAGGGAAGGGAAAATGCTGTGTGGGGATTAAACTCTTTACCTCTCCTCCAGGCCCAAGGCTGGCCACCGTGGTAGCTTGATAAAGTGGCAGATGGCAGTTTACCTTATCTGAGTAAATAGCTTTAGGTAGCAAATTACTGTACATTCTTTCTGCCTTGCTGTTCAGCTGAAATTTATTTGGTTTTTTTTGACTGCGTCATTAGGACCTGCTTTTATCTTGACAATGCCAGATCACCTTTTAAGGGCAGATTTGGTGTCTGAGAGTTTTGTAACGGGCTGTTAGAAAACTGCAGTGTGTTTGGGAGGGGCTGAGATAGTGGTTTGTCGTCTGGGAAGCCTCTTCAGTGAGGTCAGATGACCTCAGTCTGCAGGACACCTCAAACATATTGTGTAGCTCCCAAGAACTCGCCTCAAAGCCAGAAGGTTTTTCTGTTCCTTTGGTCCAAAGGATTAAAGTCAGTGGGATCTTACTTCAGCAAGTTCTGTATCAGTGGTGAACAGCTGTGGGGTTTGGTTTAAATGGAGAACAGACTTGCTGTGGTCCCTGGGGACTGTGGAGTGGGGATCCTCCTGAAAGCTAAAGACATTGGTGCCTTAAATAATAATTTTTTAAAAAAAGGTTAAAAATCCATGCTGCTTAATGTTGCTTTAATGATTTCTCTGTGCAGTGTGGTGCTGGCTGTGAGAATAGCTGTGGGAAGCTCCACTTTAATTAAAGTAAATGCAATTAATTGAGAAGCAGTAAATGAGCATCTGAAGCTTGCACTGTTTTCAGTGCTTTTACTTCCCTTCTGCAAATAGAGCCTTTCCATGTTGTGAGTGCCTTCTGCCAGATCACAGGAACCAGTTGTGTTAATATTTATGGAACCAATTAACTTTTTTTGTTTTCTTTTCCTCCCTCTAGCTGGGGCTAAGTCTCTGTTCTTAAAATTAACATTAAAAAACCAAAAGACTCCAATTAGCTCGTGGTTGAGCACTACACAAACACAAACATTTTCCAGAGAGCCCAAACCTTCCAAAATGTTCTGCAGCCTGCTCCAGGGGAGGAGGCTGTCAGTGGGAAGAGCTTGAAATGAGTCCTAGCAGTTTGAAGGATGTGTCAGATTGCTCTAGTTTCTTATTATGGTTGGTTCCTTGGCTGTGCCTGCTGTGTAGTGCTCTCCAGTAGCACTTTTGGAAGGTACATGCCTGCCCTGGAGCAGCCTTTCCATGCTGCTGGATGGATGGAGAGGAGGATATGGCTCAGTGAGGGATTGGAGACTTCATTGGAGAAGCTCCTGAGGTGCTGCTCTGTGGTTTTGCAAAGCCTTCTTCCAGACTTTGTGAAAGTTGGGTGCTCAAACGTGAGATTTCCAGGTCAAACTTATCAGTGCCTTGTGCCACTGAAGGGCTTGCTGAATTTGAGGCCAGGGTGGCCCCTTGTCTTCCTAGCCAGGGCATGGCAGTTGCATGTCATGCCATGTCTTGCTCTGTGTGATCATAATTCCTGGAGCTTGAAAAAGATACTGATCTGGCCTGGTATTCTCCTGTGAAATGAATTTAAAATGGTTGGACATCCTTACACAAAAATAGATCAGTGCTGCTTAGGAGAGTACTGCAGCTGTGGTGTTACAAAAGAGGGTTGTGAATTGAAATCCCTGTCTTTGCTGTACTAATGTGAAAGCTTTAACATAATTAAGTTATAAATTCCACAAAGAAGAGAGGTGGAATGGCTCTGCACTGGTGCCAAAAGGGCTTCCCAGCACAAGTTCCAATAATGCAGACCTCTCATGGGGTGGGAGAGAGGGATGGCTCAACGGTGCAGGAATTGGGAAAGCAAGTCTGAAGAGGAGTGAGGAAGCACTTGTGGAAAGGGCAGGTTGATAGCTCTGGAAGTCAGGGCCATTTCCTTGTCACCAGCAGTGGTATGGTGTTGTGTCAGACTGTCAAATGTCTCTCTGAAATACGTGTCCTGGGAGTTTAATAAACGCTCTGTTTAGAAAATTGGTGAAGGGTGGATGGCGTGAGAGGTTTCCCTCTTCTGGGTTGCCCCTTCTGACTTGTCTTGATATGTTTCTGAGGTGCAAGAATATTGAGCCTTCTCCTTACCCCTCTGGGAAATGCCCATGTGAAAAGCTGCTTTTATTTTTTTTTCCCCCACAAACTTCTGTGCTATATAAGTCACATTTCTGATTTACTGAGAGATAAATCTCTGCCCTGCTAATGTGGGTCTTACTGAGTTACAGGCTGTTACAGGGAGATCTCAAAAGTTCATGTCTGTCATTCAGACCTAGTGGGATCTATAGTGTTTTTCTATTCTATGCAAGTTATCCTTTTTTCTGGTCTTTGTGAGCAATTTATGGACCAAGGTTTTCTTTATGCTTGGGTGGAAATGCATGTGTCAGCTGAAGATCTGTTTATCCCCTTCAGCGTTTCAGAGTGGCACTGCTGATGCTTATATGTGGCATAACTGGTAATAACATCTAATTTGGGCTTAAGTTTTTATTCAAGTGGCTTGTAGAAAGGGGTTTTTGTTGTTGTTTTTTTTTTTAAATGAAGCTTTTAACACGGTAAATCTCAATGTACATTCTCTGAGCTAAATGTGGGAAACACAGCTATGCAAGGATTAAATGCAGTGGGTACTGGAATATTCTGGGTTGTTTGAAATGATAATTTGGACAGATTTAGATAGAACTAGCAGTGCTGCAAATGTTCCATAAAGCAAACCACAGAAGATTCTGGAGAAAATCCTGCTGCAGAAGAACAGGCTATCCAAGCAGTTCTTCAGACAAGAAGGGACTGTGAGCTGGAAGGCACGTCGTGATAGTGATAACCAACTCCAATGAAATGTGGTGCTTCAGAGAGTCCCAGGCAGGAAATTTGAGGGAAAATGGGGCATACACACTTGTTCCCTGACCCACTTGTGCTGTGTTCTTGATTGCTTGGAGAATACACAGCAAATCAATGAAAAATTTTGGCTTCTATGATCGTGGATGTTCATTCCTGGTGTGGCTGTGCACGTACATGCTCTGCGCTTCTTTCTGTTGCATTTCCTAGCTCCGTGGCTTTTTCACTTTGTTTTTCCTTATGTCTATTTTCCTCTCCAAGGTTATTTGTAAATTCAGGTCACTGAGTGTTCTTATGTAACGGGAATGGGCTTCTTTAGCATGGAGAGGACATTCCCAGCTGCAGTGGGTACAGGCTGTGTCTGTACACGCAGCAGTTATTTCACAATTTGAGTTGAAATAACCTGGTGTGCCTGTCAACAGGGAGACATGGGAAGGTTTTTCCACACTGCAGGAATTCTGTTGTCAGAAATCACAATTTTCAATTGCTTTTTTCAGTGACACTTCTGTATTTTACTCCGCAGAGCCTCTGGCTATTGCTTTTGATTCATGCCAGTAATTTGTGACTGCAGGGCTGGGCTTGGGTAGGGCTGGGCTTAGGTGTGCTCCTCTGCAGCTGCAGGTGTGCTTGTTGTTTTAGTGTCTGTACCTGAGTGGGTGTTTATTTATGGAAATAGCATGCAGATGTCTAGATACTGTTTATGTGGGGTTATTATAACTTCTTCATGTATTTTCTCCCTCCAAAATAGAGGGCATTTTCCTGTTTACCTGTAATAGGTGTAAGTGGCAGGGTTTTTCTGGCAGAAGCCAGAGCTGTCCCATTGTGAGCAGAGCCAGAAAGAGCTGAAGTGCACCCAGTGCAGCCACAGCTGAGCCTGTCAGGCACAGTGGTGCTGTCTCTGGGAAAACAGATAATTAAGAAGGAGTAGAAGAAAAGTGAGAGAGCCCTATAAAGACCAGGGACAGGAAAGGAGGTGCTCCAGTCACCAGGACCCCAGTGGGTGAATGTGAGGAGGAGGGAGCAGCAGAGAGTGACTGTAATGCCATTTCCTGGCCCTGTGCACTGCTCAAGGGAGTTGAGAATGAAGAAGTCAGAATGAAGGACTGGAGTTGAGAAGGGGGTGGGTGGGGGGAAGGTGTTTCAGTGTTTGCTTTTCATCATCTGATTCTACTTGGATTGGCAATACATTACATTAATTTTCCCCGAGTCAAGTCTGTTTTGCCTGTGATGGTAATTGCTGAGTGATCTCCCTGTTGTTTACCTCAGCCCACAAACTTCTCATCTTATTTTTCTCCCCTGTTCTTTTGAGGAGGGAGGGAGCAGCTGGATGGGCAGCTGGCCAAGGTCAGCACACAGCATCACAGTAACTCAGTAAAAACTGAGATGAAGCTCAGAACCAGGTAGAACTGTCCCCGTGGTGGTGCCTCTGCCTTCCTTACTGCATTTTTCAACTGAATGTTTTCTGAGAATTTTGCAGCTGCAGGGACACTCTTGCATGAGAACTGAATTCCTTTGCTTTTGATTGAGGCTCACAGGTGTTGAAGCAAGTCACTCTTCCACATGTCTGTGTACCTGTATACCTGTAACAAGGTACACAGGCCTTTGTGTCCTGAAGGTCAGAATTAGGAACTGCTCCTCTTCCTCTGTTCAGGCAAGGAAAGGGAGCAGGACAGGACACAGCCATATACTCCAGTGTGAATTCAGGGAAGTACAGGACAGATCTTGGGCCCATCTAGGTGTTTCTTCTGCCTGGCTTGGCTGTGTAGGAGGTGCTGTTCCAGCTGTGTCTGCATTGCTGACAGCTTTGTAGCACAAGGGGACGTACCTGTGGCAGAGCAGAACAAATCTCTTTTGAGAGTGTTCTTTTTCAGATGTTAGATGTGCTCATTAGAGGGCAGCAGAATAACTCTTCCTTTTTCTAGGTCAGGTCTATATTTTTGATTATTTTTCATCTCTGCAGGGCATAGAACAAAATTTTCCAGTTCCTACTTCAGTTTTCCTGGTGCATTAAGTGTACAGAACAACAATGCTCATATGAAAACCTTAGCCTGTACAAAGAAATATGGAATATTTATAGTAAAACTTGCTTCTTTGAAGCTTAGGGGGGGTTTGCAGGCTCATGTGAGAGAGAGCTTCTCTAAGATTAAACCACAAATGGTCAGCACAGTATGTGGAAAAACAGCAAAAAGAATATTTCACAGCTAACTTGTTTTTTGCTCAGCATAATTCCTATTTGACCTATATGTCCATATGCATCTATGGATTTATTTGCTGCACTCCAGCTGCTGCTGCCACCTTTTTCTGCTTGAAGAAAATGTTAAAGAACCAGTCTTGCTTCATCCAAAAGTAATCTTTAAATGAGATCTGATAGTACACCCCCCACCATCCTCTGGAATGTAAGTACTATAAATAATTATGGCGCTGTCTTTAAAGGCTAAATGAGGCTGGGATTTGGAGTCCAGCATCACAATACTTAAAATGCATTATTTATTATGTAACTTCATAGAAGGCTGTAGCACTGACTTCATAGCCAGTGTGTTTCAGGCTTCTGGAAGAGGTGGGTACAAGTCCTGGCTGGGGGTGAGTGTCTCCCATGCACATCTTGTTGGTGATGTTTTGCATCACCTGTTGACTTTTGGAGGAGGTGAGCTGGTTCAAGACAGCTGGAATAGCAGGAAATTTTTTGGGTTTTTAGGTTTAGCAGCATCAGCCATTGGTTTCCTGACTGATTGACTGATTTCCTGATAGCTGACTGATTTTGGAAGGTCCTCAGTGGAAGCAAAGCTTCATTAACTAATCTTTGCTCCTTGGTCTGACAGGGTGGAACAGCTGGGAGGATTGGCAGGGGGAGACATGACACCTTTCTCTCTTACCAACAATGTGTTGTGTGGTTTGCCAGCCTGCAGGCTTCTTCATCTCCCTATCCTCTACCCAAAGGTGCAAAGGGACAGGTCCCTCAGCAGTTTGTGAGTGCCTTGTGTTCCTCACATGCATGGGGGCTCCACCAAAGCAACACGTACTTGGCTGCTGGCAATTTTGTAGCACAATTCTGCCCTGAATTATTTTTAGGGTGGCAATATCCAAACCCACAAACTGCTGAAATGGAACAACCTTCTTGATACTGTCAAAATGTTGTTCCTGGCACAGTGGCTTGGATCAGTCCTGCCTCCTGGAGAAGTCCAGATTGTGCTTTGCACTCCTGGTTTGGGATCCACCATGTAGCTGGCATTTCTTCACGTCACGCTGCGACACCTCAGCAAAATCAGGACTAATAGGGAGCTCCTCATCAGGGAAGGAAAGCTGAACAAAGCCATAAAAATGTGAACAATGGCTCATAGCTCTTGGCAGCTTTTGGGCCATTAGGTAAAATTAATATCCTGTCAGCAGGGTAAAAAGATTAAACTCAGTCTTACACCAAGTGAGAAACATGAGGAGTCTGTAGGCGTGTGGATTTAACTCCATTGGACTGTGATCCATATTAGGAAATTAGCAGGCACAGTGCTCATGCCACAGCCTTCTTCATGCAGAGCAACACTCTTCCTGCCAGAATCTTCTGTGCAATGGAGGGAGATGGCTGGCTTCCCTCATATAATCAAAGTCTCTCCTGGGAGCTAACATGGTGTTTTGTTGGGGATATAGGTGTTCTCAGTAGGTGGTTTGTTCGGGTGTGGTGAGCCTAAGTATTGCAGATACTGCTTGGTAAGGGGTGTGTAGCTTTTTTGTTCAGGGAGAACTTTCTTCACAGGAAGGATGCCAGTGCTTGCTGCCCTGTAAGCCTGGTAATACTGAATGAGAGGTGAGGCCATGGATGGGCAGTCTCAAGGTTTGCTGCTGCAGTCCCAGACCTGAGAAGACAATGCCAAATGTCTGGCAGCTCTGAAAGCTGACAAGGAGTGTCAGAGAAGCACCTACTCACGGTAGTTTGTTCCTTTGCCATTCCCTGTTATTTCTTTTAACATCATGGGTGTTCTTTCCACAGCTCTGTGCTGGCAGCTGCTGATCTCATCTCTGCGTGGGGTGGATGGGGCTGGACCTGTTGATGCTAGTGCAGACAGTGTAAATGAGACTTTATTGCCTGCCTGTGCTGCTGGCAGGCAAGAGCATCAAGTACAAAGTGGCAGAGCCCTGTCACTTTTTCAAAATTTGGCTTGCTTTAAAATAGGTTCTACCAGGAAAATGTCATTCCAAAATGGGGATCTGATGCTGCAGGGCTGAAAAAAAAGAAAGGTGAAGAGGTGATGGGCTGGAGGAAAAGAAGCCAACAAAACAGCAAAACACCTTCTGCCTCTTCTAAAGAGGCCCTGACCTTGATTTTTCTTTTTTAAAAGATTTCTTCTACATTTAAGTGAGCCAAATGGGTATATTGGAGTAAAGAGGCTTGCTCTAAGACCTTTTTTGAAAAACAAGTCTTGTGTGAGAATCGCTATGGGCCAGACAAAGAGCTCCCTGTCAGGGGCCAAGTCTAGCTTTGTCAGGAGATGAGGAGTTCTGTGGGAGGCCTGCAGTGAGGTGATGGTCCCAGGGGTTTCTTGGTACCTCCCTGTGTCCCTGGAGCCAGAGGAGGAGTGGGAGCAGGGTGTGGATGTAGGTCTGTCCAGGGGGGAAGATGCTGTGTGAGTGTCTGTGTTGTGTAAGATGACAGAGCTGGTGATCCTGTTGGTGCCTCAGGGCTTTTGGGAGCTCTGAATTGTCAGCTGAAGTGGAAGAGCAGTTGAGACAGCACAAAAGCAGCAGCCACCAGCAGTGGCAGTGGCAGCCAGAAGAGATGGTGAAGCAGTGTTTGGACCAGTTCCACCTACAGGGCAGTGTGTGCTCCCAGGAGGAGGGAAGGAGACTTGACAAGCTTGGGCACCACCTGGAATGAGTGTTTTCGTGGGCTAGGCTTGTTGAACTGTTTAATCAACATCACCACCACGAAAAAAAACCCGTCAAAACTGGTAGTTCACTGTGTCATGTTTGAATGCTAGGACTCATAAGACCCTTTGGAGGTTAAAGTGCCATTATGATCACACAGAGGCTTCATGCAGACAGAAGATCACCTTGATCTGTCCTTTAGGGGCTTCTGCTTGGCAGCTTCAGTGTTGACCTTGTGGTGAAACAGTTCCTTATTGATGGTACTCAGCTGTACAGTGCTGTGGTAAAAGAGCCATCTTGTTTCTGGTCTAGACAGAAACCCTCTGAGCAGGGAAGGCTGTGTGCTCCTGTGGGGCAGGAGGGGGTGCCTGGGTTCAGCAGATGCTAAGCTGCAATGGATGCTGAGAGTGGGCTCAAGTTCCATCTCCACCCCAATCACAGACCAGAAGAGCAAGGATATTATGCTTGTTCTCCAGGTGGTTATTTTTCCAGCTGTATTCTTCAAATACTTCCCAACTTTGAAATCTGCTGTATGTGCTCCTAAAATGGGGGAGAATGGGAAGTGTTCTGCATTGCCAATCCTGCATGTCAGGTGTTGCCCAACTGAGCTGGGGGCTGCAGATCAAACATGTGCCTGGCACAAGCTATTTGGGAAGCTTTCCTGGGTATTCTCACTCTCCTTACTTTATGTTAGTGTTTTAGTGTGTATGCAGCAGTTTATAAAGCCACTTATGATGCAAGTGGTGTTTGAACTGACTGATCAGAATGTGACTGGATCGAGCTGATAATTCTTAAATTATGTAAATAATGAAAGTCTGCTGGTGTTACACTGGTTGAGTTGTGGCGCTCTTTTCTGTGTCTAAATCTAAAATTACTTTGTATATATTGCCTAAACAGACTATTGGGTAAAAGAAATGAGTATGGTTACATTTAATTTGTGTCTGCTCAGTGGTAGAAGATGTGGCTGGACTTTAGTGTTTCCTCTGTGCTCCCCAGCTGCAGGTGTGTGGGTTTCCTGGAGTGCAGGAGCTCTGACAGCTGCAGATGGTGGGATTAACTCCTTGACGTATGGTTGTGCAATAGATAGGGCAGCATGGGGAGGGGACCCCACTACACTAATCTGCCACACAGACTTAACAATCAAGGGCAAGCTCTGACATGTGATTACTTTTTTCATTTCACTGTCAATGCATGGCGTGTTGTGAGTGGGGAAACTAACTCACGCCACAGGGAGCCTGAGAGCAGGCATGTTAAAGAATCCAAGGGGGAGTGCCAGGAGAGGAGAATTAATCAACAGTTAAAATAACTCATTGGAAATTTTGCCATGGTCCTAAAGCTCTGAGTAAGGTTCAGAGTAATTACTTCATAAAAAGAATTGATTGGAGCAGTCAGGAAGTGTCTCTAGAAACTCTCCTTCAGCTTTTCTCTCTGCTGGTGTGTAGGCATTGCCCAGGTCCTTGTGACTGTGAACGTGATGGCAGGTTCACTGAGCTTCCTTAGCATGGGGGCAGGAAAAGCACATGTGCCTCACCTCAAAGGAGGTATAGGAGCTCACAGCAGTGTCTGCAGCCAGTGCTGTTCTTCCTGAGCTTTCACATTTATCTGCAGATCAGGTTTTTGGCATTGATGCCAAAAGTGTGAAATATGAGCAATGACTCAATTGCCCAGAGCTCTTTTGCTTGGAAAAGAGCTCTGATCAATTGAGAAAAGAGGGGCTGATGAAGTTTAATCAAATATGTTTGCCCCAGAGACTAAATTAGTTCCCAGTGTATTCCAGTAAGATAAGTGAGGAAAAAACAAATTAGAAGGTGCTGGGTTCAAGGTGGGCAAAGATCCTTCAGTAAAATGGCAGTTAAGTTGCAGGACCCCTTGCACATAGTTGTTCTGAATTTCTGGTACCACATGGATTCCAAGCAGATCCTCCAAAATAAAAATTCGTTGGAGGTGCTGCATGCCAGCACTCTCTACTTGGGCATTACACACAGCTGTGGTCAGGCCTGGTATGTTCTTAGCTCAGTGGTGCTATTTGCTGGACACCAGGCTCCAGTTCGAGTCCTCAAAGTGCCTTCTGTTAATGCTTTGTGAGATGTTGGTGTGTAGCCTCTGCCTGTGGCTGGCCACACAAGGTGGAAGGCCAGGGTGGCTGCCCATGGATGCTCCAGTGGGTGTTCCTTCCAGGCCCCTTTCAGTGGCTGTTTTTTGTTTCCTGAAGCTACAGCTGGAGATGGGGTGGAAGGGCTGCCAATGGTACAGCTAAGCACTGCCAAAGTGGAATTTTTTGTTCCTGCCCTGATCCCAGTCCTAAATACATTCATGCAGTCACTCTGTCCCTTGACTATTTTAGCATAAAGTTGTCACTACAGTATTTCTATTGCAATTTAAAAACTGGAATGAAAGTGTTAAGAATCTGACCTTGTACATGCTTTTAATACAATTTTGTGGCAGACCTGCTGGAACTGAGAACAGCTGATTAAAATACTTACAGGGTACAAGTTAAGCTTTGGGCTTTTTTGCCTATTCTGCCTGTAACGTTTTTGCAACTGCCAGAAAATTGGTATATCTTCCCAGTCTGTTCTGTAGTCATTAGTCTGTACTGACTTTCTTCTTTCCTGTGCTTCCTGCTGTCCTTCAGATCCATCATGGAATTAATTGGTGGGGAAAAAAGAACAGGGAAAGAAATTTGTCCACTGCACATGGCAGGAATTTGCTGGCAATGCTATCTCAGGTTAAGTACAAAATTGTAACCTGTTTTTTTTTTTCTGTAAGCTACCAGGCATCTGCTCTGTTTCTTGCTTCAAAATAGGATATGCAGGTTTTGTCTGGAAAATAAGGCCTATGGCCCAGACTGGAAATGTTGGCTACTTAGTACTAGGGAGAGGAGAGATTACAGTTCAACAGGCAAACAGAGCAAGAATAGGGTAAGCAATAGAAATGCTGACTCTGCTGCCCTCAGAGAAGGGTAACTTGAGCCCAAGTGGTTGGGATGCCCTGTTTGGAGGCCAGGAAAGAGCTACTGTTTGAAAGACAGGGATCTGTTAGAAAGGTCAGGGACTGATTGGATTAACTAGGGCAGCACTGAAAGCTCATCTAAAAGAAAGTAAGGTGGGGCAAGGGTTTTTTTAACATCTCATTGGTCTTGCCCAGGATCACGCACTGGGAACTCCTTAGAAGAAGCTGGAACTTTTTCTCTGCCCCTTTGTCCCAGCAAAGGATGTGTCTGTGCTCCTGGCTTGGATCTCACTGGAGCCTGGTCTCTGCACTCTTCAGAGTCTTAGATTGTGTGGCCTTCCCCCAAGGCTTCCTTCTCACCTCATGCCCATTCATAAAGCAGACCAGGGCATTGAGTCCTCTGCTGGATTTCTCTTCTAATTCTGTTTTCTTCTGTTTGTTTGCTTATGCTGCAGTTCAAGCTGTGTCTGTTTATTCCTTGTAAAATTCCTGTGTGTGCATCTGAAGGGAAGTTTCTGTCATGTTTGCATCTTTAATTTAGAGGCACATATTCCTCTCTGGGTATGTGCTCTGGGCTGCACAGGGCAGAGGAGTGGCTGAGGGAGTAGCACTGGTTTTATGTGTATCCTATGCTCTGTCATGTGCCTGGGACCAGTCAGGGATCTGCTGTTTGCAAACACAGAGCATGTAACTTGTAGGGCCGTGGCAGTCAGGATACAGAGGTGTGTGTCTCCAAATGTTATGTGTATCTGCTGTATTTTTTTCTCTTTCCTGAAGTCCCTGTGGGGCAAAGTCTAGTGTCCAGACATCTCTGCCTGATTTTTTTATGTCAGCAACTCTCCAGGAGCCATGTCAGGCACTTTCTTGTTATATGTGTCTGAAAGCTGCTGCATCCTTGGTGGGTTTGCACAGCCTCTTACCACCAGCTTCCTGATAGTCTTGAGCTGATAGTTTTTTGTTGTGTAGTCTTGGTGGTCTAATCTTTTACCAAGCTCTCCCTTCTGGGTTTTGAGGCAGAGGTGTTGACATCCCAGGACCCCTAAAGAGTGAGTAGGAAAATAAGAGAAGACTGTAGATGTGGTGGAAAGCTCATTCCTAGAACACAGTTATGGGACCTCAGGTGGAGAGGAGAGGTGCTTGTGCCACAACAGGCTAAACTATACAGCTCAGTCTGTGGGGAAGAAGAGAAGGAAAAGATGCTGTAGCAGTGTTCATTGTTACTGTTTAACAGACAGATGTGGGAGACATGGAGTTCACTCCAAAAGCTTTTCATTCAGAGTGTGCATCCAGGTTTCTCTGTAGGAATCCTCTGCCAGCTGCTCCCCTCCTTTACCTTCTGTCAGTGGCTCTTCTGGAGTCCTATGTCTGAATGTGGCTGGGAAATCAAAAAAGTCAAAGTTGTGGTGTCATGCCAAGTCCTGCCTCTGGTCATCTCCTTTCTCCCATGCCACATGTTGCCTTTTTCCCAGTGGAGCTGTGGCCTCTGCATTTTGTGGCTGTTCTTCTAGTCGGGTCCTTGCGAAGAGGCAGAACCCAGCTAAGAAATCTGTAGCTAAATCTGTAGAAGTACTAAAGGAGGAGGTGAAATAGGAGAGGAAGGAAGATTTTTCAGGCTGTTGATGAGCTGGTGTTAGAACAGGTCAAAACCTGCTGCTTGATGTTGACCCCTGAGCTGTTTCTGAAGCTGCTTCTGTTTTTTGCTTCCAGGCTGCAATCAGAGTCAGAATTGATGCTGGAATGTTTGATCAGGGAATTTGTTTCTAACTTCTGATGATCAGACATGTATTTCTCTATGGCTCCTGTGTGTGGGAGAACTGTGTTTGCAAGGTGAGGGTTGGGGTGGGTCTACCAGTAATTTTCACGTTTCCCTTGTTTCTCATGGCTTGGTTGGTGCCATCACTGCTGAATCTCTTACTGTGACAAGATTAGCCCTACCCACCCAGAAGGCTTGGCATAGGAGCTGGTGTGCTGTGTCAGAACAAAAAGAGTATCCAAACTGGGCACTCCCATCTTTTGACAGCAGCCAGCAGGGAAAACCTTGGGAGTATAGCAGCACTTTCCTCAAAATGCTTAGCTGGGTACTTAAAGCATCCAGTGCCTAATAACTGTTGCAAAAAACAAACTAGTGAACTGCACAGGTAGAAAGCTGTAGGTACCACCAGTGCCAAATCCATTGAGTGCCTCCAGCTGTGAGAGGTTCTGCAGACATTCCCTCTGTCCTCACTTGTCAACCTGTCCTGAGGACCTGGGAACGCTTGTGTGCTCATTCATGTCAGGCTGGAATAAGGGCATCAGCTGGCCTAGGGACATGTTGCTACTGATGAATTTTAACTTCTGTCTAAAATAGATTGTGGGTACTTTAGACCTTGGGGCTGAAGTCTGAAAGATCAGTCCAGCTGGCTCACAGAGCTCCCTGTGCTCCTGACCATGCATCTCCCTTGGTTTGGCTCAGCTCGTTAAAGAAGCAGGAAGCTGACCTGGGTGCAGGGGAGTTGGGTTTGTGTGCAGGACCTGGGGGAGGCAGGGTGGAAGAACCAGCAACAACAAATGCTTGGATAAGCTAAGCCAAGCTAAGCTCTCATTTACCAGCACCCTGAGCTACTGTGGAGTCTGCTTGCTGTTGTCTCTGTGCCAAGTTTCCAAATGTCATGTGTTGATAGTGCCCGTGGTATTGATACTGCTTCACATTCCATGTCAGTCTTTCCAGGGGAAACAGCCCTGGCTCTGTGTCGTTAATGTGGAAGTCGATTACAGTTGATTTTTTTTTTTTCTTTAGTTCCATTAGAGCCAAGCAATCCAATATTGCATACAGTATTCCCTGGAGCAAGCCAGCACTTTGCAGACCTCTTCCCTGCTCCCCAAAGCACCCCCAAACATCCTGCCAGCATCACTGCAGAAGTAGAGAGTGTGTCTGCAATCCCTTTAGCAGTAGGTGGGGCATTGGCATACAGAGACCTTGGAGTGGTGTTGTGGATATGTTGCCTGTACAGGCATGTGCTGGAAGAGGCTGCCAGTTTGCCAGGAAAGCAGATTTACTGAACAGAGAATTTATTAAATGAAATCAGGGCTCCTTCCCTGATGTGTGGCCCAGCCAAGGGTGAGGGCTACCTACCTTAGGTGTGGTTGAATACACTCAGGTTTTTTGACTGTTGACATGGTTTTTTTGAATAGGTGTTTTGGTGAAATCCAGCTTGATTGTAGATGCTAAAGCACTATTTCTGATCAATGAAACTTTCTTTGAGGAGCTGGGGCTGGGGGAAGCAGAGGTGTGACATTTCAGCTTCCTTGTCCTTGAGCTGTGCAGCTCTCTGAACAATGGTGGCAGGGTGGTCCTTCCTACTGATGGAGTATCCTCTCTGCTGAAAAGGCAGCCTGGGATAACAACTTGCCAGTGTTAGAAGGGTGCATTCAGGGCCATCCAGAAAATCCCTTTACTCAGGTCTAGATTGCAATACACCCTTTAGATGCTAATTTAGCAAATCTCCCAAGAAGAAACAGGGAAACTGTTAGCTGGGAAGAATACTTTTGTGGCTCTTCAGAGGTTTTTCTAGGATTTCTCATGGTTTTGCACATGTGCTTTCATTGTATCCTTGTATTTCTGGACACTTGTGAAGAAGGGAGGGCTTCAGGAATAAATTTTAGATAGTCTTTTCCTGCTTTGGGCAAGTCCAAGTGCATATTGCTGTTGGAAGAGTTGTTGCCATGAGAGATGGAGGGGTGCAGAGATCAGGCTTAGATGTTACTTTTGGGTCAGCTGATGTGTTTCAAAAGTCATAGGTCCAGATTTTTCTGGAAAGCACTGATTGGCATAAGCACAATTGCTTCTCAAATGGAAGTTGCTGGAGTGAAGCACTTGATGCCCTTCTGACAAACTAGACACTGAGGAAGTAATGGTAGGGGGGAATTCTCTCCTCTCTCAGCTCTTCTCTGCCTTCTGCTGTGCCCCTGAGTGCTTTTTCCTTCTCAACAGATGGAAGGAGAGGATCTGTCCAATCTGTGCCTTTTGTGCCCTGTGGAGAAGAGAGGGCTTAGTGAGTGGGTGCTTCAGGTCACCAGGCTAGGAACAGAAAAGATCTTCTGCCAACTCTTCTCCCCATCTGCCCAGTTGGGCTTCCTGTGGGCTTTGGTTTTGCTGTGGCAGCCCCACACCTTTCTTTTGGAAGACAGACCTCACTGAACATTTAATGGTGTCCTGTGGGTATCCGGCTTCCTGTAATATCCTTGGTTTTGCCCCTTCCCTTGCTGTTCCCACTTCTCCCCTTTTTCTCTCTGCAAGAGCTTCATCCTTATGTTCCTGTCATTTGAAACTATGTTTTCAGCCAGTTTTGACAGTCTTCTCTTGACCTTCATGGCTCAATTTTTCCTCATTCACCGTGGAGACATTTGTGATGTGATCCTTTTTCTCCCCTCTGTGCTGCTGAAGCTCCTGCATGTAACTCCCACTTATTGCTGATCTTGTGCTGTTTTTGTTTTTTTTTACCCTGGAGTTACATATCTGCAGAGTCTGCTCAATGCAGTTTCTGGCTGGCATTGTTGCCTGGAAATATAATTAAGTATTGATCAACTGGGCATTCAGCAGTCAAGTGAGTTAATATATTAATTATGTGTAAGAGTTTGTCATTCCAGTAATGTTTGTTACCTACTGGCTGGCATAGTGTGTGTGTGTGTTGAGAGGAAGGGTGCAGATGGACCTTGGAGTGGTGTTTGCTTTCTCTTTTGCCTTTTAATGGTTATGAGTCCCTTGACCAGTGGTGCTCTGGGCATTGCTGTTGTGCTGGTGCTGTTGTTTCTTGCCTGGTCCTGCTCATTGTTCTCCACTGATCATACATTTTCAGAAGCCTTGCACTACCTCAGTGGTTGCTTCCCAGGGAAGCCAGGCTGGAGTAATCCCAGTTAACATCTTGCTTCCAGGGGCTTCCTGGGAAATGGCAGTGCCTCCCTGAGTCATCTGCCAGTGGTAGACCTGATTGAGGAGCTGAGTAGCTACTGGATGGAAGATGTGTCTGTCTGCCAAGCCTCCACATCACAGAGTGCAAAAAAGTCCACCCTGTCCTCCTTGCTCCCTGGTGGTCTCCACTGCTCTGACTCCCACCCTTTCCTTAGACCTACAGAGGGGATCCATTGTGGATATGTGGCTTAATATGGAAGAAAAATGTGTCTCTCCTGTGAAGTCTTGCTACGAGTTCACATTGGATTCTGTCCATTAAAATTCTTTAAAAACCTCTGGCCAGAGGCAGCTTTTAATAGGAGCTGTGTGATTAACATGAAACAGTCCCTGCCAGCTTCCCCTGTGCCACAACTGGTGTGAAACACCACATAGCCTGACCTCAGTGTGTGTGGGGGCAGATTCTTCATGTGTCCAGAGAAGGGCAGTGGAGCTGGGGAAGGGTCTGGAGCAAAAGCCTGATGAGGAGCAGCTGAGGGAGCTGGGGAAGGGGCTCAGCCTGGAGAAAAGGAGGCTCAGGGGGACCTTCTCACTCTCTGCTACTCCTGACAGGAGGGTGCAGCCAGGTGGGGCTTGGGCTCTGCTCCCAGGGAGCAAGGGACCAGAGGAAATGGCCTCATGTTGCACCAGGGGGGGTTTAGATTGGATACTGGGAAAAGTTCTTCACTAAAAGGATGGTCAGGCATTGGAAGGTGCTGCCCAGGGCAGTGGTAGTCTCTCATCCCTGGAAGTGTTCAGAAGGTGTCTCTGGTGCTTAGGGACATGGCCTAATGATGGAACCTGCACTGGTGGGTTAGTGGTTGGATTTGATGATCTTAGAGGTCTTTTCCTGATATCCAACCTAAATTTCCCCTGACTCAGCTCCCTGCCCTTTCCTCGAGTCCTGTCACTGGTCACAGAGTGAGGAGGTCAGTGTCTGCCCCTCTGCTTGCCCTCAGGAGCACGTTGAAGNCTCATCCCTGGAAGTGTTCAGAAGGTGTCTCTGGTGCTTAGGGACATGGCCTAATGATGGAACCTGCACTGGTGGGTTAGTGGTTGGATTTGATGATCTTAGAGGTCTTTTCCTGATATCCAACCTAAATTTCCCCTGACTCAGCTCCCTGCCCTTTCCTCGAGTCCTGTCACTGGTCACAGAGTGAGGAGGTCAGTGTCTGCCCCTCTGCTTCCCCTCAGGAGCACGTTGAAGGCCACAGTGAAGCCTCCCCTCAGTCTTGCCAGGCTGAACAAAGTGACCTGAGCCACTCCTCATAAGGCTTCCCCTCCAGACCCTTTCTCATCCTTGTGGTTCCACTTTGGAAGCTCTCTATCAGCTTGATGTCTTTTTTGCTACTGTGGTGCCCAGAACTGCATACAGAACTCGAGGTGAGGCCACAACAGTGCCAGGCAGAGTAGATCAATCCCTTCCTTTGACCAGCTGGCAATGCTGTATTATTTTATTGGTTTTATTAGCTTCTCTTCTTTCCCCAACACTTGCCATGAGGTAAAGTGTGCACTGTCTTTGCTTAGCAGGATGGAAGGGCTGAGCCCTGGGATTACTCCTGCCTCTTTTTTCCATCTCCATCTGAGGAAAGGTCCAGCTGTAGCTCTTGGTGCTGGCTGCATCCCTGCCTTGTCAGATGATGAAGGGAGTGGTTCCTGCAGGCACTTGTTTCACCATGTTGCACAGTGAACATGGTCTGGTTGCCTGTCCTTCCTCATTTCAGTTAAAGAAATGATTCCAGATGATACAATCTGTCTGAATCCCTCCATGGCCTGTTTTTCCCAGGAAGATGGCTTTGAATGCTAAACCTGAACTCCAAGAAATGAGGAAAACTGGGTACTTCTACAAACAAACAAATGAATCCATGGAATGTATTGTGTGTAGGAGTGGGGGAAGGTGGGGCTCTGCACCTAACAGATCCTGGTGTTTGCTGTAATCCCTGAGAAACAGAAAAACTCATTCTGGGTGATGGCTCATACCTCCTCCTGTGTGCAGCTGGTCTGCTGCCAGTGCTGCAGTGGCACCTGACAGTGACATATTTGTCTGTCTGCCTTAGGAGTCTGTCCCTCTGTCCTCTGAGCATCTTTAAATTCATATTTTGTTTCCCGCTCTTCCCTGGTTTTGTCTGCTCTCTCACCTTTCCCCAGTGCCCCATCAGGCCACTGCTTTGGCTTAGAGGGGAAATGCAGCATAAAATGCTGCCTGAGGCAGGCGTGGTTGGAGCTAAAATATCTTTAAGGGCCCTTCCAACCCAAATAATTTTGTGATTCTGTGATAAACTGCAGTGTCTCCACTGAATCCATCCACTGGGAATGTAATAACAAGTGCAGCTGAGCAGAGCTGCCTCCCCTAAGGTGTTGAAAGAGCATATATGAAGGCAGAGGTGAAAGAAGCACCAGGTGCCAGCAACAGTATGAGAGGGGTTATAGGAACCAGTGGCTGGAGATGGAAAACTTCCCTAGGGAATGCCAGTTTAATTGTCTGCTAGCTAATATGCAGTTAAAAGACAAGGAAATTAAGGTGAACTGTTCTTGCTTTTTGGATAAATAAGAAGCACCAGAGAAAATCCAGTAGTGTAACTATTTCAGATCTAGATCCTTCACTATGTAATACTGCAGAGATACTGAACTACTGATTTTTAAAGCTTCTCAAAAGACAGGATAGTCAAAGGTAATTTTATTAGCAGGAAAGGAAAGGATATTTTGGGGAAAATCTCTTTCAAATGCAGGCCTGCAAGGCATTGTCAAAAAGCATAGCAATGTTTCAGTATTCTGCCTCCCTTAGTAAGCCCTAAGGAGAGAATTTACCCATTGGTAAACATGAATTACTCCTGGTCTCAGAATAAATCTCATTGCAGAGATTGGTTGCTGTTCAAGCTTTTATAGAAATGGTGTTCTGTTCTTCTCACTGCCCTTTATTGAAGCTGCAGCATCCACACAAATAGCTATGGTGCATGTATCTCTGTTGCTAAAACATAAATTTTTATCCTCTGTGAAAGGACTCTTGCCAACTGTCCAAATTGTGCTGCAGACTCACTGGAGTCTACTTTGGTGGTCCACTTTGATCAGATAAAGCAGGTTGTTTAGGACTGTGTCTAGTCAGGTTGAATATTTCCATGGGTGGAGACCTGGGGGCTCCATAACCTCCTGACAGTTTAAAAAAAGAATCATAAAAATTATCCCAAAACCAAGTGGTTCCCTGTGTGCTCCTTGTCTCTTGTCTCTGGGCATCATTGGGAATAGTTTGTCTCCCTCCTCTTCTTCCTTTCCATCAGATATTATGCACATTTATAGGATTTCCTTTGAGGCCTCTTTTCCAGCTGTCTCAACCTTTCCTCAAGTAAAAGAGGAGAGTTCCTTAATCATTTTACCTGGATTAACTCCCCCATGTGTGTGTCTCCCTTGTCCTGGGGAGCTCAGGAGGGGACCCATCACTCCAGATGTGGGTGGCCTCACATCCAGATGTGGGAAAGAGGCACGACAGATCCTGTCAGGCCTGCAGGAGCAGGGAAGCAGGTACAGTGGGGGTAATCCCAAGGAGGGTCACCTGCTGCTTATCTGCAAAACTTCTGCACCTTTGGGAAGGCTGGTCTTTGGAGAAGTGAGGATTTCCTGTGCTCCCAGGGAAGCTTTCCCTAGAGAGTCTGATCTTGAGGAATATATATCCTTTTATATATATATGTTATATGTGTTATATATGTTATATATCACAGATATATGTTATATATCACATACATATATGTTATATATGTTGTATATGTTATATATCACATATATATATGTTATATAAATATGTGTGTGTGTGTATATATATATATGTATGTATGTATTCCTGGATCTTCCCCTATGTCTGAATTGCAGCAGAGGAAGCTGCTTTAACTGGCTGGCAATGCTTAATGCCCCTGTACAAGCCCACCTTGTTCTTCAGGAATACCTTGAGCCAGTTGCTGTTGTTCCCTCTGGGTGAGGGAGGGTCCAGCCTTCCCTGGTGCTGCCTGGAGCAGCATTTGGCCTCAGCTCCACTGTCTGCAATTCCTGGAGATGTTTCTCTTGGGCTTATATACGGGGTGATGGAAACAAAGCATGGTTGGTTCTCCTCTCTTGATGGGGCTGGGGCCATGGAGTGGCCCTCAGAAGCCTCTGGTGGGGTTTCTCTTCTCACAGTGCTCAGGATGTTGGAATGGTCGGGTTTCTTGGCTGAGTGTGGAAAATCTGAGGCTGCTGCAGACCTACAGCTCTCTGTACCAGCTTGAGTACAAGAAGGCTTTGCCATTCATGCAATGATGGGATTGTTAAGGTTAGAAAAGCTCTCTAAGACTGAGTCCCACCATTCCCCCTGCCAGGTGTATCCCTAAGCCATGTCCCCAAGTGCCACATCCACACACCTTTTGAATGCTTCCAGGGCTGGTGCACTGATGCTGTAGCCTCTGCTGCTCTTGTGGTTGAGTGACCTTTTGTAAGACTGGAAGCTGCAGCATAGCTTGCTGAGAGCTGCTGGGCATAAAATGAAATTCACTGTGATCACAGGTATTTAAATTGTTTTTGGGGCTGCACAGAGAGGAAATATATGCCAGTGATAGCAAGGAAAAAGTCAACTTTTTTTGCCATACCATTCCTTGACAAATAAGAATATTTGCACTGTGTAATTTTTGATACTTTTGGAGAACTCTTTTTTTTTGGAAGAAATGTACACAGCCTTGTTGCATGTACATGGAAAGGGGTGGGGGGGGGAGGGTTAAAATGTCTTTTCTTGTAAGCAGACTCATTCTCCCATTGCTGGAAAGCCCTATTTCTTGAAGGAGATCACACTTGGTCTTGGAATGTCCCTGACATGGCATGTGTTTCCCAGGGCACCTGTCTGTGGGTGAGCCTTTCTGCATTTGTTTTGTGAACTTGGAAGTTTTCCACATCAGGGAGTACTGAGATGTGTCTTTTTATTTTCCTTTCTTTCCTTTTTCTTTTTCCCACAGCAGGGGTTTGTAATGGGTTAGTCTTTAAGGGCCCTTCTAGCCCAAACCATTCTATGATTTCTTTGATTCCCTGAGCCTGAAATAGCAATACTAAGCTCCTGTCTTAGACAAGGCATTCTGCAGTCCTTGCCTCAGAAATCCGGGTTCCCTGTGGCATTTCAGCCTTGTTACAAAAATAACCTTCAGCTGCAGGAGTGGCTTTAGGAGCAGTGACACACTGGGCCACCTTGAGCATCCTCTGTGTGCCTGTCTGTGACTGAGCCTTCGAAGGGCAGCCTCACTTCTGGGGAGGCTGCTGAGAACATGCAGGGGGGAAGGATGAGGACCCAAAATGGACAAAGCCTTGGGCAGAGGAGGAGAAGGAGGTGCTTTTCCCTTGTTGAGGGGGCCAAGTGTGCCAGCAGCACTTTAGCCACCGTGTGTAAGGACAGACTTTGCCTCTGAGGTCGCCTTTCACAGCCTGCTGTGCACTTCCCAGTCACCTCCTGAGGGGATGTGCTCCCCCCTCTAATGGAACATCACTTGTGTGCCTCTGCGAGCTGAGGCTGAGCTGGGCTGCCCTGGGAGGCCTTGTGCCCTTGCTGGGGCTGCTTGGAGCCTGGGGATGTTTACCAGGCCTGACAGAGCCATGACCTTGGTGTGAGGACACGAGCTGCACTGCTGCTCTGGGTTTCCAGTGGGAAGCCAGGCTTGGAAGTAGGATGTGCTTCAGATAACCAGGGGATCTGAAGGGACAGAGAATGCAGATCCCAGTATTTGTAGGATACCTTTGTTATAGATAAGTAATGTAATAGTTGGCTTTCACAATTAAGAGATATATTACAATAACATTACTAATACATCTATATAATATCTATCATTCCATAGTCCTCTTTCCCTCCCCCCCTTGTAATAGCTTTTGTAGTCAAGACATTTAGAGGAGGCTGGCTTGTTACCAGGAGGTAACATAACAACACCTGATCTCCAATCAAGATGTAAAAAGTAGTCTCCACCAATGGATGGCAGGGAAAGAGTTGACTGACAAAGCTTTCAGAGGGGTTAAAGATATAAAAGGCAGAGCATCTCTTTTGTAGAGGAGCCATGTGGCTGGTAGTCATGGGGGGAGGGTGTGCTCCCAACGCTGTGATTTTTCCTTATTCAGTCCTTTGTTGTAATTTTTATCAAGGTTTAATAAACATTTTTAAAATTTTTAAAGTGAGGGTCGTTTCTCACACCTTCCACGTTGGGGCAGGAAGAGCACCAGGCTTTTCTCCTAACACCTGGTGTAATTATTAAGTGTGAACAAAAGTAATGTAGCTTGCTGTATCCATGCAATGCTGTATCCATGGAGAAACCTGCCCTGGCCCAGCAGGAGCTGGCACCTTTTCCTCCAACACTGGATCCCAACCCCGCTCAGGCTGTGGCAGGGCTTGGACTGGGCAAAGTCCAAATGGGTTTTTCTGCACAAAGCTGTCCCTGGGGGCTCCCCTAACAGCTAGGGGACAAAGAGCTTGGATGCAGCCCCCTGCCTCTGTCCCTGCCACCCCCAAGCCTTGGTCACACTCGTGACCCTTGTGCATCAATGCTTTTGGGGCAGTGGAGGTCACGGACTGGGAGCTGTTGGTGGGATGAGGGCAGGATCTGTGGAGCATCCTCTGCCAGAGGGCATCTTGGCTGGCTTTTTGCCTGGCCCGTGCTGTCCCTCAGCTCTGTTCCTAGAGGAGTAAGAACACCTTCAGGGGTCAGTGACAGCTGCCAGGTCACAGCACTGTTGTGTGTGCCCCAGGAGACTGTCCTTACCATTTCCCAGGCTCTTTCATTGGACTAGAGCAGTGCACAATTTACAAGTGACACTATGTAATTTAAAAAAACAACCCCAAACCACACCCAATATTCAGCTTTTGGATGTAGTCTGACTTCCTTCATTAACTCATCCCACAGCTGTAGGCATATGCTCATTCTTGCTGTTACACAACTGAGGCTAAAATTAAAACATCTGTTGTTATTTAACTTCAGTTTGCCAAAATGCTATGTTTTGAGCAGCAACAGCTTTACTGTTATGTATCACTGGGGTTTTGGGATATTAATTAATGTTACATGTCATTTGTTAATGTGTCATGGCCCAGGAGGAGCTTTGCAGTGGGGAGCAAATGCCTGGTGCTGAAGGACCCTCCTCTGTCCATGTGGCATTGCACAGGTTTATTGAATATTTCTGGTAATGGCCAAATGCTCCAAGTAATGTAGTTTCCTGGAACTGTCAAACCCTCTTGGCTGCAGAGCCAAAATTAAATAATGGGATTTTGGGGCAGGAAAGCCTGTAGTGTTACAGCTTTAACTCACTCCAGCTTCTTTCTGGATGTCTAGAAAGGATAAAATGGGGATTTCTAAGGTAGGATTTATAGATATATTTAGTCTGAGAAGTTCTTTATGGAAAATAGTCACATATATATATGTGTATGTATATATATATATATATTCTATTTTTATTTTTAGTCTGAGTCCTTTACCAAAAAACCCTCAAGATTTCTGAAATGAAGGAAGCTATCCTCAAAAATCTGCTTCTGTCATGAAAGCAGCATCCTGAGGATTGCCAGGAGTAGTACTAAATGCTGGATGTAGGTGGCAAAAAGCTATTGTCTTTTTTCTTAACGGGTTTGTATCTGGCATGTCGTGCACTGCACTGATCAGAGGGAAGAAAGAAAAAAGCATGTTCTCACTGAAACAAATAATTGTCAAGTTTACAGTATGGAAATTACCCTTAGCTAATGTAAGGGGGTTTGCTCACCTTTCCCTTAGCTAATGTAATGGGGTTTGCTCACCTTTCCTCCATGCATTGGATTTCAAAGGCAAGTGTTGTTAAATTACCTGTGGAATGGGCTGGAGAGGGGGATTCAAACCCTTCTGATTTCACAGGAAAATAATTCAAATGGAGCTGTGGTTTGGCTTGATCTCAGAGGTGCTTGCAAGCTAAATAAAAATAAAAGGCTACCTTGGGGACAGTCTGTGCTGTTAATTAACCAGCTAAATTCTGCCTTCACTGTCCTCCAGTGGCTTTCCAGTGGTTTTGGCACTCGACATCACAGCTGGAAGCTGCCAAACACAACTTTGCACCTTCAAGCAGCTGAACAGCCTTCTGAGGGCAGGCTAGGATATGGAAATAGGAGTGTCTAGGGAGCCAAGTGGTGGAAAAGGGCAGGAACTGGCTGCTGACAGAGGAGGGATGCAGCTCCTTTCCCTCAGGCACCCTCTGGTTATTGGTGGCCACCTTCCCCCAGCCAGCAGCAAGGTTGGGTTCCTGCCAGGAAAACAGCTTTTGTGTTTCCTTAAATATTCCACTCCTGTTTTGGGGAAAAAAAACACCAACCCAAACCTGAATTGCTGTTATTACTAGAGTTGGCCAGCTGGCTGAATTGGGCCTTTTTATTTTCATTAACAAATGCTGCCAGGCGATGTTTTTCCAGTGAAGTCATGAGTGTGTTTCCAGATGAGGGACAGATCTTCCCAGCATTGCCATGGCTGAAATTTGGGCAGGCTGGAGCAGCTGTGGTGTCCTGTGCAGGCAGCCTTCTGGAGATCATTGGGATGGGATAATAATTCCATCATAATAATATGTATGTGATAATTGACTGTAATTCATCCTTTTTTCCCCTGAAACCACAGAAATGTGGGGTGATCGGGGGTGGGCATAACTCAGAGTTGGTTCTTGGACCATGTAATTTGTTGTTTCAGCATCTGCTTTGATACCACAACAAATGTGGTTTTAGTAAGTGCTTTTTGGGAGTTTATGTTTCTGAGAAATGAGGCTGTGGAAGCTCCAGCTTCATTCTCCCTGTCTTAGAAACTCAAAACATGGTGGTGATTGTTGGTTTTATGGAAAGGTCGCCTTAGCCCCAGCAGGTTTGTTCTGTTCTTAAGAAATTATTAAAGGATGCTTTTGTTTAAAGCATCCTAAAGGATCTGTAGCTTCAGAGTAGTTATCCTTAGTGAGTTGTTTCCGTAATTGTATAGAATTCCTTTCTTCTCTTTCTTTTGGGGTGGAAAAAGAGGTACTTTTTCTTCCCCAGACTTAAGAATAGGCCAAAGTGAATGGCGTGATCTTTGGGGAGCTTGTTACTCTATTGGAATTCTGGTATTTCCAGCACATTTCAGGAGAAAAGTTGGCTAAAGTCAATTTTGTTTTAAATACGTGAGATAAGATGTAATTTTATAGCACTTGCAACAGATCTCCAATAAAAATATTTGTGATGGTATTTTACTTTATATTGGGTATCAGTGCTCAACAGCTGCTTTCCAAATACTGAATTTGGTAAATAGTAGGTACTAGTCTTTTTTACAAGCTGCTAGTGACCAGCTGCTCCTTAGGACTGCCCTGATATATTTCAGAAATTTCTCCTTGTGAGGGTAGGGAGGCCCTGGCACAAGTTGCCCAGAGGAGCTGTGGCTGACCCATCCCTGGAAGTGTTCAAGGCCAGGTTAGATGGGGCTTGGAACAAGCTGTTCTGGGGCCCACAGCATGGGGGTTTGAAATGGGATGAGCTTTGAGGTCCTTTCCAATCCATACCATTCTGTGATTCTGTGCTGATAATCTGATCTACTTATTTTTTTCTTGTTTTTTAACTCGCAGCGAGGCAGTTTTGATATGTTTGGCTAAAAGTTGGGGTGCAGGGTAGCCTCTGGATCTGCCTGCAGCCTGCCTGCCATGCCAGCAAGTTCAAAAGCATCAAGGGTTGAACAGAATCTGTTATGCAGGAGCCAGGCTCCAGCTCATGTCTCTTCTCTTCTAGGTGTGGAAGAAAAAACAATACTTTCCAAAAAAGAGAAGATGAAGCTGAGGAAGGAAAGATGGCTGCAGAGTGAGTATTCCTGTGACAGGGTATCACAAAGCATAATTCTGATGGATCTCTGTTCTCTGGGTTTGGGTGACAGTGCTGGAAGAAGCTGAACACTTCTCAGAAATCTTCATCCCTCCCCAGCACTGCCATAAAAGTTCCAGGTATTGTTTCTCAGTGTTTAGCACCAAGAATTAGTCATTGCCCCAGTTCTACTTTAGATTTTTTACCATGTGTAATATATGTGACTACATAAACCCTTTGTTTATCCAGAAGGGCACTGTGCCCATTTAATTTTAGCATATTTTTCTATCTTTTAAAACTGGTACAGGTATGAGTAGCTGTCTAGTGGAATTCCTCCTCACTCAGGAGCTGTGGGGATGGCAGGACAGGCTGGAGCTGTGCTCCACTCTGCCACCAGCTAATCCCAAACCTCTGTGGTGAGACCCTACAGTGGGCTCTCCTGCCTTCTCAGTAAGGGAGAACTCTGGACACTGCTGGCTGTGTTACTGCTCTTTCCCACATGCTACAGGTCAATGAACCCACTTACCAGACAGTCTGGCCTTTCTTGAGGCACTGAAATATGAGCTAAACAAACCCAGCCCATGGCAGAAATGCTTCTCTTTTCCTATTTTTGCTTTGAGTGTCTTAGCACAGGAGGGGACTACGCTGTCATACCCAGTGTGGCAGAGGGATTCCTTGTGTCACCTGAAGCTGTTCTTGGGACAGGCCTTTCTCCTAACACCTTCTTGCCCAAGAGAGTTGCACACAGACTGTGTTTGGGGCAGAGGGATGTGGCTTTCTGCTACACCAAATGATCTCTGTGCCTGAGCTCTGAGCCCAAGCTTATTAAACCTTTGATTTCACCACCTGCACTGAAGGTGTGTCTGGCTCTTCTTAGATAAAAAGATATGAATTTAACACATATGAGTGTGAAGGAAACCTCCCAAACAACCAGCCAACAGCTGCCTGGACATCTTGCTTGGATACAGAACACAGATGGCTGTGCTAGTCAAGGTCAGCTCCTTTGGAAAAGCCCAGGAGCAGGATCCCTACATGGTCTTAATCCAGCCCCCTTGATGCCTTGGTAGCATCAGTCTTTCCCAAGACCATGTGTGCTATTTTGACCCTGCTGTGGCCTCTTGCCCTTTCTCTTGGCTCTGAAATTACTAGGATGAGGGAATACGAGTGAAAGGCAGTAAACTCCAGGCTAAATTATCTGTCTTAGGAGACAATGGATATTAAAAGTGCTTTACAGGCACAGAAGTACCTAAAAACTCTGCCAGTTCTTGTGGAGAAAGAGCTTTTTGTCCCCCAAAAGAGAATCCAGCTTGGACTGCTGAAGTTATCACTACATCTCTATTTTCCTGAATCTGAGTTTGTTGTTTCTTCTTGTCCCAGGGCTGCTTTTGTGACACTGGTTGCCAAGACCCTGGGAACCAAAGATCAGCCCAGTAGTGCAAATGCAAAACTTTCTTCCATTCCAATAAGTAATCTTAGGAGAGACTAGAGAGGGGAAAAAACTTATGTAATGCTTCAGACATTAGAAGTATGCACATTTAAAAATACATATATTGCATGGCTCCTCAGATGAACAAGACTTCATAGGAAAAGAATTTGGGATGTTTGCGCAGAATCAGGTGTCTGAAAATTTTCAGCACATACTGTTTATGAAAGCACTGAAGTAGTCAGCTTCATAAAGCCAGACCAAAAAAAGAAGTAATGCAGAACAGAAAGCTGTGTTCTTGGCAGGGATTGCTGTGAGGAGAAGCGTTTCCAATCCTGATTTGTCACAAACATCCATGTACAGCAGATCTGCAGTTCATGAAAAACTGTTGCTCTTCGGCTCAGCTGAGTTGGAGAACAAGCAAGGCTAAGGTATTAAAGGAGCAGCCACTGAATTTGAGATCTGCTTCCTTGACTGTGGGAGCAGAATTAGACCCTGGATTGTGGTCTGCAAGTGGGACTGCTTTTGTGCTCCCACCAAAAATACTTCTGGTCTCTGTGGCCATGCTGCCTCGGGAGCTGTTGGCCTCCCTGTGTCACCCGCTCAGCCCCGTGGCTTCTGGCACACTGTCATGTCCACCCAAGGAGTTTGTAGCTCAGCACTGAGGAGCATCCTTGCAGTTGTCCAAGGGACTTGTGGGTCAGGTGGGGCATCTTGGAGTTCAGCTTGTAGCAGTGCTGGGCTTTTGTGGGCTGTCCTAAAGGACACATTCTGCTGGTGCTCACCTGGAAGCTGCTGGCTTTGAGAAGCGTGGGCAGCTGTGGGACTTACTGCCACATCAGGGAGCCTCCAGGACTGAGGCAGAAGCCTGTGGCTTTTAATGCCCACCTCCTAAGACAAAGAAGGAGACAGATGTAACATTTGTGGAGCTTTCTGTGCTCACACCTTTGTCAGAGCTGCTGCTGGGAGACAGGGAAACCTGGTCCTGAGAAAAGCCATGTGCATCTGCCACTTGGTGCAGTGCTTTTCCAAGGGTCCAGTTTATCCAGCATCTGACTGCTTGCACTCCACAATGAGTCATGAAGGTGGAGCCTCAGCTCGCTTCAAACTAAGTAAACAACTGACATAAAGTTCATCTTTTCTGCCTGTGCTAGGAGACTGTTGTTTGGTCCCAACAGCAGCACAGAGAGGGGGCTGTGCCTGTTTAAGGCCAGATTTGGAGTTGACTGTATTTGGGTTGTCCCTTCCCCTCTTGTTTCCCAATTCCATGCAAGGTCAGTGTGGTTTTTGCCACACCAGGACTCCTGTGAGCAATGAACAGTGTAAGGGATGGAAACAGACACAATCTGTCTGGGAATTTCACTTCCCATTGCAATGTCAGAAGGGATGTATATACTTACAAGCAAATACATCAATGGAGGGCATGACCTAGCTGCATTTAGTTTATTTTTTCCCTGGTTTAAATCACTTCTGGCCTGTTATAAATGGTAAAACAACTTAGGAATTTCTTAGCTCAAGGGTTATCTCCTGCAGGTGTTTCCCCTTCTTCCAGTAATGCCTTGTTTCTGACACAGAAATAGAAAGTGTGAAGATGGCCAAGCAAAAGCAAAAAGCTGAAGCGAAGCGGAAAGCAACACCTGTGGTGGGAGACATGCAGCCCTTGCTGGAAGCCCTGCCTGAGCTCTCTTACCTGACCACAGGTGGCAGGGGAAGGAAGCCTCTCAAAAGGTATGTGCCATTTGGAGATGGGCTGTGTATTTCCTTTCTTCCTGCAGGGTGAAGGGGCCTTCAGCTCAGCTTGTAGCTGCAGGCCATGGTCAGGAGAACAGGGTCTCATTCACAACTCTATTTTAACCATTTTTATGCTTCACTTGGCACAAGAAAAAAAGGTGAAATGTGTCTTCTGAACCCACAGCTGAGAGTGAAACCATATTGCTTGGATGAAGCTTGGCATGAGACAGGCTGGGAGCACCCAGATGTCCTGGGAGGTGCAGGAGTGGCATGTAGGTGTCCATGTTGTAATGCTGCTGAGCTCACCTGATAACCTCGTCTTGTGGTGTTGCAGCCTGACATTCCATCCTTCCAGGCCTTCATCCAGGCTTTATCCTGAGGCATTTCAAGCTTTTGAGCAGTGCCCTTTGTGCTGTGGCCAGAATCTTTGTCTTGTAGTGTGCCTTCGGCCAAGAGCATGGCTGAGTTGGCTGTTCTCTGTGCACTGTCAGCTCCCTCTTTTCCTATCCCAGACCTTTGCCAAAAGCCTCTCCTTTTAGAAGCCCAAGTTGGCACAGTGGAGGTGGGAGTGAGTTTGACATGGGCTGATGTCACCTACACTGCCTGTGACCTGCTAACCCCAAACCAGCCCCCCTTGGTACTGGCATGGAGGAGCTACAGGCTCCTCTTCCCCTTGCTGGCTTCTGGCTTCCTGAATGTCTGCACAGGAGTGTTTGAAATAATCAGAGGAGGCCTTTATAGGATTTGAATCATTACAGAAAGGAAGGGTAATACTCTGGTGATTTGTCAGCAGTATTAATAAAAGATTAGATTCTCCAGGAATTTGATCTCCTGCAGGGTAAAAGCGCATTACAGGGAGGTTTTTATTCTGCTTTATAATGAATGAAGGCAATGAAGTGTAATGAAGCTGAGCTGCTAACAGGGTCCAAGTGAACAGGCAGCATGCTGGTGATTTTGAGGGGAAATCCAGCAGGAAATGTACTCCAGGATAACTTTCCTTTAGGCTGTGTCACCCTCTGCAGAGCTGCTCACCTCTGAAGGGACTGCCATGGTGACTTGGTGGCACACGGAGATTTGGCAAGCCCTGCTCTGGTGACCAAGGGCTGCTATCCAGCTTGAGAAAGGATTTTCCTGAGCTTCTGTGAGCATTCCAGGCAAACTAGGACCAGAAGTTGTTCCTGTGCTGAGCTGTTAAAAATGAGGAGAGGGAGAGGAGAGGAAAATGGGCAGGAACTGATTGAATAGAGGTGGATGATGGAAATGAGTGACGTGAAGGAATGTGAGGCAAGGGGAGTAAGAAGAAAGGAAGAATGGGGGAAAAAAGGGCAATATAAGAGGATGGAGGGTAGCATGCCAGAGAGGGAAGTAGGAAGAGGAGGTCACTGTAACAAGAGACCAGATCCTGCTGTCTTGAAGAGCAGGTGAGAAACTGTTGTGATTCCTGACCTTTGGGGCAGATCAGGTTGGGGTGGCCATAGCCCCCAGCACCTAGCAGTATGGGAATATTCCTCCTTGATCCCTGCTCCAACAGAGAGATGGGATGCAGGCCCTCTTTCTCCCCCTTGGCCTGTGTGCTGGGGCTCTGCTTCAGGGCAAACTGGGGAGGAGCTACCCCACACAGGCAGAGCCTTTTCCCAGCCTCTTTCTTCTGTTAACTTTCGTATCTGTGTAATCCTGAAAAATGGAAACTTCTCCTTTCCTTCATGTCCAATTCTACCAGCAGCTCCCCTTGTGCACCACAAGTCCCAAAAGCAATCCTTGTGCTTCCTGTGTGTCCCTTGCTGGGGCTTAGTGCTGGCTTTGTGGTAAATCTCTGCTGCTGCTTGGCATCGGGCGTCACGAGGGATGGTATTACACCTCTGGTCTCCTTGGACTTTGCCCAGGAATAAGGAATGCATAGAGAGATGGCAGATGTGTATCTGCTGCTGTGCCTCTTCTGCACACAGTGCACCCTGCTGCATTATAGCACATTATATCCCAGTGATCCCACTGCAGGAACCAGAGCAGGGCTGGCAGCTCCCTCCTCTTGCTGCGCATCCCTGGCGCTCCCTGTAGTGGGTGGCTGTGGAGGCTGGAGCTCCGCCGTGTCAGCAGGAGGGAACATGAGCTGTGCAGAGGTGACACGTGTGGTGGGGAGGGGAGGTTCCATGGCATCTTTGCTCTAAGCAATGGGATCAGTTTGACCTGGAGGTCAGTGATAAGCAGAAAGTGATCTGGGCATGGACAGCTAATGACCAGTGGTGGCTCTGAGCGATCTGCTTTTCCTGTAATGCCTCCTGCTCTCTCAGCCTCGGGTGGAAGGAGTTTGCATTTCCCTGCAATGCCTGGCTATGGAAATAATTGCCTTTCAGGAGAATTTCCATGCAGGACAATTAATTACCTGTCCTTTCTGGAAAGGCAGATGCAGAATCCCTGGACTCTTTCCATCTACACAGCCATTGCTAAATTAATGCTCTAACACTCACTTGTTTTGTTTCTTCTCTCCATAGCCACATAAAAGCAAAGGCAGAACCAGCAGACTTCTGTCTGATGAAACAAGCTCAGAAACGTCAGCTGCTGTAAGTACCCAGCTGTCAGAGTCCAGTTCCTGCTGAGCCTCACAGAATGGTTGGGACTGGGAGGGACCCATGAGGGTCACCTGGTCCAACCCTCGTGCTCAAGCAGGGTCACCTATACTGGTTGCTCAAAGCCCAAATCCACATGGCTTTTGAATATCAACAAGGATGGAGAACTTAAATGTGTCCAAGTTACTCCTGGACTTAGTCTGTCAACTCCTTTTTCCCTATCTGTTGACTAGTTTATAGTGCCATCAAGAACTTAGTTTTCCCTCAGCACAGCTCTCCTGGGGCTAGGCTCTGTGATCTGGCAGTGTTTGCTTTCTTGTTTCCTGGATTTCTGTCGGTTTTGAGCCATTCAGCTTCAAACTGAGGCTGAACTGTCAGGCTACAGATCCAGCACTGCTCTCCATGAATACCTTTTCTGTCAGAAACAGACCAGTGCTGGTGCTGGGATGCCTTTCTCGCTCAGTTCTGCCTTGCTTTGCTTTTGGTGGTCTGGCAAATCTGTGCTTCTTGGGAGGGAAAAAGTTTGGAGGAAGGTCTTGAGGTTCTTTCCCAAGGTATTATTTTGGATGAGAGGTTCCCTAATACCCAAGCTCAAGCCAATACCCCATACTCCTCAAGCCAGGCTTCAGGAGCATTGGCTCCTCTCTCTGTTTCTCTGGCAGGAGCATTGAAGGGAAGTAGCTGAGCGCTACCAAGTGTTTGTCTGGCGAGGCTGTGGAGAGCCTGGCAGTCTGAGGGAGATGAGGATGCTGTAGTGGATGTGGCTGTGTGAAAACTCACAGGGGTTTTTTCATACTTCTGCTCTGTTCTTGTCCCTCCCTGCTTGCTTGCTTTTTGAGACGAGGCCGTTTCCCCAGGAGGCAGCTGTGACCAGGCATGCAGAGGTAATTCTGTCACGCTCTTCCCATGGTGCCCAGCTAGTGTTGCATGTAGGACTAGCAAGGCTCAATGTTCAGCAGTAAAGAGAGTCAGGAGAGGAGCTCTCTAAAGAGAATTTGATGTTGTGCTGGTGCAGTCTGAAGTCATTTTCATTCCTGGTGATTCACAGATCCAGAGTCTCTTGTTTCTGGTTTACTAGGGAAAAGCTCTGAAAAAACCCATTCCCAAGTGATGCTGGACACTGTTGTGATTGTTTGTGTCTCTGTGGCATGAGATCAAAGTCCCTGGCTCCCATGAAGCTGGCAGCAATTCGAGCTTTGCCCTTGGCTAAATTAGGTTTATTCTTGCACTGTCTTTCTCTGAGATTTACACTCAGGATCACTCTGTCTCAACAGAAATCTGCTACTTTGAGTTGGTCCTTATCTGCTCAGTTCCTTTCACATGAGGCACTTAGAGAACTGGTGTGTTATTTTTCTTTCCTCAGAGAGGAGGAAGTGGCTCGGTTTCAAGAGGTTATCAGCGATCCCCAGTACAGAGCCAACCCCCTCCTGGCCATCAGCAAGCACCTCTCCAAGAGGCTGAGGCAGGGGGAAGAAGGGGAACCCCTTTAGAGCTTCAGCTGAGCCCAGACATGCCCAGGCTGCGGAGGAGCACATCCCTGGCGTGACATCCCAGCCTCTTGGGTCCTTGGAAGCAGTTCAGCAGATGATGAAAACCAAGAGCCCTGCTTTCTGTCTGCAGGAATAATGCAGCTCTCTCCTGACAGGGGCAGCTGCTCCTTTACAGGCAGGCTGCACGGAGCAGGGTGTTCTGTGGGATTCTTGTGCAAGCATTAATCTCCCTGCAAAGTGTCTTGATACATTTGCTCTTCTTGTGAGCAGGGATGATTGCTGAAATTGTGCCAAACGGCCATGTATCTGTTTTCTGTCATTCCCCCTCTGTCCCTGACAACTTTGAGAAGAGGTTCTTGCTTGCTCTGTTTAGAACCCCAAGCCCTCGAGCCCAGGAGGCTTTTGGAGTTTGTCATGACCAGTGCTGCTGTTCATAGAGATTGTTTTCTGTGAGCAATTCAGCTTTGGAATAAACATACTTTCATACAGCACTGAGTTTGTCTGGCTCTTCTTTTGGTAAATAGGAATTGAAATAAGAGTTTATTTCTTTCTCTGGAAAAATGACTTAAAATAATTGTTCTTTGCATGTGTGCAGTGAATCAGGAGACTGCTACAAGCAGTTATGCTACAAATGACTGCAGGTCATGTCTAACTCAGGGACTTGCCTCCCTCCTGCCCTGGAGGGGCTTCCTGTGGGTGATGCTCATCCCTTTTGGTCTTCATGCCCTGTTTGGCCTGCCCTGTAAAAAGCACCCCAAAACTTGTCCAGCCTGCAGGCTGTGAACTTCAGCCAGTTGTTTTTGAGATTGGGATCCTTTGGAGCAGACTTTTCCATTACCAAACACCAATGTTCACAAAACCCCAGGGAATTTTCATGGGGCATAACTGAAGGCAGGGCCATTCCCTATTAGAGATGATCCTGATTTGATACCCAAAAATATCAGTGCTGTCTTTAGAACCATAAAAAAAGTAAACTGATGCTTCTTAACCTTGGGAAAGCAGCCTGCTGCAGTTGACTGACCCATGTCAGTGCCTGAAACCAGCTTCAGTGGAGGTGGCTGGCACCTTGATCATACTTGTCTTGCCTCAGTAGTAATGCTGCTGCTGTTCTGTCTCTAGGCTGGCACTGTTGAACAAAGGCTTTGTCTGGTGCCTCTTGGCTCTGGCAGTGCAGACACTGTCGCTGACTCTGCCTGTTAGAGAAATGCCACTCCTCTTCCCACAGGGCCTGGCAGGAGCTTCCTGTTGGCAGAGGCCACGGAGAGAGAGATGCTGACTCTGTCCCAGCCTCCATTCTGTTGCTCTCAGGCTGGCCAGCCCCACGTGCAGCCATTCTTGTGTTGAAAGGGAGAGAAGGTGGGAGATGAACAAGGCAAAGACATCCAAGAATTGAGATTGTTCAGCTTGGACAAGAGAAAGCTCTGGGGAGATGGAGCCCCCCAACCCCCAATGCCTATAGGGGCTTCAAAGAGAGCAGGAGAGGGGCTGTGGACAAGGGCCTGGACAAGGGGGAATGGCTTCACACTGCCAGAGGACTGGGTTAGATTGGATATCGGGAAAAAATTGTTCCCTGTGAGGCTGCTGAGTCCCTGGCACAGGTTGCCCAGAGAAGTTGTAGCTGCCCCATCTCTGGAAGTGTTGAAGGTCAGTTTGGATGGGGCTTGGAGCAACCTGGTCTGGTGGAAAGTGTTCCTGCCCATGGCAGGGTGTTGGAACTGGATGAGCTTTAAGGCTCTTTCCAACCCAAACCATTGTATTATTCTCTCATTGTCTGATTCTAAGTAGAAAGGAGGATGGAAAACTGGAAACAGCAATGAGATAAGAAAAGGAACGGTAACAGGAACAATATTAATAACAAAAGAGTACAAAAGAGGGGGTGATTGATGTGAAGAAATGCTCACCCAGACCCTGAGACAATGAACGAGGGCAGACAATGCTGCTATGTTTTTCTTCAGCTGCAAGGCAGAGACTCCCTTCCCCCCACACTGGTAATGACGAGAGGTGGTGTGGAAAAATCCCTGGGTCCTAGTCCAAACTTGGATGTACCTCTGCAAAACCAGCTCCAAGCACTTTGGAGCCCCCAAAGGCATCACTATCATGAAGGGCTCTGTGTGTGTAGGTCTTTCTGGGGTGGCACCAAGGTAGGGTCCCTCCCTCTCAGGCTGCTTGTGGATTTCCTAGACTCTTCATGATTCTGCCAGAGCTGGTCACTGGAAATTTGGACACCAGCAGTGGAGTTGTCCAGCACTTTTTCCTTGCTCAGCCTGCTTGCTGGGTCCCATTCTTTCCCTTCAAACCTCTGGGAGCCAACAGAGCTGAAACCTCATTATGTGGGAAGTGAAGGGGTGACTGATCTAGTAAAGGTGTTGAGCAGGGTGACCCCCAGCCATTTTTACTGCCTGGTAGCTGTCCCCACGTGGAGGTGTTGGGCCAGTGACCCCCTCAGTATCTCCTGCAGGGAGGCCACCAGGCTGGTGGCCCTTGGATGGGCTGGCACCCACGTGGCTGTGTGTGTAGCTCTGAGCCCGCTGTTTGGAATTGTTGGTCCCCCAGGAATTCAGCTGCAGTTAAACATGTGAGTGTTTAGAGCTCCAGTTCACAGCCTGCTGCTGCTGCAGGCATCTCCTGCCCCCGCCATCCGAGCAGTTGAGCAAAGGACTTTAAAATCTGCCAGGAAACAGGCGTCTGAGACACGGAGTCGCCTTCGCAGTTGGCATGTTTTCAGGATGATAAAAGCTTTCACGCCTTTTTTTTTCTTTTTTAGATAGCAGGGTGGGAAAAAAATAGCTTCCAAGCTGTAAGGAGTAGTTGTGCCAGAGGGGTGGGTGGGGGCCCAACCCGGCAGCTCCAGACTTGGCAAGAAGTGAGTAAGCAGTGAATGCATCTCAGCTCGGCGCTGGAGAAATTTGGGGCTACTTTTTTGAGCTGTTCTTTCTCTCTCTTGTTGGGGAAGGCTGTTCATAGTGCTGTGCCTGCAAGTGGGAGCCAGGGTATCCTGTCCATCTGGTGGTACCAGTGGATATTTTCAGCTACACACAGAGCAGTGGGTGGAAGGGGATTTTCCCTTCCCATCAGCTCCTGGGTAGTGCTGTTGGTGTGCAGGGATATTTTTTAATATCCCTGCTCTTCCTACTCCCACGTTTCTCCGTGGTACCTGTGATGGCCCATTGGTTGGTTTGTGCTGGAGAAGGGCTTGCATCAGGGCAGCAGCACAGCCTGGAAAGGTGCAGTGAGTCACACAGACACAGTCCAACCCTAGGAAATCCCTTGGGTTGTGAGCACATAGCCTACGTCCTTCTTCCTTCCGCTTGCTGGCTCGTCTGCCCTGGAATGTTTTCCTTACAGACCTCATACAAGTCCCCTTTGCCTGTGGAAAATGTGGCTTTTGCTGGGTAGAGAGCACTTTTGCTTACACTCTGTTTGAAGCCATGAGCTGCCTTATGTGCCCATGGGTTTTTTGATCCCCTGGAGTTAAGCATGTGAGATGGCTTTTGCCAGCCCTGCCAGCCCTGGCACTGAGGCACGTGCTGGTGCTGGGGATATTGGGCTGGAGCTGGCTGCCTCCCAGGCTGCCACGGAAACCTTGTGGCTGCTGGGCTCCAGATGGCTTGTCCCAAGTGCTGGCTGGGAGCAGTGGGGCTGGGGGGCTGCCATGGCCTCCTTGAGGTGACTCCCAGGTTCTCCAGCTGAGAGCAGGCCCTGGGTCATGCAACTCCAGCCCTCAGCTGCACTTCTTACTCTGTACTTTGGGTGCCAGTGGCAGCTGGTGAGGAGCAGTGGGAATATTTGGGAGCACTGGGTCCCTGCTGCAGTATGGTTGCTCTCCTCTGCTCCCTGGCTAGGGCACAGCAGGGACTGACTGCCTTCCCTTGCATTTCCTCACCACAGCCACTGCTCAGTCTGAGCTTTGAGCCTCCGTGGGTCTTTTGGGGGTGTGTCTGTAGGTTTGCTGTCTGGGGGTGAGGGGAACGGTAACAGCTCACAAACTTACTTACCCTTCACTCCTTACCCTTCCATAACCTTGCACGTCACCAGTCACACCCCAGCCCACAGGAGAGTCTGCTGGGGCACCTTGCCAGGGATTTGGCTGCAGGTGCCAACAGACCCCTCCAGCCATAGTGATGCTCCTCAGCAGCCCCCCTGTGGGCAGTGTTGCTGACCCAGCACTCAGGGAGCTCCAGAGAGTTCAAACTCCAGTGTTTCCTGCTCTTTCTGGCCCAGAAAGTGGCTGGCAGAGCAGAGACTTGGCACTTGTGACCTGCTGCCACTCTTGCATGCTCCAGCATGTGCAGTGAGCGCTTTCCCCGTGTGGGATTATTTCCTTTCCCAGATGCCCTCTTCCCTGGCTGATCCCTATGTTTCCCACACTTGTGTCTGTTTCTTTTGCCCTTTATTTACCTCTCAAACCAACCCAGGTGGGTGCTGGCAGAAGCAGCCTCAGGGAACCCAAGGAAATACAACTGCATGCAAATTTGAGCTGTGTGATGGTTTTGGAAGCAGATGAGATTGGCACCAGCAGCTCCTTTCATTGAGGTGTTGCATAAGAGAGGGGCAGAGGTGAATCACCTGATCCAGCCTTTGCTTCAGAGCTCAGCCCCACTTGTCCCTGCCCAGAAGAACAGGTTTCACCATTTTTGCCTTTGTCTGTTGGCAGCACTGCCCTTGGTGGCCATCCTGCATGGATGTGCTGTCACACTGCTGTGTCCTGGCCTTTCCAGAGCACTCAGGTAGGATGCAGGAGACCTTCCCTTGAGAGGTGCATTTGTGTTCCTGCTCTTTGCTTCCTGACCTTTCACCAGTTACTAATCCCAGGAGGGCTCTACCTCTTATCCCATGGCAGCTGAGTTTCTTGAAGAGCTTTTGGGTATTCTTTAAGTGCTTAAGAGCATTGCCACATACCATTTTGAAATCCCCATAAAGTCCAGTTAATTGGATCACCCTTATCTCCATACTCACCATTTCCTTGCAAGGGAAAGCCATGCCCTGCATGCTGACTCTTCCCAATGAGATAATTATCTTGGATCTGCTGATTGTGCTCTGAACCGTGGTTGCTTTATGTGAGGCGTTAAACCTGGCTTTGTGTTTTTAGTTTGATGAGCAGCAATTTATTGCTGGTCAGACGTTTTTTTCTGGGAGAGGCAGCTGGTGTGTGGCTCTGTGGTGTCTCTGTCTGGTCCTGATGCCTCATTGGGTGCTCTGGCAACCCAAACTGGGATTGGCATCACAAGTGGTGTTGCTGACAGGGGGACAGGGATTTTTGTGGTGGCTTTTTCTTTTCCCCTAACCCATTCAGTTTTCCTTACAAAATAAGTTAAATATGTGCAAACGTATTTAAATAGTGCAAACAAAACACAGTGCCTTGCTAGCAGTGTTTTTAAGATGTAGACCTTTGCATCTGGATTCTCTGAGATTTTCCAGACTGCTTGATTACAAGTAGGATGCATAAAATATTATCTAAGGGTTTCTCTCTGCTTTAACGATTGGTGTTCTGTGCCAGATGGGGTGTGTTGGTGACCTTGTTTGAACTCAGTGTGATTTGTCCATGAACCATACAGGTTTGCCTGTATCTGCTCCCTGTGGCTCGTCATCCCCAAACATCTGGGGAGCCACAGTTGTCCTTGAGGGTGGGCAATGAGGAGTGGGGTCTGGATCCATGCTCAGTGTTCCTAAATTGAGAATTTCTGTGGTTTAATGCAGAGCAGGTTCTCTTTGAGACTGAGTAAGCCACGGCCAGGGGGGTTGCTGCTGGTCTGTCTGCTCAGGGAGTGGGTAGGATGCAGTTTGCTGTGGAGGATGTTGACAGTGGTGTACGACACATTGTTTGCCTGATGCTCCCTGGACTTGGTTTCAGCAGCTCAAGTAGGAGAGGAAGCTTAGACAAAGGAATGTCCCAAACAGGAAGGTGCTAGAAGGGGAACAAATGTCAGGCCCCGAGCAGGTAAAAGCAGATGATACCAGGATATCCTCCCAAGTGAAGGAGATGAAGGAAGAGATAATCACCCTGGGGCAGGCACCTCTTTGTCCCAGCTCAGCCAGCCTGGGGGTGGGGGGGATGGACAGACAGTTCTCAGCTGAACACTTGATCTGTATTTAAAGTGGGGTTTGTCCAGCTTTAGCAGGAACTGTCTGAGGGCTTGATGGACAGAAGCCAATCCATGAATGGGGAGAGGCAAGAAGAGTTGCTTCCCTGGGGGATGCTGCTCCTGGTCCCCCACTCTCCACAGGCTCAGCAGGGAGGAAGGGGGCTGCTCAGAGCCCTGCTGTGGGACAGGGCCATGGGGACATCAGTGGAAGCCTGATGGGTTTAGGAGCACATCCACATCCCTGGTGCCGTGGCTCCAGGCTGGAAGCAGCGTTGCTGCTCTGGGCAGAGGGGATGTGGCTGTGTTTACAGCTGTTTTGGATACACTTAACAGCTGTCCTGGGTACATGTAATCACTGCTCACCAACGTGATGGTTCATCTAAACACCTTCCACTTCGCTGGCACGACAACCCCTGCCTGCCTCCCTGTGCTTTGGGAGCAGGAGGTGTTACTGTGGGAGGACACTTAACTCTTACAACTCTGTGGGTTGATTTCCTCCTCCCACCTTTTGGCCCTCTGTGCAAAGGCAGAGCTCGTGCTGCTCTCAGGGGTGCTGTGCCCACAGTGCCTGATGCTGGTGCTGGGCTCCAGGAGAGCACTGGGATGCTCATCATTGCTCAGTGTGCAATGCAGGTGCATCAGACAAGCAGTGGATGCTGCAGGCACCTGGGGTGAGCTCTGGATGCTGCTGCTGGTGGTGACCAGTGTAAACAGAAGTGCTGAACCAATTCAAGCAATCCTTCTCCATGCATTTTCCCAACTTCTCACGTGTCTTGGGATTTTTGAACCGGAGATGTTCTTGTACTTGAATAGCACTTGCTGGATCTTGCTTCCAGTTTTTCCTCCTCCTAATTCCCAATATTAACTTTACTTTTTTTATTTTTTTCAATCACTCCTTGTCACAATTCCACAAAAGGTCATCTCGCTCTGTCTTGGTGCCAGGGCCTTGCAGCTGAGCAGTAACAGCCAGCCTACACTGTAGCTCATCTGCCATGACCAGAACCTCCCTGGATGCTCATGGTTTAAAAATTGGCCTTGTATTGGTCACTGAGCAGGTTGGTTCATGACCTGTTGCTGGGCAGTGCTCAGACTGTCCCCAAGGCAGGTATGCATTTTGGTGTCTGGTCCTGCCTGCCCGCTGTGAGCACATTTGGGCATGGGTGGCACCACACTGCCCCATGCCTATGGCTGCCCAGCCTGGGGGTGTGAGAGGATGAGGGGGAGCCAGAGTCCTTCCTCTGCCCTGTACTGCAGTGGGGTCCCTGCAGATGGGGTGAAAAGACCAGGATCATTGGTGCTCATGTGAAATTGCATTAGATGTCACTCTCTTCCTCCAGCCCCAAGGATGGAGTTCCCTGTGGATGGAGATCCCTGTCTTTAGGATGTGTTCCCAGCCCAGTGTGGAGGCCCCTCTGTTTGGAGGCTGCCCTGATCCAGCTCTTGCCTTGGGTGACATCAGGCAGGGCACTCTGCTTGGCTGTCCCCCGATCTGTTTGCTCACAGGCAGTCTGGCACCACCATCCTGCCTGTAGACCCAGCTCAGGACACCTTGTAGGCATGAGGACACGCCTCAGCCTTGTTCAGGGGTCTACAAAAGCAGCTTACTGCAAGGGGAGCTGCCAAACTGCCTTCAAGCATGTGCTGGCCTTAGAAATTCCTGTTACACACCCTCTGTGGAGCAGATCTGAATCTTTGATTAGGCAGCTACGCTCCCCAGTTGTCCTGCAGCAGCAGCCACCACCCTGGTGACAGTGCCATTGTCCTTCCACAGGACTGCCAGCCTGCCACTCGGCAAGGAGCGGGTTAAACATCCTCCCTCCTTCTCTTTGCAGCATGGATTTGGAAACAGGTTCCCCAGGCTTGGCAGCTGCCCCGCTGAGGATCATATGGCGACAGCAGGGAGGAACTCCTAAGCTTGGATCCGCTGCCAGGGCTTTTCAGGGATGCAGCTTCTGTTGGGTTGGTGGCACAGAATGGTGGAGGAGGTGCTGGGTCTGGCAGTACATCCACCACAGCCTCAGGTGAGGTTAAGGACTCCAAAATAGGTCAGTGTGAACTGGCATGCTGGATGCAAGGTGTGTCTCCAGTGTGGTGGGTGTGGGATGGAGGATCCATCCAAATCCGTGCAGAACTGTGCACCAGGACCAGCACACAGGGATATGTTCAGCACATGTGGGGACCCCAAGGAGCAAGACCAGTTTGCAAATCAGGTTTCCCTGAGGTGGAAGATCACTGTCAGAGTGTGGAAACGGCGAAGCTGCTTTTGACTTGGGGTGTTTGAAATGCACCGTGCTCACTTCTAAAAGTGACTGCCTCATATTTCCAATTTCCCAGGACTTTGATGAAAAAGCCATTGTTAAAGAGCCATTCATTTATTAAAGTGGGTTTATAGAAAACAAACCAAGCCAAAAAAACCCAACCAATAAAAAAAAAAGAAAAACCAAACAAACCAAGGTCTGAATTACTTGGAAAACTGTGATGTTTCATAAGCACCAGCAGCTGAGTCATAGTGGCTCAGCTCAGCAAGGCCAGTGCTGCTTGGGGAGGGAGCCCCTTTCATTCCACAGTGGCAGGGAGCCAGCTGATCCATGGTGGAGTTGGGTCTGCCATTGAGCAGGATGAGGAGACTGGGAACACGCTGTGCCTCCCACCCACCCTTGTCCCTGCCACATTTCAGGGTCAGGTTGGAAGGGACCACAAAGGGTCACCCAGTCCAACCTCCCAGCTCAGGCAGGGTCATCCCAGAGCACACGGCACAGGATTGTGCCTGGCAGTGATTTTCCCAACATCCTGGTGGGACACAACCACTTTGGTGACACAGAGGTGGAACTGAGGAAAGTGGTTTTGTTTCGTGGCTTCACTGCTGGTCATAAGGCAGGGGAAAAATGCAGCAGTTAGTGTTAAATTTCCTGAGTGTAAAATGGGATAAGAAAACACAGACAGGCATTCCCAGAGGTGAAGGCATCAGCAGCCAAAAGCTGCCTGCCTGTTTTTGCTGCTGCTCCTGAGCAGGGCAGAGGCGAAGGGCGGTGCCTGGAGACAAGGAAGTATAAAAATAGGTTGTTGTTTCCAACACTGGCTTTTGTGTTGGTCCTCTTTGCCCTCCCTGTGGATGCCTGCATGGATCTTTACCCCACCAGGAACTGGGAGAGAAGGAAGAAGCCACGAGCCACACAGTGCTGCATCTGGAGCCCATGCTGGGCACTGAAGGGACAGGGTGATGTGGGTAATGTCACCACCTAAACACTCTGGAGAAACAGGTGAGAAAGCACACAGAGTTCTCAGCACCAAGGTTTAGCCATGCCAAGGTGGTTGATGCAGCAACACGTGTCAGCACATTTCCAGGACCAGAGGAAACGGCCTCGAGCTGTACCAGGGCAGGTCTAGAGTGGGTATTAGGAAAAATGCCTTCAATGAAAAGGTGGTCAGGTAACCTCAAAGGGACAGAAAGCTGGGAAAGTTAAGATTTCTCTCACCAGTTGATGTCTGTAGTCAACTGTGGCCAGGAATGAGATTTTGGGACATGAGGAAAGTGCTCTGAAGGGCAGAGATGAGGAGTGGTTTCAGGCTGCGAGCCTGAATTGGCTTTTGCAAGCCTGAATCCCAGTTCCTGGTGGGGTAAAGATCCTGAGCCACTAAAACTGGGGAGAGCAAGGCCAGCGTTGAATTCCTGTGTGTCCTGCAGCATCCCATGGGCTGAGCTTGGCTCAGGACCTGCAGGTTGCCTTTAAAATGCAATGACCTGCAGTGGTTTTAAACTGACAGTAAGTAAGTTTAGATTGGATATTATGACAAATTCCGTGTCTGTGAGGGTGCTGAGGCCCTGGCACAGGTTGCCCAGAGAAAATGTGGTTGCCCCACCCCTGAAGTGTTCCAGGCCAGTTTGGACAGGGCTTGGTGCAAATAGTGGAAGGTGTCCCTGCCCATGGCAGAGGGTGGAATGGGATGAGTTCTAAGGTCTTTCCAGCCTAATCCATTCTGGGATTCTATGTCAAGAGCAAAATGCGGGTCAGAAACCTGCTCCCTGGGTGACCACATGCCTGCGTTCTGTCACAAAGAGCCGAGGGTTAAAGCAGTTATTTAACCCTCTCCGGATCCCCAGTTCCGCCGGAGGCTGAAGCCCTAACACACACCAAGAGCCATTCACGTGCTGGAAGCACTGATGAACTTGACTGATGCAGTTTGGCTGGAGATCTCCCACCGCTTTCTGGAAAACGCCGTTTGGCCTTCTCATCTCGGCGTGGCGGGATGCGCTCGGACACGGACAGCGCATCCAGGATGGCGCTGCAATGGCAGAGGCTCAGGCCTGGGGGCCGGTGGCAGGTGCTGGATGCCGCGGCAGCGGAGGCCGGTCGGGGTCCCGGCTGTGCGGCCCGGGGTGCGGGGGGTCCCGGGGTGCGGGGTCTCGGCTGTGCAGCCCGGGGTGCGGAGGGTCCCGGGG